>CM077114.1:17508732-17528805 GCA_039619505.1 Cimex hemipterus | reverse complement strand
TAGCCAAGCTCCAATAATTTTTGTGACGTTACACATGACACATGTGGAGTGTGGAACCCAATTTTCGAGTTTTTTCACTTTTCCAATCGCCTTGAGGTGGTCAGCGACGGTCGTTTTACTGACTTTGAGTTGCTCTGCAAGTTCTCGAACAGTTGTTTTGGGGTTTTCTTCCACCACTGATCGCAGAACATCATCATTAAGAGAGGAAGGCCTTCCACGACCTTCTTCATCTTCAAGGCTGAAATCTCCCTCCCGAAATTTTTTAAACCACCTTTGCACAGTGCACTCATTAACACAACCCTCGCCCCAGACTTGGTTAATGTTTCTAGCCGTTTGGGCTCCGCTTCGGCCGAGTTTAAACTCGTAAAAGAAAATCGTACGAAATTCTCGCTTTGACATTATAAGGATGACTGAATTATTTCCAAGTAGCGGAATGCTACAGAGGTAAACAAACAATATCATTTGGAAGAGGATTAATAAGTGTTGACATTCATACAAATGAGTAATCCTGTAAACGTAAACAGAATATTTTATATACATTTTTTTTAATGAAAACTTAAAATCCTGCATTATTTTCCGGACAACCCAATACATTACAACTACCTTAATTACAAATTAAATAAAAAAAGTAAAATTATTTTAAAAACCCACATGGAATTTTTTTTAAATAAAAACAGAAAAAAATACAAAAGACAAATGGCCTTAAAAATTTCCAATATTAAAAATAATAATAATGATGATAAAATTATACAATGCAAATGAAAATACTGTTTTGTAAATATTTTATTTTTTAATTTTGTTGCAATTGCTTTTGTTGCACTGTTTTGTTGTTATAGAATGTGTTAACATTTTAATTAACATGTTTAGATTTTTTATGGAAAATTTTGTTGCATGAGACAGTATTGTTTAAGTTATCATCTCACACTAGATAATACTTGATTAATTTTTATTTCAATTTTATATTGCATGCTAGCCTGACAATCTCATCACGAGGATAACAAAAATTTATAAAAAACAACTTCATCTAAAAAACAGGATTGACTTGGTAAGGGGAAAAACTGAAAAGTAATTAAATAAATTGATCCAAACTGTAAGCTGTATGTTTATTTTCCTTATTTTAATGCATGGAAAAACCGAACCCAGTTATCTTTCAAACATAGATATGTGCAGGAATAGTTGTTGACTTTTTACATATAATTTTCAATCTCATCCATGAAGAATTTATTGGGCCATTTCATTTACCTTCTTCATCTGCCTTATTGTTGTATTATGTAGAGTAGTCTTGAGCTATTAGAACCCATTTCAAAAGTCATTAAAAACACATTTCATACAGCAAATGGAGAAAAACAAATGTTAATTGAATTGTGACATGTCATACAATATGACGTAATGTCTTCTTTAAAACCTTATTGAGGTGTTGAATAAATTGATAGCTTGTGTAATTGAATATGCTTCTTTTTGATTGCTGCATGCTGGGACGCTGTGTGGAAGCAAGACATTGTCTCTTGGGTGAGTTCAGCTTCTAAAAGCAACAGAATATATTTTATGTATTAATAGTAATCTAAATTCATATAAAAAAATTCTAAATAAACAAAACCTAATTGTTTCATCTCATAAAAGGCCAATGTAAAGTTTTTAAAAAAAATTTACGTGGCATTCTACTATATTTGAATATTACTTGAAGATTTCCAGGATTTGTAATTTATTGTGTGTTTGTTAAAAAAAATATTGTAGGACATATTTCACAATATTTCTTGTTGATTAAAATTCATGTGTGAAATGAGTTTACGAAGAATCCTTGGTTATCAGCCAAGGTTTGGCCGAGTTCGGTGGGAAAGGCCAATCAGATTTTTTAGCAAAGAAAATATGGATGATTGAAACTAATTTGAATAAAGTTTAATTTAATGTAATATTTAATCACGATGTTGCACATAATACTATGCACTAGATTAAACTCCTTCATGACAGGAATTTTCCTCTTTGGACTTAATTGTTTGGTTCTAATCTATTGTGTTTTAAATAACTGGCTTATGGACTTGAATTGTGAATTAAAAATAAACTTTAAATAGTTCTGTATATTTAGCATTTGATTTTTATCAGGTGATGAACCAAGATGTAAAGAAGGAAAGTCCTCTCCAGTTCAAATTCCGTGCCAAATTCTACCCCGAGGATGTTGCTGATGAATTAATTCAGGACATTACTCTTCGACTGTTCTACCTGCAGGTAAACCCTGTCTTATTAGCCCGTTTTGCTATAACAATTTTTTCAAAACCTGTCTTCATGTCAGATTAAATCGATCTAGTTCATTAAAATAGTATCAGCACTTAATTACATTTTTAGGTGAAACATACAATCCTTTCGGATGAAATTTACTGCCCCTCAGAAACTTCTGTTCTTTTGGCTTCTTATGCGGTTCAGGCTAGGCATGGCGACTATAACAAAAACAACCATGGGCCTGGTTTTTTAGCGAATGATAGACTTTTGCCCCAAAGGTAAAAGCATAAAACGAGCTAAAAAGTTAAAATTGTCATTATAATAATTTTTCTTCAATTATAGAGTTATGGACCAGCACAAAATGTCAAAAGATGAATGGGAACAAAATATTACTACATGGTGGCATGAGCACAAAGGCATGTTGCGTGAGGATGCCATGATGGAATATTTAAAAATAGCTCAAGATCTTGAAATGTATGGTGTTAATTATTTTGAAATTCGTAATAAAAAAGGAACAGAATTGTTTCTTGGAGTTGATGCACTTGGGCTCAACATTTATGAGAAAGAAGACAAGTATGTTTGAATGGAAAACATTTTAACAAGTACAATAGTTAATTTTTTTTTCTATTACAGGTTAACACCAAAAATAGGTTTCCCCTGGTCTGAAATTAGAAACATATCATTTAATGATAAAAAATTTATCATTAAACCTATCGACAAGAAAGCACCTGATTTTGTGTTTTTGGCGTCGAGAGTTAGAATAAACAAACGAATCCTTGCATTGTGCATGGGCAACCATGAGCTTTACATGAGGAGGCGTAAACCAGACACGATTGACGTCCAGCAGATGAAAGCACAGGCAAAAGAAGAGAAGCAAGCTAAACAACAACAACGGTGAGTAATTTGATTAACAAAAGTTTAGGAACTTTTTGTAAATGATTGTTTCACTCACGGATTTGTTGTTTACAACTATGTTGAATTCAAGCATTAAACACTCATCATCAGTTTGAAAGAATTATAAATATGTGAATAGAACTATCATTTACAAAAGTGAATATACATACTCTTCCCATCTTAATAATTTCTATTTAATTATAGGAAGTGTTAATAATTATTTTTTTCTTTTCAATAGTGAGAAGCTTCAATCTGAAATTGCAGCTAGGGAAAAGGCCGAAAGGAAGCAGCAAGAATACGAAGAGAAGATTAAGTCAATGCAGGATGAAATGGAAAAGCGCCAACAAGACCTTCAAGAAGCCCAAGTAAGATTTTTGTTCATAATTGTTAATAAATTGCAAGTTGAAATATAATTGAGGTTGTGATCTGGTCAAAATATTTGGCATTTGAACTTTTCTATCCATAAGTTAGAAATATTAATGTTTTATTAATTATCGTTTACCAGCCAGTGTGCTTTTCTATTTCCTTTTCATTTAATCTTTTGATTGATTGCAAGCAAATTTGTGTTGCCATAAAGTTCTGTTTGCTCTACGTTTTCTGGCCTAATCTTAAAAGTCAACATTACACATTGTAGGTGATAAACCAAGGCCTGATGTATTATTCTAGATTACAATAAAATCTGTACATTGTAATTATTACATGCCTTTAAGAATTGTGTTGAACAAAATCATCTATAATTTATACTTAAAAAAAAATATTTCAAGTAAATAACATTTTGTGCAAACAGTGTTTCAAGTTGGCTAAGAACACAGTTTGTCTGTATCTGAAAATAAACATTGTCTGTCTGATTACATAACGGCACCCTGAAAGATAATGTTTATTGCTCTCCAGGAAATGATCCGCCGGCTCGAGGAGCAGCTCAGGCAGCTACAACTTGCCAAAGAGGAGCTGGAGCACAAGCAAAATGAACTGACTGTCATGATGAACCGCCTGGAAGAATCAAAGAACATGGAGGCAGTCGAAAGGGCCAAGCTCGAACAAGAAATCATGGCCAAGCAGGAGGAGGTTACTAGGATCCAAAGTGTAGTAGAAGCCAAAGATGAAGAGACGAGGCGACTTCAGGTATTTTCAAACCATAATAATGTATATGTCGCAGGCAGATAGTGAAGTTCAATGACTTAATGAAATGACTAGGCACTTAGTTAAAATATAAAATTTTGTCTATTATACCTTTAATTAAATCTTGGCCTGTGTTTAGTCGGTCAGTTTACATAATGACATAGCTATACTACTTTTCTTTTGTCCCTCTGTAAGGCCTACTTAAGTATCACAATGGCATCTCAGCACGAATGGTTTTATTGAGAGTCAGATGTGTATTCCAAGACATTCGACACATGATAATTTTGTATTTTCTGTTAGGGCTCAGACAATCTGATAGAGGTAAGTTGTAAATTGAATTTGATTATTAAGCCAAAATTCACTATTTTCGCGGTCCGCTCGACCAATTAATATACGAATTTTCCCTCCTTTTGCCATATTTTCGTAAGGTGAGGTTGAGACGGACAGGGAGTTGATGTCCGAGTGGATCGAGGTCACGATAGCTCAGGTGGTAGAGCAGCTGCGTATCTAGCCGAATGTCGTGGGTTCGAATCCCTCTCGTACCATTAACTTTTTTTCATCTCAACTAAAAACCGTAATTAATTGTGATTAAGCCAAAACTCGAATCTGACGATATTACATATATGGTGTCGTATGAAATTTTAGTAAATTGCCTTAAATACCCAGTATCACTGGCCACGGAGGCCGAGGCAAAATGCCATGGTAGTCTAGTTGCATAGAACAAAAAATAATGTTATGTCTCGATTGTATTTAAATAAGTAAATGTGTTTTTCATTATATTTTTTTACTAACTGCCATATTGAAAAGCCCTTTTGATGAAGTGTAGGCAATAAAGGGATCTAATCATACCATTGAATAAATGACTAGGCATTTGACCAAATTATATTTGACTAAGTGACTGCGACATATACATTTTGTATACTCAACTCACGTAGGTTTGATTTGTGATGCTTGTGGTTATGAAAAGTATGGGAAAATTTAAAACAATCTCTTTATTTTATTTATTTTTAAATTAAATTTAAAACTGAAATTTTACTTTATTATGTTATATAAATATTATTTATCTTAAAAAAATAATAATAATAATAAAACAGCATCCAAACTATAAGCATCTTGAAACTGCATTATTTTTTCACTTGTATATTTTTAATGTAAATATCATACGTAAATTTTTAATTTATTCTAGATATATTCTATTATAAAGCTTGTTTTTGATATTGCACAATAGTTATTATTTAAGAAAGTGTTAATTAATAGAATGCACCTAGTAGTTTAATAAACCTAGGTAATTTTTAACAAATAACCCCCTTGGCTGCGGTTGACCTGTCGAACCTCCTCCTCGCCCCTGGTACATACATCAACAGTGTGTTGACTCAGCTGTTGTTACTGTCAACCATTAAATCGATTTAGGCTGGACAGGCTCGCAGTCAACAGGTTAAATACACTCAAAGACAAAACAAGTTACTGATGTTGTGTTTTTGATTTAAGTCAACTATAAATCCTAAAATCTAGTTATTATGAAAATTAAACAAATACAAGCATCTCTTTCTTTTGTCTTCGAGTGTAACTTGAGTGTATGTAGTGGCAGTTCAATGTAAACAATGCTATTTAATAATGTTGTAGGAAGAAGTAGAAGCTGTGCGTAGGAAGCAAGCAGAGGTGCGTTGTTTGTGTAGTTATTTATTCTATGTAGAAAGCTTTGGAGTAGTTGCATGTTGAGTTTTTCATATTTTTTGTATTTATTAAAAATTGTTTTCTAACACAGGAAGAGGTTGAAGCCGCAAGGCTGAAACAAGAGGAAGCTACGGCAGCAATGCTTGCTTCTGCAACTCCTCAGCATCATCATGTTATGGAAAACGATCAAGATGATAATGATGACATGCCTAATGGCAATGTTTCCCGTGATCTTCCTACTGATGACAACATTGTAGATCCTGTTGAAGAGAGGCGTACTTTGGCTGAGAGAAATGAAAGACTTCACGATCAGCTCAAGGTTTTTTTTTTTTTTGTTTTTTTAATTTTACTAAAAGACAATTAATTTTTGTATTGCTTGAGTTTCTTTTCACCAACCTTCAAGCATTTTCTTTTTATTGATTTCCATTCAAAAGAAAACGAGACTGATGAGAGTAGGCTGATGTCCCAAAATCGATATCAATAAAAAGAAAATGAGTTTGGTGGTTGTCTAATTCTTCAAAAGAAACCCAAGAAATATAAAAAGTCAACAAGAAAAGTAAAAAATATACAATTAGTTTTGTTTTTGTTAATTTTTTTTTATCGATCAATTTCAGATGCTTAAACAAGATTTGGCACAATCAAGAGATGAGACAAAAGAAACTGCTATGGATAAAATACACAGAGAGAACGTACGCCAGGGAAGAGATAAGTACAAAACTTTGCGAGAAATCCGTAAAGGTAACACAAAGCGCAGAGTAGACCAGTTTGAAAATATGTAAAAATTTTAGATTTTTTAGAGGCATATCAATCAGAAAGAATGTTTTAATGCAAGCAAAATCTGTGCATTTTGGAAATTTTGAATTTAATAAAAAAAAAAAAATTGGTCACCGGGGTTTTTTAAATCATCTTGCTTACCCTTGAGAAGAAAGTATCAGTAACTCATTCAATTCCACATTAAAATTTAAAAACCCCTTGTGATCGTTAGCAATTGGAGACTTTTTAAACAAATTTTCATTAAAAAAAAATTTTTACAATGAAAGGCATTTTAAATTTATTATGCCAATAAGCAAATCATTCCAAATAAAGTGAATATGGGTGTGGTATTACCTTGATTGCCAAAGTTATTTGAACATAATCCATTAATAACTGGACATAAAATCTATATTGTATCCTATTAAGAGAATTATTTATTTTTGATGCGAAATTAAGTGATGATTAAGTGTTGTGCCGTGTTCAAAAAATTATCGATATTTTTGTTAGATTCTCAAAATCTATTACTTGTTATACTCAGTTGTTTTCAATCTGTTTCTCGTTTCATGTTAGTTGGATAGAGATGCAAAAACAATCCGCGTATTCTCTAATGTTACGTTTAACCGTTAAAATGTCTCAGATTACAGTTTGCAAATGTTTTAATAAGAAATATTATTTTATCGTATGTGTCGTCTTCTACTTAATTATTTACTGTTAATTCTCATTTATTTAATAATTTGTATAAAAAGTTATTTTATTATTGTTTATATACAGCATACTTTAGGTTTATTATTCATATTTTATTTGATCATTCCAAAAGTTCTAATTTTCTTAAGTGGCCTTAAATACTTTGTGTATATTTATATTGTGATTTTACTCTTAGCATTATATATTTTTTCACTTTATAATAAGCTGAATGTAATTTTACAATATAGATAAAAAAAATCAGTATTACTGAAATTTGTATTTTCTCAATTTTATATCAAATATTTATTAAAACAAAAAAAGCATAGTTTTCATTATTTTAATAAAAAAAAGGAACTTAAAAGTAGCATGCTGGCAGATTAGTTTTAACTGCTCAATTAATAACAAATTTAACCATTTGGATTTCGTACTTAAAAATATATAAATTATATATATTTGAAAAATTCTCTTTGTCGATGTATACTTTGTTAATCCTTCTCCACTTCCACCCCGTTATTATTAAAGGCAGTTTTGTGTAAGTATAAATTTGCCATGATTTCAATATCCATCACTTGATTTTCTCCCCCAAATACTTATTACAAATATTGGTTTAATTTGTGAAGATATTTAAATGTATTGTAGATACTGTTGTATGTTTTCCTCTAGTTTAAGTATCATTTACAGATTTTGTTTAGTCATGTTAACAAAAAATAAATGTATAGCAATAAAACCTGGGGTACATAAATATGCTTTGTTATTTGCTTACGACCCAGCCTCCTCAGTTTTGTCCACTTTTGAATTATATTTTTATATTAATGTTTACTAAAATTGTGTACAAATTTAATCCTTTACATTTCAGTTTTTGTAATTTCCAAAAAATTACCAGGAGACTTAGAAAATTACCCACCCTCGGGTGTTAGCAATCTGAGCAGGACTCGATCTTGTAAGTCGAACAGTATGGACATTTCAGCCTCCGGTGCAATCATTTCTTAAAACCAAATCTATCCACTCTCTCACTCACTCTTAATACTGTCTTTCTTTGCAAGATTTAATCTTTGACATAACGCTAATCACTGTAAGGTAAAGGACCCGACATACTTACAAATAGGCTTTTTTTCCAAAAACACCGGCACCCTGTTGCGAACCCTCATTAAAAAAAAAAAAAAAAAAAAAAACCCTCACTACACATTCACGACAATTTATACATTTGTACTCAACACAGCTAGGGACAAAACCATCATTCACACTGAGGGAGCGACAATGAAGTGCATGCACCATTGGAATTCACTGCAGCCTTAGTTTTCTGTAAAGGTGGGGGGAAACTGTTGACTAGTTCTTTACCAAGTTACAGTTTTTGTCGTTTTATACAGCCGATTTTAAGTGAATACATCGCATAATAAATATAAAATATTGATAAATGTTGAGAATGGCAAAACGGGGCAAGTTACGGCTTTTGTCCTTTGCAAATCTCAATACTTTTTACATTTGTTATTCGTTTCATTTGCTATAAACTGTTTATACAGCCGATTTTAAGTGAATAGATCACATAATAAATATAAAATATTGATAAACGTCGAGAATGGCAAAACGGGGCAAGTTACGGCTTTTGTCATTTTGCAAATTTCAGTACATTTTACATTTGATATTCGTTTCTTTGTCATAAACTATATTTCTTTGTTATATACAGCCTATTTCAAATGAATAGATCACATAATTTACATAAAATACTGATAAACATTGAAAATGACAAAGCGGGTCAAGTTACGGCTTTTGTCAGTTTTTATATTACTGTAATTATTTTTAAATTTTGTTATAAACTGTTCATACAACGTATTTTGAATGAATAGATCACATAATTTACATAAAATATTGATAAACGTTGAAATGACAGAATGAGGCGAATTGGCGTTTTTGCAAATTTCTGTACTTTTTACATCTGTCATTTGGATACTTTTGTTGTGGACCGTTTATTCATTCTATTTCAACCAAATAGCTCTATTGCAAAAAGGAGCAAATTGGCTGATTTTTGGCTCGTGCTAATTTCCGTTTGTTAATGGTTTCTTTTGTATATTGCTGAATTGGCATCTAAGGATCGCCCCTGAAAAGCCCCGGTTTGGCCACATTACTGATTAACTCCATGAAGGTTCGGCGGCAGCATGGCAACATATCTATGCGAACCCGAGTCTGCTTGAAGGTCCTGACAGTAGAATCTATCAAGCCGATTTTTGGGTAAGCAATAACAAAAGATGGGACGCAACAGGAAGTCAAACATTTTCACATGGGTCTTCCTCTCCGTTCAACCTGAAGCTTCTTACGAACTTTAAGTGTTATACTTTTCTCCCTTTACTCTCGACAGCATGAATATGGGGCTGCAATCTTAACGTTTGATCAAACTTGATGCCTAGGAATTTCACCAACTCTGATCCTACTTCAATGTTAAACATAAATAAATTGTATGTCATTTTACCGAAAGTCATGTACAATATGCATGAGAATAAATGGTAAATCAGAGTGAGATCTGGAAGATTAAATTTCCTATTTCATATAGATCAACTGAAATGCATGGGTTATTCTGCTGGATAGCATGTTTCTGTTAGAGTCTTCTTGAGTTCTTATTGTTTGGGTTGTGTATATAACGTATATAACATACTTCACCCTTTGAGAGTTGAAGATTTGATTAGTAGGCCAAACCAATAGTGTCAAATATAACAGATAAATGTACATACAATAACCCATTTTCAATGTTGCTTTTCTTAACTTCATCTATCTATTAGTTTTATTAATAACATTAAAAATTGCCAAGTCTTTTCAGAATATCAAAAAATCTGATAGGCATTATGCTCCATTTGCATGTTTATACTTCCAAGTTTGTGCGTGTATATTTCGTTATATTAGTAAGCTTAACTTTTCCTCCCTGTATAAATGCATTGATCTGATTCGTCGGGAATGGAGAGATCCACGGTCTCTCTTTAATGCTTCCTGAGGTCAGAATTGAGAAAACAAATTGAGGAAAATTGCGGTTCTTTTGTTGTTCCTTTTTCTATATTTTATTAAAAGTTCATTTGTAAATACAATTGCAATCAAATCATTTTTTTCTTGATATTTGATTGATAATTCCTATTATTTTTTAAACGGGGAAAGATCCACAAAATTAACTTAATTTATTGAGTTTTTCAATAGTACGACAAGTTCGTCATACCTGTATAATATTTTAAAAAGAAGAAATTGGTTTAAATTAAGAGTAGTTTTTTTGAAAGTTGTTTTAATAAAAATATGATATCCTTTGTACAGTACATATTTATTGCAGCCGATTTTTAATTTTTTCAATAATACTTTTAGTAAACTGGAAAGTTTGTGTCTACGTCACTGGCCCAAGCATGCAGACCTCCTTTTAAGTCGTAAACGTCAACGTCTTTCAACATTTCCATGAGTTTCTTTGTACCTATCTGCGAATCGTTGCCCCTCCGGCAAACGACGTAAACTGAAACAAATTAAAATGTCAACATATATCGGTATTCTTGGTATTTAATTTATATAACCCACCAGACGTCTTTTCTGGACCCTCGGCTTTCGGAACAGCTTCCTCAACCTTATCTCGTTTACTAATATCATCCAAGGGCAAATTTACAGATCCTGCTATATGGCACATTTGAAATTCGATAGGAGACCTCACATCGACTACTACATGCTGTTTCCCGCTTAACATTACTTCGTGAAGCTGTTTGGCTGAGACTCGTTGAGACGGAGATAAAATTTTTAAATTTGGATTCTAGAACATAACTCTCATAAAATTTTGATCTTGAATTAAATTTAAAAAAAAGTAAAAAAACAGACACATTTGAGAGAAATGTAAATCAATAGAGTTGCAAACCTGGTAAAGTGATCAAGTGCTGATCATCATCAAAATATAATATGTATATGTAAAAATAACATTTAAATTCAATATAATAGATCAATTGACTGAGTCTACTTTTGCTGGTTTAAATCTCACTCGAATGAGTTTCAGCTTCAAGCCATCTTCAGTGAGGAATTGTCGATCAAGTTCCTCAGGTCCCAGTTACAAGGCATATAGAACACGTAAATGATATAACCTTGTCCTTTGCCCATGAGAACGCTTTACCTTGTCGTTTGCTCGAGATCCACAAAACTGTTCGTAATCGACCAATTGTTTTATTGTAGGATGGTCACTGCAGATTAAGCATTTTTCAGATCGATTTCTCAGTTTTACAGTTTTAAATGTAGTCTCAAGTCCATCGAATATTAACAATTTCCCTGAAAGGACGCCCTCATTCTCCAGAAATATATTGACAGCTTGCAACGCCTGGAGTACACCAATTACACCGGGAACTGAAACATTTGATTTAGTAACATATTATTTTTTTACCCGTACACAAATAATCACCTGGTCCTAAAACCCCCACATCTCCACAATTGGAGACAGCCTCTGGAGGGGGAGGCTGTGGAAATAAGCATCTATAACATGGGCCGCCTTTGTAGTTGTAGACTGTTAGTTGTCCTTCCATTTTGATCGCGCTTCCAGATACTAACGGCCGATTGAGCAACACACAAACATCGTTCAATAAATATCTAGTTGGTACGTTATCCGTTGCATCAATTACAATATCATACTTCGACACAATTTCTGAAGCGTTACTGCTACAAATCTGCTTATGGTGTTTTTCTATCTTTACTTCACTATTTAAGCTAAATAATAAAATTCGATGAGCTTATTTTCAAATAAGTGATTTTGATTAGTATTACTTCATTAATGAACTTGCTACGGATTCAACTTTTGAAATGCCGATGGAACTTTCTTTGTGTAAGATTTGGCGATGAAGGTTGCTTTCCTCCACATCGTCGTAGTCAAGAAGTCCAATACGCCCTAGTACAATTTAATTTTTCCTTTTAAGTTAATTAATATTTCAGTTCAAAAACTTTCGATGTACCAATTCCAGTTCCAACGAGGTATTGAGCAGCTGGACAACCCAATCCTCCACAACCAACAATCAGAACAGAAGCCTTTTTAAATTTCTCCTGTCCTGGAATTATTAATTGTACATATAATTAATCGCATAGAAATTAAATTGTTTCGTAAGGAATTACCCTGAACACCGATGGACGGAACGATCATCTGTCGGCTATACTTCATCAGCTCACGGTTCGACAATGAATGTTCTGGCTTAAAACAAACAATTTTTAAAAATAAACATGTATACAAAATTTATTTATTTTAGTGAATGAATCAGACGTCATGGCCTAATAAATTCTCTCAAACTAGACCCTACTATACTTTTCATGGAATACCGATTATCTTGAATTTATAGTGTCATGACTCAGGAGACTCTGCCACAATTCCCCAAATCCATAATTTTCAGGTAACATTCTTCTTTTCCACCGTCTCGTAAAAGCGAGACAGTGGAAAAGAAGGTACGGTACACGAAAATTAGGGGGCCCGGTAGTAGAGTGGTTAAGGCGTCAGACTTTCGGCTAGTAGACCCCGCGGTCGTGGGTTCGATCCCCACCATCGCCTTTGGAATTTTTCTGTCCAGGCCTAAGGGGACCAGTGGCCGCAATTAAAAGAAATTGACACGGCACTCAATGGAAGGGGTGGGACCGGATCTCAGCGACCCTGAACCTGGTCCCAACCCTCTTCAAAAATGAATTTCTTCGATGGACGAACACTGGTACAACGGGGGCTCAAGTTCACTTTGTGTTGTGAGCCCTCCCGCAAAAATGGGCCAGCTGCAGTGCTCAGGAGGAACTCCTCCAGTCCCTGGTATCCATCCATCAACCATCCACCACCACACGAAAATTACAGATTTGGGGAATTTAATTAAAATGTTAAAACTAAAATGTAATTCAATATTGTTAGAAATGAAATGTAAGGAACAAATATTTTCAAAGGCTGCCTTGATTTGTTTTATTTTTATTAACCTGCACTCAACTGGGTCTCCTCCGCAGCAGGTCTTTCTCCGACAATGTCCTTGGCGTATCTAATGCTAACTGATCAATTGCAGCAGAGCCTTCTCTCTCGCTGAAAAGGGGCACACACCTCCACTTCCATGGTTCTAGTGTTGCACGATCTCCTGAGTCGTGACAGTAGGATCCATAAATTAAGTTATTAATAAATTAAATAATCCATACAAGTAAGGTATCAAATTTATTTATCGTTTGGCTATATAATAGCAGCTGGGGAAAAAAAGCAAATGCCAGGATAGACGATTGCACATCAGATGACATCGAAATCAAAACAGATTTGAGACATGGGTGCATCTCGCCACCACTACTATTTAACGTATACTGTGAAAACATTCAGGGAAAATGACGATGTGGAGGAAGGTTTAAAGTTGATCAGTTCCCCAACATAATGTAAGATATGTGAATGAATCATTTTAATTAAAAAACAGCCAAGAAGAACTGTAAAGCCTACTTGTCAAAATGTCTCAAAAAAGTAATGAATACATTTAAAAGACTGCGAAAAAAGATAAAATTTATGTTTATTAATAAGACACCTTCATGGGCATAAAAATCCAGACAGATGACATAACCTTAGACAGGGTCAAAAAGATGATGGACCAAGGCTGCCAGTGGAATGACCTATGGGTTCACACTAAAAAAGTAATTTTCCCTTTACAAAATAATGGTGCTAGAACAGGGTTACTTTGTCATCAACTACATCTTTTTTCTTCATCTATAGCTTTTCATCATGTTTCTCCATTTTTCCTTCAGTTGGGTAGTTCACAGTGTGATGCTATAGGAAAAATGACTAAAAGCATGCAATTTTCATTTAGTTGCATGAACTCTGGAGTTGGAGGAGAAAACGATAGGCATCGCAAAAAAAAAAGGACTAAGAAAAGAAAGTGCTAAGTACAGGGATCATATATCAATGTACTAGTCGGGGTAATACATTGCACACTGGTTGGACCTAGTTCATCGAGGAGCTTGATAAGTAGACCAAGTTTTGGTGGTTGAATCTCTTCTATGGTGACATTGTAAATCCGAAAGAACTTGTGGGCAAGTGTAGCACCACAGTTTGAGTGTTGGTGTCTCCTCTGCCTTTTCGCAGAAGCTGCATGTGCTTTGGACTATTCCACTCTTCTTTAAGAGTTAATTGAGCTTGCAGTGTCCTATTAAGAATCCCGTTAGGATTCACAGTTTATTCCTGCTTCCTTCATTCTGTTAGCTCTTTCCTTCCAAAATTTGTTAGGAGATACTTGGATTGTCTGTGTCCAACGAGCGAATTCCATTGTTCTTTCATTTTTTTTTTTTTTTTTTTTTGGTCCTTCTGTCTGAGGTACTCATTGATAGTGTGGATTCCTATGGCACAGAGTTCAGGTCCTATCAGAGGTGTAGCATCCTTGCAAGGCTGCCCGCATCCTCGTTGCTTCTACTCCCACGAGTACTGAATGAATGAATGAAATGAAAGAAAAAGTACTTTATTACATAAACAAAAGAGAGTAAAAAAAAATTGTACATAATCAAAAAGCACATTTCGGCAATGGTTATCTGGCAATCTGCCAGAGTCGGACTATACATTTTTATTAAACAAAGAACACATTTTTTCTTAAAAAATAAACAAAAGAGGGAGAAAAAATCTATATAAATAAACTGAAATAATAACGTATATATTTATGCACATATAAATAACCAGGGTGTCTCTGATATATACAGAAAACATTTAATAGTTGAAATAAAAGACAAACATTTTCCTGTAGTTCCAGGCTTCCATCGCAAACTTTACCAGATTTAAAGACTCTGGGTTATTTAATAAAGAGATTAGGTGCTCTCTTGTCAACATGAGCAAGCCTATATGCCGTGCTCGGAACTCCGCTAAAACTGGGCATTCTGCTAGAAAATGAAGACAGTCTTCTCGAGACTGCCTGTTGCAGAGAAAGCACCTATCGGAACTGTTGACTCTTGTGGGGTTATAGTTAAGGTAGCTCACAGTAACTCGCACCTAATTTTGAAAAACCAGCGAGCTTGCGGAATGGACGGAATTTTAGAATCTTGCGCAGAAGTTCAAGAAAGGTTGACTAATATTAAGGTCCTTATAGAGCAAAAACCTAGAGGAGCTTTGGGCATGGAGACATTTCACTGTGTGAGAAGTGCGGATATTGTTAATTAATTTCGAGTGTAAACGTGGCCATTCTTTGAAATTGTCCAGGGAAAAGTTGTCATTCAGCTGAAATTGCTGAGCCAAGTTATTCCAGGAAGAGAATCATGATATGTTGGACCTTATGATTTCCAGCGCTGTATTCTTAGGACGGCGGTAGTTAGGAAGGTTTAGTACTGGAACCCAGAAGAGGCTGATTTTATACTGCATACCTAACAAGTTTAATTAGGTTTTGCAGTTCGACACCATGATATTTGAGCTTAGTGCTTTGAGGGCTGACATTATAGCTATACAGACGTGAGCATATCTGGTGATGCAAACCTTCTAGAAGAATTTTGCAGCAATTTTCTTCAATGCATCAATCGAAATAAATTATGAACTCAGGTTCTGGAGGTGGGGTCAAATGCAAGACGGATTGCCAGATGTGCAGTTGGTTGTACAGACACTATATATGATAAACTTGATTTCACATGATGGTGAAACCCTCCTTAGGTACTTGTGCGGCATGACAATCAATAAAACAAGGTGAATACTCAGTGATCATATTTATATGATAAAATAGATAATACGACCTTGGATGCTCAACTGTCAGATTCAAGGGATCGAATATCAACCTAGAGTAAAAACAAGCACTGGGAAAACATTGCTAAATAAACGGCAAACCTGATATTTTGAATCTTGGTGATTTTCTTTCTGGTTTTGGCTAGGAATGTCCATGTCGGTTGAATTATGGTATAGCTGAATTCGTACGAAGCCTCGAGACAAGGCTGATAAAACGGTGATAAGGCGTAATTCGAGATATCGGCCGGCTGGAATCGAGAATCGACCTCAAGGACTTTACGTTTAAGCCAAATGAAGTCAATTGCGGGTGCCGCGGCATGGAGAATGACCTGGACGACGAGTTGATTCTCATCGAGGACGATACGTAAGTGAGACTTTCAAGTACGACGACTTTGCGCGAGTGTCATGTTCATGTTCATGAGTCATTAAGCTCGGGGTCGGAGGGAGGACTGTCATCGCCCTTTTCTCAGAAATAAAAATACTAAACTAGCCAATTCTGAGAATTAGTTCTTTTCACACCTGGGTCGATGGCATGGGGCAACAAAAAATCAAAACAAAAGGACGACCTCGTCCTTGGATCGTGTGACAATTACCACGATTCTTTTCATGAATAAATCCTTTACAAGAAACAAAAACGAAGGAATTTCAACATGAATGGATGCTCAACGAATTAAGTATTAAAATATTTTTCTTTCTAGAAACAACCACATCTTTCGTACAAAAAACATCTATTGTCAAATCAATCAATTGTTAAACACTGAACTTTTTTAAAATCAAATCGAATTTTTCTAGTTACACGAAACCTGTTCAAAATCAAATTGAATTTTGTTAAAACAACATGAAATTTTATTTTTGGTCCAAGTGGGTTTTCAAATTCAAACTGAATTTTGCTACTTAGAACTGCACGCGAGTTTGGAAAGAGTTCACTTGAAACTAGAAAAAAATTGTTTTGATTTTGAAAAAAGTTCAGCTTAAATTTGAAAAATTCAATTTCATTTTTAAATAGTTTGCTTGCCACTATAAAAATTAAATTTGATTTTGATAAAGTTCAGCTCAAACTTGAAAAGTTTAATTTGATTACATAAAAGTTCAAAGTAGCAAAATTAAATTTAAATTTGAAAAAAGGACTTGGAACTATAAAACTTGAATTTCATTTTGAAAATCCTCACTCGGAACTATTTTTTTTTTTTAAGTGCAGTTCGAACTAGCAACATTTAATTTAATTTGGAACTAGAAAAAATTAATTTGATTTAGTGATATTACGTCTTATTTTTCTAGTTCGAATGGAACGTTTTTAAAATGAAATTGAATTTTTCTATTAACAAATGACATTTTTAGAAAAATCTATATTTTTCTAGATACAAGGCGCTTTTTCTAAATCAAATTGAATTTTTATAGTTCAAACTGAACATGAAATTTTTCTTAGTCAAACTGAATTTTTTCAAAATAAAATTGAATTTTGCTAGTTCGAACTGCACTTGAACTTTGAGAAAGTCCTCTTGGAACCGCACAAATTTAATTTGAATTTAAAAAAGTTTAACCTGAACTAGAAAAATTCAATTTGATTTTATAATAGTTGCTTGGACCTATAAAATTCAATTCGATTTTGAAACAGTTTACTTGAAACGAGAAAAATTTAATTTGATTTTGAAAAACCTCACTTCAAACTAGAAAAAATTAAATCTATTTGGATATATCTCACTTCGAGCTAAAAAATTTTAATTTGATTTTGAAAAAAGTAAGTTCGAAGTAGCAAAATTCAGTTTGATTTTGAAAAAAAAACGCCTTAAATTTTTCTTAGTCCAAATGAACTTTTTATGTTTTTCTAGTTCCAAGACTACATTAAAAAAATTCAAGTGCAGTTCGAACTAGCAAAAGAAAGTTTTATTTTGAAAGAGTTCACTAGAAAATGAAATTTGATTTTGAAAATCATAAATTGGAAGTAGAAAAATTTCAAGTTCAGTTCGAACTAGCGAAATTCAATTTGATTTTTAAATAGTTCGCTTGGGACTATAAAAATGTAATATTTGATTTTGAAAAAGTTCAGTTCGAACTAGCCACATACAATTTTATTTTCATTTTTATTTTTAAATAGTTCCCTGGAATTAGAAAAAATATTTTAATTTTGAAATGTCTGGTGATCAATGACCGTTAGTCGTTGATTATTCGGAAATCGTGAGATGCTGTCACGATTTCCGAATAATCATTAATTTTAAAAGTTCAATTTTAACTGGAAAAATTAAATTTGATTTTAAAAAAAGTTCAGTTAGAATTAGCAAAATTAAATTTTATTTTGGAAAAACACTTGGAACTGGAAAAATTTAATTCATTTTGAAAAAAAAAAAATTCAAGCTAGCAAAATTCAATTTGATTCCCTTGGAAATAGAAATGTATAATTTGATTTTCTCAAGGTTCGGTTCGAACTAGAACAATTTAATTTGAATTAGTCATATTAATTTTTTTTTTACTTCTAAATGAACGGTTTGAAAATCAAATTGAATTTTTCTAGTTCCAAGTACTTTTTTAAACTTAAAGCTCTCTTAGAAGTAGCGTTCAATTTTACTTTGGAAAATTTCTGACCGAACGAGAAAAATTAAAATTGATAAAAACCTCAATTGTAACAAGAAAATATTAATTTGATTTTGAAAAGTTTACTTGGAACTATAAAATTTTTGGAAATTTTAGGTAAAGAATCTGCACAATTTATTATTTATATTATTATTGTAATGTTTATTATATAGATGGCTTTAATTATGTTGTCCCGCCTTCTTGTGCAGTTTTCTTTGATATAAGAACCCCTGAAAGATTATGAGCCTAGGTGCGTGTACGCGTTTCAATGAAGTTTAAGTCCGTGAGTGCGTTTTAATCAAGTTACGAGGGTTCGTGATTTAAGTGACCGATGAACATGAAAACCGAACGATCAAAGTTACGTACGTGGGAATTGCAAATGCGCGGCATTTTAGTGTGTGATAAACTCTGGTTTGACTAGTTAAGAAGCACAAACTGAAAAAAAAGCCCTTGCAATAATAATAGTTTAGCACGTGGTCACTTGAATTACATCAAAGATGTCGATACTTATAAAGTAGCCCGGGATGAATTCAGTAGTCCAAAGGACCCGTTCGCAGTTACTTTTCACAGGTTGTTATTTATAATGAAAAAAAATCCATTGGATCTGGACATCCAGGAGTTGTTATCGATTATGTTATCTTGATCGTTATCTGAAGAATTTGATCATTTTACTTTCGCGATTGAATCAAGAGGCCATAATCCAAGTGTGAATATTTTGAAAGTTAAATTAATAGAAGAAGAAGGGAGTGGAGATTTGATTTAAACATAAATAATGAATCCTTATGCAGGGCGTATCAGCTTATATAGTCATTTAATTTGAAAACGATAAACTTTAGAAAAATATAGTCTTATACAAACGCCAATTTTGGCTAGGAATCGCGTGGTGGTAACTGATTTGACATAACTTCCTCAACTTGTTGAGAAATTACATTAACTTTGTTATTTTAAATGAGAATCGCATATTTTTGTGGTACATTTTTATTCTATAGCTTATTTTATTCCATTTTTACTGGAAGGAAAATTTTGATAGGATCGACCATTTCTGGTGGTAACAGATTTAACAAAACTTTCTCATCTAGCTGGGAAAACGAAATGCTTTTTGTTACAACACGGCTCTCCCCGTTTATTTCGAAAACGATTAGCATTAACAAGTTAATTTAGCATACGAATCGTCTCAAAAGAGAGTAGGGATCGTGAGGTTGCTTTTTCGCTTAGCTAATATTAATTTTTGGAAAAATAAAAGAACTCCACAAAAACAATGTTTGTAAATACCAGGCCCTGAAGATGTTCTCAATAAAGATCGAAACGTTGGCTCGACAAAGAAAATACTTTTCTGAAGCCTACATCACACCAGAACGATCTCACGATTTCTCAATAATTCTTTACAAAAAGATTTTTTAATGATTGTTTTGAGATCGGGAGATGTAGTCTGGTGTGACGTACGTTTAGAAAAACATTTTCTTTATCGTGCCAACGTTTCGAACTTTATTGAGACC
>CM077114.1:17476117-17505012 GCA_039619505.1 Cimex hemipterus | reverse complement strand
TTAATGATTGTTTGGAGATCGGGAGATGCAGTCTGGTGTGACGTACGTTTAGAAAAACATTTTCTTTATCGTGCCAACGTTTCGAACTTTATTGAGACCATCTTCAGAGCTCAAAGTATTTGTTTTATGTGTAGAAATGCCATTATTGTG
This sequence comes from Cimex hemipterus, assembly GCA_039619505.1. NCBI lineage: Eukaryota > Metazoa > Arthropoda > Insecta > Hemiptera > Cimicidae > Cimex > Cimex hemipterus. Next base: position 17,504,862 of record CM077114.1, on the reverse strand, counting down.
TGTGATGTTGAGAATGACAAAACAAGCACTTTGAGCCCTGAAGATGTTCTCAATAAAGATTGAAACGTTGGCTCGATAAAGAAAATATTTTTCTGAAGCCTACATCACACCAGACCGCATCTCACGTTTTCTGAATAATTCTTTACAAAAAGATTTTTTAATGATTGTTTGGAGATCGGGAGATGCAGTCTGGTCTGACGTTCGTTTAGAAAAACATTTTCTTTATTGTGCCAAAGTTTCGAACTTTACTGAGACCATCTTCAGAACTCAAAGTATTTGTTTTATGTGTAGAAATGCCATTATTGTGTGTGATGTTGAGAATGACGAAACAAGCACTTCGAGCCCTGAAGATGATCTCAATAAAGATCGAAACGTTGGCACGATAAAATGTTTTTTCTTAAACGTACATCACACCAGATCGCACCCCTCGATCTCCAAATAACATTAACTACGGTCAGTAAACACACTTTTTTTTTTTAACCATCAACGAGTCCATTTTATTTTTAAAATTTCCTTCATCTGTTATTGTATAGAATAGAAATTGTTTATTGTTTTATAGTAAGTATTACATATACAAGGAGGTGATGTCAAACACTTATAACTTTAATTAAAACATAATTTTAAATACAAGCTTTTTTAACATTTTGAAAAACAATAAATAAGTAACTTCAAACAAAATAAATTGGTTTTAAACCGATAAATAAAATTATCAGCTTAAACAGATATGTAATTGTCACTTTTAAATATTATATATGTCATTTTAGTTACTATACTCTAGCAAGAGTATTAGTGAATTCAGATAATTCCCAGTCCTTAATCCACTAATAATCCTTCAAGTATGAACAATTTGGAATCTTTGATCCCCCAACCGTTTCTGCTGATAAGATTCTGTTTATAACAGTTTATATTCCTTTAAGTTTACTCTTCGGTACATCGAAAGCCGTAAATTACACTCTATTTCATCCCAATCTGGCATTGAATCCTGTACGAAATTAAATTGGAATACCCCAAATGTTTTGTTTTAACCCTGAGGGTGCCAGTGTTTTCGAAAAAAAAACCATTTATAAGTATGTCGGGTTCGAATGCAGGGCAGCTGGATTCGAACCCGGGACCTTGACTTTACAGCGATGAGCGCCGTGTCAAAGACGGAACCTTGCGGCCACCGACGCCCCTGAAACCAACCTTTAACCATCCTAAATAATAATTTCCTTTTTATTTCAAACTTAGTAGCTCTATTAATGAAAATTAACATTTCTCACCCTGCTACGCCTTGGTTTTTTTCAATTAAACTTGCTTTTAAATCTCCCGTTCTGCACCAAGTGGAAATTCACCTCCAATTGGGCCCATCTTGTAAAGTTGTAAAGAATAAAGCGAGAAATCTGGTCCTCAAATCACCGATTTCATAAAATGCTCATAATTTAGCGCCTGAGTCACTTTGGAACAACTTCAGAAACTAACCGATAATCATCGAATTCTTCTGTACATATTTAGAATTTATAATTATAAGATTTTTGCCGTTTCGCACTGGTCTATCTCACCGAACATAGCCTTCCTTTCTTTATCACATTTCCTGCAATGCCACACTATATGTTTCGCATTATCTATTATTTTTTCTTTCCTATCGTATGTATGTATGCATTACAGATCCAGAGGTTTGACCGTAGTCTGCCTACTGTAACAATGGCTTGCCTTTTAAACGTTTCTTTGGTGAACCAAGGAACGCATCCGACTTTCGGAAAGATGGATTTATACCATTGTCGAGTGCTTGATGATCTATATCTATTCTGCCACTGCGCAATCGGGCTACTTTCGATAACATTGACGGCATCGTAATGGGATATTTTCAACACTTTTTCTATCTCTGATTTTTTTCTAGCTGACTTGGCCAAATCGTCGGCTTTCTCATTTCCTTTCAATGGACAGTGGCCTCTTACTCATAAGAATAGAATTTGCTTTCCTTTATACCGGACATTTATTTTATTTATAATTTTAACGGTCAATTCTGTACCATATGATTTGGTAAGATTTGGGGTCATAACGCTGGATAAGGCACTCCTACAAGCCATGTCCTCTTCTTTCCAAATCAAAACTCCATTTCTTGGTCATCTGTACCACCGTAAAGTTTTCAAAAGTCACTCATGAAAATATTTTAGAAGCCATGTTTTAAATTAAATCTAATGTTACAGCTTCCGATCTTATAACTATCAAACTCGTAATTTTCCCCTTTCTTTTACTTTAAAATGCATAACCCACATTTTGAACTTCTCTCTCACCTCATCCTATTTTCTTTCAGCCTGGAAGCCAATGATTGCCCGACAAAACCCACCCTTGCTAGTGATTATCGCCCTTTTAGTATTCTTCCATCACTATCCAAAGCATTTGTAAAGATTTTATTTAAACCAATATCTTTATTTATTGACCCCCATGCCCTTAAATCCCTTTTTCAATCTGACTTCCGAAAATTTCATATTTTGAGAAAGCCCTTCTCAAAAGCTCAGATTCGCCTAGGCATTGATGATAATAAGGGCGTTTGATTCCGTAAATCATAATTTTGCTTATTTGGAAGCGGACGCAACTTTTTGGTTTTTCTTCTATTGCTACTAATCTCATTTCCTCCTATCTGACAGAACTTAGAGAGGTAAAGCTTCAAATTCTATCCCTTCTTCTCTCTCAATTTCAGCTGGGCTCTAACTTGGCTTTTTTTACGAGGGTTCGCGTACAACAGAGGTCATATAAACCCTCAGGGTGCCGGTGTTTTTGAAAAAAAAAGCCATTTGTAAGTATGTCGGGCTCGATTGCAGGGCCGCTGGATTCGAACCCGGGACCTTTAGCTTGGATGGATACAATGGTCACCAGGAACTGGAGGAGTTCCCTCCTGAGCGCTGCAGCTGTTCAGCGTATTGTACTATACCCTGGCTCCATTTTTGAGGGAGGGCTCACAACTCAAAGTGAACTTGAGCCCCTGTTGTACCAGTGTTCTTCCATCACTCATTTTTGAAGGAGGTTGGGAACAGATTCAGGGTCGCTGAGATCCAGTCCAGCCCCTTCCATTGATGAGTGCCGTGTCAATTTGTTTTAATTGCGGCCACCGGTTCCCTTAGGCGTCAGAAAAATTCCAGAGGGGACGGTGGGGATCGAACCCGCGACTGCGGGGTCTACTAGCCGAAAGCCTGACGCCTTAACCACTCGGCTACCGCGGCCCCCGACCTTTACCTTACAGTGATGAGCGCCGTGTCAAAGACTAAACCTTGCGGCCACCGACGCCCCCCTGGCTCTATTCTAGGACCTTTACTGTTTTACACGTTTCTGAATGATCTTCCTTTAGTTCTTTAAATTTATCTCGCATACTGTCGTGGCCTTGTTTACTTCGGAAATCAACCCACTTCATGCACTTCACTCGGATAGTATTTTATATTTTAGATTTTTGGGCGGAAAAGACGACTCTATTCTCCAACTCCATCCCATTGCTGATCATAATTCCTTGAGCCCTGTCCAAGAAGGTATGCTGCGTGTTTAGTCTTTTGCGCGCCCTAATACGACTTTCCCAATGATCGATTTCTAGTCTTTTTAATCTTTCGCACGGGTTAATAGCCTTTCTATGCTCAGCTCAACTTTCCAGATTGCTCTTTAGGGGTTGAACGTGGCCCACAGGCGATTGCGCGTAATCCTTTATTTTGTACTTTATCTATGCGCTTTGTTTTCGCATCCGATGCGGTAATTACCGATTACCAACTTAATGTAGGGTTGGGCGGGATCAAATGTTGTATAGACCATGCTAAGTACCTCTTGTGAACACCCCCATTTTTTCCTAGTTAATCTATTGAGAGTCGACTTCTTTTCTCTCCTTATGTTGCTAACTTTTCAATATGTTTAGTCGGACTTAGTTTCGGGTCCAGCAGTAATTTCCAAAGTTAATGGCTTCTTCCAAACCTTTAGCCTTATTTTTCAGATTGCAGGGTCAAGTCTATTTGCTTCCCCAGGTGTACGTTTTGCTTCCTAGCTGGTTGGTTTCAGGTCCACGACATCTGAGTTTTTAAAAGCGACATAAATCATCTCCTTTTCTTCCCTCTTCCTTTTCTTATAATTTTGCTATGATTGTACAATTTAATTTATTCCTAATATAAATACATATAAGGAGGTTTAAAGCCCCTTAAAGCCTACCTTTAAATTTAAAAAAAACCTAAAGGCTCTCAACCCTAAAACTCCGGAAAAATAGAAATTATCAATTTCCTTTTTATTGGTTTTCATCAAAACATAATATTTTTTATACTTGTATCATTAAACTGTACGTAAGCTGTTATTGTATATTGTTGCAGATTTGGCTATTTATTGAAATTTATGTTTATAAAAAATGACCAACTTCGCTCCCTGCGTTTGATGAGCAGTGCCTTGCTTCTTTCAGGAATCCATTTGCGTGCTTTTCTATTATTTCTGGGCGGCAAACTCCGGAATCCGTTGTCCCAATTCTTGGACAATATTGGAGATGGTTTGTCATACGTTGGGTCCTTCAATGCCCCCCCAAAGAAAATAACCCAATGGGGGGCAAATCTGCCGACCTCGGCCAGGAAATAGAATCTCGTCTGTCAATCCATCTCTCTCTAGAGAGGGTATTTTCTATAAAAGAATGATACCGCTTGCGCGTTCCGCTAAAAAATCAAATCATTAATTTTAAAACTCATGCAAGTTATGTAATCCGTTATAATAAAAGTCAAAAAAAAAACTTTATTTATAATAACGAATACAATTTATACTACAAATATACCGGCCAACAACTAGCAATACACTGCGTCTAGCATAAAACTAATGTAAGACTAACGGAAGACTCTGGAAGACTGTCGGCCCTAGCGCCTGAGCCCTATTTATATGGAAGTGAAGTTTGCTGACTCAGATGCTGTGGATTCTGGAAGACGGTACCATAACTCCTCCATCCTTATGTTCGAAGCTCCTGCGAGATCAGACAAGAGAGTCCGGGGTAGACACTTGTTTGGTCCTCTTGAGTTGCCTGGGTCTCAGCCCCGGGTCGATGAAGAGTTCTCTTGCGAAGACAACGGAGGTACATAAGCAGGAATAGAACCAAAAGGAGAGCGCCACTCACGAAGTAGTAGTATTTCTCAATAGAAGTGGAAGGGACGTCCTCTAGGTACTCCAGCGGTTTCATTGCTATATTGAATTTGTGCAGATCTTCAAAAGATATGTTTAGGTCTGAGTGAGCAAATACTTGTGCGCTAAGACTCATGACTTTGGAGTTTTTATACATAGGAATTACTTTATTATCCAAAATGGTTTCATTCTCATCTAATTTAATTAAGCTAGTGTTGGCTAAAAATACAGTATCATTACAGTTATGTTTATTTACCACTATTTTGTTAACCTTAAAAGTTAAATAATAATCTACGAAAGGTATATATTTTATAAAAGGTAAACTAGAAGTGTATACTGCCTTACAGTCTATTAGATTAACATTATTAACAATTTGCAAAATACACTTGTCACTAACAAGAGTCTTATTATGGCAGTACAGGTAGTCCTTGATTTCCTCGCATGTAGCTGTAAATAACTCATCGTTCACTCTAAGGATTAAAGGAGGGTGCGCATAAATTGTTGAGACCAGATTATCTCTTTCTATAGGATAGGACAGAAGGAAATATGTTTCAGGAGAATAACTATGTAAAGGAACATTAATGAAGTAATATATATTATTGTCTTTGATTGAACAATGTACTTTACTTAGTTGCCAAAGTGCTGTAAGGTCTGAGGTCAAAAAAGTTACGTTTCTACTTGTTTGAAGTGATTCCAGATCATTATGAGTTAAGATGCTTGAGTGCAATATATTTATTTTACAATATTTGATAGAAGTCTCCACATCTCTGATTTTGTTTGCTATGAGTACTAAGTTAAGAAATATTGAATTGAGTTGTTGGTTGATTTCGATCTGATTAACAACTGGGCTGGATAAAAATTGTTTTATTTTTTTATTGTTTGATTGTATTATTAATATGTCATGATTAAATTCTTCTATTAATTTTTTATTTAATGCCAATTGGTTTTCGACATTATGTTCTAAATGAAATGCGTTTCTTTCGATACCATTTATGATTTTATCGTACTTTTCTTTATCGTCAGAATCCATATTTCCTGTTAGCCAGGATATGGCCTTACCTAGACCGTTAATGAGACCTCGTTTGACTCTAATTCTATGATGGTTAGCAATTATATGGTCTAATTTATTACGACTATATGAATAATATTTGTGTAAGGATTTCACTGAACTGGTTTGGTTTAGTTTATAAGAGACCTTTATAATGTTATGAAGATTTTGTAATTCTGAATCTAGTAATTCTAAATTGGTAATATGAATGAACGTATAGTATTTATCTACAACAAGCGTCTTAGTGATTTTAAAAGATGTTATGCCAGGTCCTTGGGTCATGTCATTAATTTGAAGAGGGCTGACTGGGCTCGCCAGTGTAAAAATTACTATGCTGACTATGCTCACCACCGGGGTCAGGAGGGATTATGAATTTAGGAGGTTTGAGTATTGATGAGTTACTTACGCTAGCTGGTAGTTTATTCGGGCCTTCCAGGTTGATTTCTTGCAGGTGATGCAGTAGATGCTGTAGTTCGATCCGGGATATTGTAACCGCGAGTAAAGCACTGAATGCAAGCTAAATTCACTTTAAAGAAAACGGGACAAATGGTCACGATTTATGAATTTTAGCCCTTCGCGGTCCCTGTTCGGGCGCCAGTTATGTAATCCGTTATAATAAAAGTCAAAAAAAAAACTTTATTTATAATAACGAATACAATTTATACTACAAATATACCGGCCAACAACTAGCAATACACTGCGTCTAGCATAAAACTAATGTAAGACTAACGGAAGACTGGAAGACTGTCGGCCCTAGCGCCTGAGCCCTATTTATATGGAAGTGAAGTTTGCTGACTCAGATGCTGTGGATTCTGGAAGACGGTACCATAACTTGCATTTCCGAAATCGTGAAGAGAAACCTATTTTTCAAATGTTCAAGCGAGATGCTGATTTGCGAACCCGATGCAGGAAGTTTAGAAAAGACAAGTCTTTCTCACAAAGGCTTGCGATGACTGACGTTGGAGTGGACTACATATCAAAGAAGCCAAATGCGGTTCGGTAGTGCGGTGATTAATAAAACGATCGTGTCTAGCAATCTGTTCGATCGAGACTTTCTAAACTAGATCATGGATGGAAAAGCGCGGCATACTTGGGCTTTAAAAACAAGCATTAAAAAACAAAACAACATTAATAATCAATTAGTTACTCAATTCTATTTCTTCATAGAAAATAATTCGGAAAAAAAGCTTACACAAATTAACTGGAAAGGAAGAAATTGTACCGATTTTGATAATTTTTAATCTAAAAAGTGTAAAAGAATTAGAAAAATTTTATAAACGAGTTATTAGTGCTGTACATGCGTTTTAATCCTAAGACTACGGTTACACTGGATGCGAGTTCTGACGAAAACAGTTCTGACGAATCCGTCAGAACTATCAAAGTACGTAGTTGCTATGGAAGTGTTTGGACCCGACTGGCTCTTCAGAACACGTGCGAATTCTTCAGAACTTTTCCACCGTTCAAACCAGTTTGTTTTTTCGCATCCGTTCTGACGAAAAGCCACATTGTGGGACAGTAACGCCCCTGTAATTTTTGTTGAGTTATAGGCTTTGTTATATTCTCCTCAATTCCCTGGAGTTTATATTTAAAGGTTTCAAGAGTCATCCTGAAGTACTCAAAAAAACTTTTGAGGATTGGTACACAGATCTTCGAACAACATTCGGTGCTCTCCTTTTTCCTTTCTTGTAGCGAATAGTTCATTGACTTGTGTAGTTTTGCCACCTTCCATAAATAATAACTTAAGCAATGGGCAATCCATTAAATAAAAATCGTCACTGTCGTCCATTATGACCAGAACACGGAAACGTACTGATGTTCAGAACTCGCAATAGTGTAACCACTCTGTTCTGAAGAGCAGCTCGGACGCATTCGGATTACTACTCTCGTCAGAATACGCATCCAGTGTAACCGTAGCCTTAAATGGAAAATAAAGAAATAAATACAAGAATCTTATTTTGAGAATATTTATTGTTGTTGTATGTTTTTTGTTTGTTTGTTTCGATTTTTTTTTAATTGAATTTTTCGCCGCTCGAACTGAACTTTTTCCTAATTAAATTGAAATTTTCGCCGTTCGAACAGAACTTTTTACAAACCAGATCGAATTTTTTCCATATTCAACGTAACTATTTACAAATAGGATTGAACGTTTCCCATTCGAACTAAACTTTTTCCTAATCAAATTGAATTTTTCGCCGCTCGAACTGAACTTTTTACGAGTCAGATTGAATGTTTCCCATTCGAATTAAACTTTTTTTCTAATCAAATTGAATGTTTCCCGTTCGAATTAAACTTTTTCCTAAACAAATTGAATTTTTCGCCGTTTGAACTGAACTTTTTCCTTATTAAATTGAAATTTTCTCCGTTCGAACAGAACTTTTTACAAACCAGATCGAATTTTTTCCAGATTCAATGGAACTGTTTACAAATAAGGTTGAACGTTTCCGATTCGAACTGAACTTTTTCCTAATCAAATTGAATTTTTCGCCGTTCGAACTGAACTTCTTAAATAGAAAGAAATGAATTTTTTAAAATTTACAATTTAAAAAACAAATATGTTAGCAAGATTAGTTTAAGTATACTTATTTGCATAAATGGATGACATTATCTCCAATTACTTGAAGGAATATCGAGAACTCTGGGATAATGTGTACGAATTTGTGAATGTAATTTATTGGCATGATTGAAGGTGTTTTTCCCCCTTGTATATCTGAAGTATATAACTGAGGTTGTGTGAATATTATTTATTAGCTTGATTGGACACCCATGATCGAGTAATGCTAATCTATGTTTTTTTGTGTGTGTATGTGTCTTATTGGTTTTATTAATAATTGAATTTTGTTTTGTTAATGGCAGGGCTTATACTAAATTACCTTGAGGAATATTGAGTACTCTGTTGTACTTGTATGAATGTGTGATTGTATTTTATTAGCATGAATAGTAGGGCTTATCCATAATCACCCGAGGAATACTGAGCACTCTTGTTCAATACCTCTGGGGTAGTGTTTATGAATGTAATTTATTAGAATTAATTAAGTTTAGTTGAGATAAGAAAGTCAATGGCAAGAGTGGGATTCGAACCCACGACCTTCGGCTAGATACGCTGCTCTACCACTTGAGCTATCGTGACCTCGATCCACTCGGACACCAACTTCCCATCCCAACAGCACCTTTGGAATTTTCCCTCTTTTTTGCCATTTTTATCTCAACTAAAAACCTTAATTAATTGTAATGTATTAATTGGTCAAACGCATCCCGAAATTAGTGAATTTATTACAAATATGTGAATGGAATTTATTAGTGTGAATGACAGGGCTTTTACCCAATTACCCGAGGAAAATTGAGTACTCTGGGGTAGTGAAAATGTAATTTATTAGCTTGATTGGACACCCATGGTTGAGTAATGCTAACCTGTTTTTTTTGTGTTTTTTTTGTGTGTGTGTGTGTGTGTGTGTGTTATTTGTTTTATTTTATCCAAAATCCACCAAATATTCCATTATATTCAATTTGTTAGTTTTTTTTTGCTTACGATTTTATCTCAATTTAAAAACATTATTTTTAGAATGGTCAAAATTATACCCTGACTTATCTTTTCTCAGTTATCTCCATAGATAGTTGGACATTTTCAGAGTTTACATTTTACAGATGAAACTTATGAATGTAAGCTTGAAAATAGGTACATAATCATAGAAAAATTGTCTAAAACTAAATATAAAATGCAATGATAATGTATATAGTTATAAATATACACAGTTATATAAAGAGGTCTCGCCCTCTTTCTCTCTCTCGCTCTTGTTCATATAAAAAAATAATTTGTACATGCCGGATATAAAAATTCAATGATTTACTTTAAAAGCTATAAACAGTTCATCTTTGTTTAAACCGAAAATATCGCAAATACGAACAAAATAAACTCATCTGTTGGGTTTAAAAAGCAAATAATTCTATCGGAAAGATAAGTCAGTACTGTTTGAGCATTGTAGGGGTGTAAACTAGTGTGAAAACTCATTCTGTTTTCAACTAATATTTCTTTATTCTGTAATTCTGACAGCGGGTTAAATTCAGAAGAGACAGAATCGAGCTACTCATCGGACGAGGACTCTTTTGAAGAATTGCTGAAGTATTACGACAAGCACTGTACAACTCCCCCTCGTACACGGATACTGAGACGAGTCATAAGTAAAGAAAAACAAAATCTAACACATAAATACAGGCACCACAAAACAGATTTTTAGTATGTATATAAATATTTTCACTTGAGTTTTTAAAATAATTCTTTTCGAATCAATTTTTTATTTATTTTTATTGCAGCGCATTTTACATTTTTAATATTACTTAGTATTTCAATTAAACGAAATTCTTTCTTCAATAATTAATTATAATTATGCTGGCTCTTAATAGTGAAATTATTATATTTTTTGTTAAATTTTAGTCATGGTCATGAAAAGTTGATGCATAAAGTTACCCACGGGGGCCGAAAATTCATCCATCCACAAGTAAACTCTATTGGGCCATGGGAAATTAATGTACATGATGGTAGGTACTGGTTAAAAATTGTAATGCCAATGTTTTACATCAATTTAAATTTTTTTTTTTCTACTTCGATCTTTGAAACTTTGTTCAGGGAGAGGTGATCCGAAGAGAAGAACGAATAAAAGAGAAATGCAGCGACTCAGAGGCTCGGAACGAGATTTGAAGTTGGACATCGAAGGAGAAATTACAAAAGCTAAATATCCAAATAATGAACATTTTTCAATGATGAAGGTAAGAAATACCAATATAGAACAACAATTAATTTTTGTTTGATCCTTTTCGCTAAAACAACCACTTTCAGGTCGAATCCTCTAACAGATTTCTCAGTTTGAGTTGCAAACTTGTGAAAACAGCCATCCAGTGGCGCGCCACCCTACCCGAGGCGGGAAGAAATAGAAATGATTTCCACGAAAACTTTTCAAATTTGGTCAAATCTGGAAACAGCGACAGGGAGAAAAGTTGCAAAAGAACAGTGAGTTTCTTCAATTTATTGTATATTCTTTTTTAATCTTTATGTTATTTACCTACAGTTTATTTTATCTTTGAATGTTGTTTCATTGGCAAGTGTTATTTATTTTCCTAAGCTTTGGCATATAACATAATTTATATCATATTAATCGTATCATTTATGGCTATAACTTTTCTTATAATTATTGATTTACATATATAAGAATATATTTTTTCATGTGATAAAAAATTTTGACTTTAATATCTAATCTTTACTATGTTTGGGACAAACGTTTTCCTATTCTTGGAGCTATAATTATATAAGAGAGTTAGTCACAGTTAATGTAAATGAGTTGTGCAATATGAACCGCATCTCCCTAAGTTAAATAAATTATGAATAAAAATGGGAAGGTATGAAAAATTGACAAAACAATCTGTACAATAAGGGCTTACGGCGTTTTTCTAAAACATTTTCATCCTAGTGTTTATGACAAACATTAAATGTGATGAATTTTATTTTTAATTTGTTAATTCCTGAGTTGATTTTGATGGGGGCGAGTTTATTTCAGGATAATTAGAGAAAATGCTACTGGTTGTTGACTGCAGATCCGAGCAATCGTCTTTTATCTTTCAATGCTAACGTACACTACAGTACTGTCTAAAAATATTGTGAAACCACAACAGAATTTTGGAATCCAGGTCTTATTTATAACAGAATTTCCGCAAAATTCCATATGGCTTCATAGTAGATTGATGTTGGTTGGATTGATTTTGAGTCCCACTCAAGATATAAATTTCCCACGTTCAGATTGGAAAGTCTTAAACTCAGTCGTAAAATTGACAACTAAAGATGCCTGAGCTGTGGGTGTTATCTTTACTTATTTCATTTCAACATTAGAAACGTGATGAACAGTTAAATCAGTTTTCATGCATTTTCCTTGGCATACTCAGGCCAGGCGGTTGTCTTGCTCAAGCTCTGAGTTTTAAAGAATTGAATTTTAAATAGAACAATTAATTACGGTTTTTAGTTGAGATGAAAAAAATTAATGGCACGGGAGGGATTTGATTACCTTCGGCTAGATACGCCGCTGCTCTACCACCTGAGCTATTGTGACCTCGATCCACTCGGACATCAACTCACCACCTCAACCTCTCTCGTGCCATTAACTTTTTTTCATCTCAACTAAAAACCGTAATTAATAATTGGCCGAGCGGACCACGAAAACAGTGAATATTTAAATAGAACTTCGTTCCCTTTGAACGTTTATAAAAGCACACAAAATTAGGATCTCATGGACCTTTCTAACATTCAACAAGCAATTGTTACTGAGAATGACATCTAAATTTAAGTTTACATAATTCAAAATAAAAAATCTGTACAGTACAAATATATATTTTTTTTACTGTCTGCATGTATTTTTAAATATTGTTCATGTTCTACAGAGTATGAACATAGTCTAATGAAAGAAACTCTTTTAGATGTTTCTAATAAATATGTTTAGATTTACATGATTTTATAGCGTTGGGTAAATTATTGTAAAATTTGATAGATTTTGACATTTTCATAAATTCTAAAATTGTAGTGTAGATTGAAGATATAGCAAATACACATGTTTTTTAGTAACATGTAACTTATGAAGATTTTTACTAGAAAGATTAGAAATTACTTACAAGGCCATAAGTTATATTAGGAAGCATTAGTGATTTAAAAAGCTTTATTAGTGACTCATTAATATTAAAATAGTTTTTTAATTGATATACAATGGAATGTATTCTGCTACAAGCTTTATCAATAAGTGCATTCCGCATTAAATACAGGGTGGCCCCAATCGATTCAGCCACACTTACAGATCTTATAGGAAATTGATCACTGAGTAAAAAAGTCCTATGAACCCGTGTCCGCAAACCCTTCAGTTCCTAGCTACAGGCAAAAAACGGTAAAAAACCACGTTTTTTGACATTTTTCCTGAATTTATTAGTAAACCATTAGCCTGACCATAAAACAGCTTGAAACAACATCTGTAGACGATTAATTTGTGCGTTGAATAAGATTAAAACCAACCTGATTGGTTGCAGACTAGGAACCCAAACAAATACCACATGTTTGTTGAGTGTTCTGAATTCATAGAGATTGAAATAATCTTGTTACTTTCAATAAATTGTTAAATTTGATTAAATACTAGTTTATAAAATATTTTACTAAGCCAAGATAAAATATTAATTGGCTGAAGATCGGAACAACCATTAGGATATTGTGTTCCAGGTTGATGGATTATACAGGAAATTTTCCTGCCATGGGGATGTATACTATTGTAGATAGACGTGTTAAAGATATCAGCTAATGTATGACTATTTTTATTTTTTGTCAATTTGATTTTATATGTTCCAGTGCTTTATGAATTTATGGTATTTACTGTTTTAATAATTTCTACTTCTGTTAACTTTTGAAGACTTAATTTTTCTAGCTGTCGATAATTGATTGCAATATAACAAAAACTTGAATTCCCGGTGGATTGCAAGAATTGTTTAAGCTTATAAATCAGTAATCAGTGACAGCTCACACAATTACTCTTAAATATAGTGCCACGTTTTTTATTTATTATGTATTATTTCATCAGATTAGCCGAGAAGAACATTTGTGGCAGACTGAGCTGAAAGACATGATCTGGCTTGAACTTCAGGCTTGGCGGGCTGACAAAACTCCGACACAGCAGGACAAATATTTATGCGAAGCGCGACAGTCAATACCTAAGCTTTTAGTAGACATTGTAGATTACAAGTAAATATTTTTAATTTTTAAATCTGAACTATTAAACTGAACTATCATTATTTATCACTATAAACCAATTGGTACTACTTTACTTACTTCATGTTTAATGTTTCTTTGTAATAATTATACAAAAAAAAAATCATATTGTTAGATTGTTTGGTGCAATTTTAATTTTTCATCCTTGTTGAAGGTTTACGAAAAAAACCTCGCCCTCTTGTGCCACAGTTAGTGTTGACAGCGGAATCCAGACAGATTCAGAGAATCCTTGTGAAGGTATTTTCTTCTTAACTAATGTACATTTTTTAAATAATCGATGGCAATTTTTTTTTTAAGGGTGTTTTTGGCTCTTTTGTCCAACTTGCATCGAACTTGAAAACTGTGCTTTGAGAGAAGTTGAAGTACTTCTTGACAGGCTCGAACATGCGGAGGCTCTTTATCCATCCAGTAAGGCTTTCGGAAATCAATACCCTATGTACAAAAGTGGGGAATTTATTGGTAGAGTCAAGGTATGCTAGAATAAATAAATACCATAAATTAAAAAAAAATGAAATTAAAAAAATGTTTTAAGGCTATGTGTTTATGGTACAACATAATGAGGCATCACAGGCTTAAACTGATAATTTTAGGAAAACAGCTTCTTTCTTATGCCAAAGGTTACAGTACAGAAGAAAGCGTTATGAGCAGGTAATTTTTTTTTTCTTCCAACAAATACAAATTTTATGATTATTAGTTCACAAATCACAATTAAAGCGAATCGCCCGATGTGGAATTCTGCTCAAAATGGGATTTTTTCAATCAGACTCAACCGCTTCAGTCTCTCAGCAAATATTTCCACCATATTAACAGCAGTGACACGCGAACGTACAGGTATATTAATTAATCAATAATTTATGTAAATTTTTTTAAAGCTTTTAATTTGCTTTCGCAGGAGATTCATAGAGGATGTCTTGAAACTGAAAGGTCTCAGGAAAGCTTTACAATTCCTAGAACATTTGTACTCAAAAGTCCTTAGAAAAGGGAGAATAGCGATGGAGAAACCACCCCCTGAAGAAAAGGTGATTACAAAAAAATATTTTTTTTATGTTAGAAAACATTTCCATGTGGATTTTTAAATAAAAAAGTAAATACATAACCTGTTTATATATACAACATGACACACACACATAATTCATGTGGAAATGTTTCCAAATATAAACCCAAAAATTGAAATAAGACAAATTAGTCTTAATAATTCTGTTAAACGATTTTCAAAACTTGACTGCCAATTTATTTTCAGCACTTTAACTGAAAATTGAAAATAGAAGATTTTAGAATCAATTCAAAACTACAACCTCAGATGCAAATATTTTTATTTTGTAGAAGTGATTTTCTATAAATTGTTTTAATTTTTATGTTTAAATTATTCATGGTTAGTGAAAATTTTTTTTTTAAATCTCATCCTTTAAGTTATAACTGTTTTTGAATAAAAAATAAATAGATAGATAAATGATTATATTGATCATGAAAACAAATTATGTATTATATGTATGTGGTTTAATTAATATTTCCATTGTACTGCTTTTGTAGGTAAGGTGTTAGTATTTTTTTGCGTATTGACGGTTTATGCCCTGTAATTTTTACAACCACTTTGTTTTCCAAGAATTTATTAAACGTAAGTCAATGTATGTATGGGTTGCGTATGTATAGGTTAATCCCACGTAATAAAACCATTGTAAAGATTAAATCTATATTAAATTTATTTAATTATTTATTCTAACATGTTTTAAACTATTCTGCTTGACATGCATGTTGTTAATGCTAAAGGTACATAATATTTTTTAAGTAATACATTTAGTACAAAACTTTGCCATCTTTTTGCTCTATTGTAATTTTTTTTTTTTCTATTTATTAAATACCAAAATTAAGCAATAATTGTGGTATTATTGTTTTTCTTTTGTAATTCTTTAGGAAAAAGATTTTCTAAACGACTATGGTGATGAGTATGAACTCAGACGCTATGGATATTGGAGCAGTGAATTCCAATCTTTAAATCTACCATCATTTAGGCCTGCGTTTCTTTTTATATCTCGTATACCGTTAGACGTTATTCATGAATTTTTAAGATTGAGGTTAGAAACCAATTTAGAAAAGCCTTCATCGTTGAGCATAAGACAAGTAAGTAATAACATACGGGAGAAAACGTTCGGTATTAATTTTAACTTTTATTACAGTTGATAAAAGAATTGAAAGAAGGATTGAAATTGGCAGTTTTAAACAAGCAAAGGTATTTACAACACTGCGACGTTGCGCTGCAAGAAGAAGACATCGAAGTTCAAAACAAATTTAAAGATTACATATCTTCGTTTGATGAAAGTGTACTGTCGGTATTGAAAGTGAGTTCTTTTTAATCGTAAAATATAATACAAATTTAATACAATTAACTTTTTTTTTTTTTTTTTTTTTGGAAATATTTGTAGCTGTATCTTAAATACATGGAGCAGTGGGTTGAACTGACCCAGCATGAAAGAAGCCAGAAAAATATATTAGAAGAAGAATGGAAATTCATTGTCTGCACGGTACCTCATGTTCCTGGTGGGCAATCAATAGCTGGGAATGTTTTTTGGTACGGCTCAATTGGAAATTGTAATTAATAATCATGGTCTAATTAAAACTATATTTACAGCAACATAGCCAGTACATTGTTAAAAAGTATAGCTTCTTGCATGCAAGAGTCAATAACAAAATTAAATACGCATTTTAACGAAGACGACAATGAAAAATGTGTTAAGTAATAGCCTATTTATTTGTTTTTTTTTTTAAACAATTTTTTTATTTATTATTTGTGGTTTGAACATTTCAGCGTACAATCGAGGCAATCGGTGCTTCATATAAGCAGAAAAATTCAATCTCTATGTGTTGATACGCGAGAGAGGATTTTCAGGGTGCTTTGCCTTGCGAAAACGCTTGCAAAACATTTGGAGTTTGAAAATTCCGACAATTGCGACCAAATAGAACAAGCTTTGCAGAGTCTGAAAGTATTGAGTTAATAAATCCGTACCTAACGAAATTATGAAAAATATTAAAATATACACATTTCGAAACTTATTTTCTAGGGAAGCGTGCTTGATGTGTGTATAATATTAAAGGAAACTGTATTAATCGTCCAAGAAAAAATGTTGAAATCCCATCTGGTAGATGCTGAGAATTCCGTCTTGCTATCCCGTTGCCGTGAAGTGTTGCATACAATGTACAAATTCACTTTTGAGGTAATTTTCAATATATATTTAACACTCGCACTGCCATTGGTTTAAATAAAAAATAAATTTAAAAAATTTAAAAAACTGCGGCTAGTCTTTTTAGACCCTATATTTTTTAACTGAAAAACTACAATAATGTGTCTTTTTAATTTTTATTTTGTATGTACATAGGTGACTTATAAATAAAAATTTTCAAGGGAACCGCAGTGGCCAAGTGATTAGGGTGTCCAATTCATATTTGCCGTGCTAACCATCCAGGTTTCGAATAACGGCATAATCCATTGTTATTTTAATTGAAAATAATTTGAAATTGTAAATTGGTTTGACCTCTAAAACCCAACTGTTAGTAAATAAAAATTTTCATGTCTATGTTTAAATGTTATTTACACTACGTAATCTTACATTTTATAACAAATTTTAGATGAAGGTATGATAAAATTTTATTAACATTATTTTATTTTACATTATGGCCCAACTCTTACATTATGAAATCCTACATAACTTATACATTCCTGTGGTTTGGTCACCACCGAATGTTTTAATACGTACAAATAACTTGCATTTGTCACATCTTGTAAAATATTTATATAAGAGCAAAGAGTTTTGTTCTTCCTGCCCCCAAATCTTTTTCAAATTGTCATCTGCACAAATAAGAATCATGCATTTTGCTAAATTTCACACAGAATCCAGGAGCTGAATACATACTGAGAAGTGAGAACTTTGAGGTAAAGGGAAAAACCGGGCGAGTGTTGGGTTAAGCCGTTTTCCGGGGGCTGCGGGCAAAAAAAAAAAAAAGGCAATATATTGTCTGGCTAAATATGCAAAGTTCATGAGGCCATAAAAATTAAATAAAATAAACCTTTTTCCTACTTGAGTGAGTAAAGTAACCTATTTTAAATTGTCTTGTTAATTTTATGCAAAGTGTAGCCAAGATAAAAAATTAGAGCGGGACTCGGACCCACAACATCTAGGCAAGTACCACGGTGGTCTACCACTTGATCATGCCTTCAGCCCTCAAAATACCAATTTTTATCTCAGCCACACTTTGCATAAAAATAATAAAAACAACTAAAAATAATTATACTTCGGTTAAGAGGACCAACTAAAACGTATATTTTAATATAATTACTGAAGGGCCTGTATTTCATAGTTTACCATGGCTAATTCATACATTGCTGAGAATCCATGAAAAGGGGGAAAATTTAAAAAGTTGTAGATTAAAATTGAAAGTTGGGTCTCGAGGGTTGAAGTCATAATAGGCCAAGACATAGGTCACCAGGATGTCTTGAGTTTTTTTACTAATTTTTTCATCCCAGGAAAAAAAAAGACGTGGTAGGTACCGACTGCGATCGACATCGTTTTGTGACATCAGCAATAACAATTATGTTTTTATTCTGATTTTTCAAAGATAACATTATGTTCAGGAAAGGCCTAACAGGGGAATACATTGAAGAGTTGATTAAAAAAAAAAAAAAAAAATTACAGAAAAAACATTCTCCCGCAGTGCAAGTGTTAAAAAACACACTCATTGTTTTTAAGTCAATTTTTCTCAATTTCAATAAAAGTAATTTTATTTTTTTAGTATTGCAAGGAAGCGGGAAAGTTTTCAACGGATAAGAGTTTGCATGTTAAAGATCTGATATTATTTGCCCAGGAGTGGATCAAATTCATAATGCAATATTGTGAAAGGGGCAGAGGAGTTAGGCCAAGGTGGGCCAACTACGGGTTGGAATTTTTAGTCTGTATAACAGATCCAAAGTACACCAGTTATTTAAGCGACAAAGATTTTGAGGTTGGTTTATTTAATATATTTTAATCTCGTGTTGATAATAAACGAAACAGTAAAAATTTATGTTTAAGTCGTTCAGAAAGAATATTGAGTGTTGTGTGTCACATATCATGGGTACGGCAAATAACTGTGTTTCACCAACGTCTTATATCTCACGACCGACCTCTCCACCTCCATCAATTCATTGTAAACAGACTCATTTAAACGTTGGGGATAGTCCAGTGTCGTAAGTTTATTACAGTTATAAAAGTTATATCCCTTAAAATAATTTATCTTCTACAGGCCAGATGGTGAAGTCAGTCGTACTCAACGCATTTCTGATTCACCACCGTTATTCAGTCGAAGTAAGTTGAAATTGGCCATTCACAGTCATATTCTGGAGTTAATTTAAAAATGTAATTTCCAGATTTATGTAAGGCTGAAAGAATAAATGCAGCGATTAAAAAGCTCGATGACAAACTTGACGAAAAACTGAGAAAGGCAGCACTTATTGGGAATGTCATAGTAACTGCGATTACGATACATGATAAGTACCAAATACGGCCGAGAGTTGTCAACTTCCCTTGGCAGAGGGGTACCAAAATAGGTAAGAAACCCATTATTTTACTCCGTATTAAAATATAGTAAATTTTCTTTTTTGTATTTTTTAAATATTTTTTAAGGGCAAGGAAGGTTTGGAAAAGTCTACACAGCTGTAAATTGCGATACCGGAGAATTGATGGCCATGAAGGAAATTTCACTTCAGCCTAATGACATTAGGACAATAAAAAAGGTCGCCCTTGAATTCAGCATATTTGAGGGTATAAATCATGAACACCTCGTCCGTTATTACGGAGCCGAAGTCCACAGAGTAAAATTTATATTAAGGTTTTTTTTTCTGTATGAGCTTTTATAACATTTTAATTTCATTGCAGGAAGAACTTTTAATTTTTATGCAACTTTGTACTGAAGGGACATTAGAGTCCTTAATCGCTGCAACTGAAAATGGATTACCTGAAGGTTTAATCCGTCGTTATACAGGCCAGCTTGTCAGTGCCATATCGACTTTACACAAACACAGTATTGTCCACCGTGATATAAAACGTAAATATGTACAATTTTAATTAAATTATTTCGCTCAAATATAATTATTTCTGTGCCCCTAGCTGCAAACGTATTTCTCACTGCTGAAGGCAACTGCTTAAAACTTGGTGATTTTGGCTCAGCGGTTAAAATAAAAGCTCACACTACGGCACCTGGCGAATTAAGAGGATTCGTCGGAACACAAGGTAATATACCATACGTTTTTCATAAAAAAATTAATTAATGAAAATTTAAATTCAGCTTACATGGCACCTGAAGTTTTTATGAAATCAAATACAAGCGGTCACGGCAGAGCTGTTGATATTTGGTCTCTTGGATGTGTCATAATTGAAATGGCATGCGGGAAGGTAATAAGTTAAAAAAAAAATACTCTGGGTATTTAATAATGATAAAAAAACAATTCAACAGAGGCCTTGGTCCGAATTCGATTCGACATATCAAATAATGTTCAAAGTTGGAATGGGTGAGACACCCGAAATACCGGCCTCCTTGAGCGATGAAGGCCATAACTTTGTCTCAATGTGCATCCAGCAAAATCCAAAACTTAGAGCGACTACTGTTCAACTGCAGCAACATACATTTTTAAAGGTACAACAAACAAGTCCTTTAGTTTATTTATTTAACAACTGCATTGTATTTTAAGGTCGATTGCGATGAAGAATGCTGCATACCTTTCAGTGCACCATCGCTACTGGAAAACTATCTCAAACTTGGAATTAAAAGATAAATGTGAATAAAATTAGCTTTTTGTATATGATATAAATTGTTATTATTGAATCGTGTGAAATGTAATG
This sequence comes from Cimex hemipterus, assembly GCA_039619505.1. Taxonomy (NCBI): domain Eukaryota; kingdom Metazoa; phylum Arthropoda; class Insecta; order Hemiptera; family Cimicidae; genus Cimex; species Cimex hemipterus. Next base: position 17,484,065 of record CM077114.1, on the reverse strand, counting down.
TGACTCTATCAATTGTTTTGTTAGTCAAACTGTGCTATTTTTAAATTGATTTTATATTCGTTTGATGGATTTTGTGTTTAAATACAAATAATCGTATTATTTAAATTTTGTCTTGTTTTCCTAACATTTCAGTTGATATTCACTTCTTAATAATTAGTAAATAATTTAGTAAATTTGTATTGAATTTAAATTATAAGTAGAATTAGACCAATTTGAAGCAGGTTTAGAACATTATGAGGGTTTTGCATGCATGGTGACAAATCAGTAGCTGGGCAGTTTTAGTGTTGAAGATGCAAGTCAAAAGGGGTCATAAGACAACTAAACATCTACAAAAACTAAAAAGTGAAATGTCATAATATGAGTCATAACAGGATTTGTAATGATATTGTGGATCAGCAGAAGATCAAGAAGAATGGAATAGGGATTTCCAGTTTCTCTTTTCATTTGATTGGTAATTGAATAGAGTTATGCAAGTGATTTATTGAACTGACCAATTTTTTATTCCTATCTATGCATTTTGGTGTTCAGGCGCCAGCCCTCATCTTTTTGGAGTTCAAATCTTTCTCCTTATCGAAATATTCCAGCCAATGGATTTTTTTTTTTAATTTCTGGCTATGTCTATGGGGGCTACCAGCTCCTCATGAGACATTTTTGAAATTCAAATCTTTCTCCTTATCAAAAGATGGGGACTGACTATATGGTCCCGGAAACAATCTCACGAGCTCCTATAAAATCTTAACAGACTACAAGGAGAGGAAGAACACAGGAGAACATCGGACACAATGATATGGTATACGGATGGCTCCAAAACAACTGAAGGAAACGGATCAGGTGTTTTCTCTACAAGCCCAAAATATGAGCAATCAAACTCACTAGGGCAGAAATACATGCTATCAATGCTAGTGCTCTGGAAAATCTTAAAAGAGGTTACACTGACAAAAAAATCCTCATAAGATCAGACAGCCAAGCAGCTATTAAAGCACTGGCATGCACAAGGATTGCATCAAAATTAGTCAGTGAATGCATCCAAAATCTCCAAAACCTTGGGGAACACAACAAGGTAACGGTATCCTGGGTGCTAGGGCATAGGGGAATTTTGGGTAATGAAGAAGCAGACAGACTGGCCAGAAGAGGATCCGCAAGACCATACATAGGCACCGAATCTATCCTTGGGATATCGAAAACAAACATAGAATCCTCGATCGCAGAATGGATCCAAAAAAACAAAAAGAGAAGTGGATAAACTCTAGCAGTGCTAGACACAGTAAACATGATAAAACAACCCTCACCAAAACTAGCAAAAACACTACTACAATTGGAGAGGGCAAATCTCAGAGGAGTGGTAGGACTACTAACCGGCCACTGGCATCTGAGAAAACATCTACATAACATGGGCATATACAATGATGATCCCATTTGCAGACTATGTAATGAGGAGGAGGAAACAGCCGCTCATATCATCTTCGAATGCGAAGCAACGGCTCAATGGAGGTTCGATCTAACGCATAAAAACGACTCAGAGAACCACATTGAAGCAATAACAGTCAATGACTTGATACTTCTGAGAAAAAGGATCGAGTCTATTGACTAAACTAAGGAACTAGGAAGGTACAATAAGCCAGAACGCTGCAGTGCCTGGGGCACGCAAACCCCACCTCCTAGTACCTTTGCTACCATCCCATTCCTTATGAAAATAGTCCAGCCAATGGATTTTTTTAATTTCTGGCTATGTCTGTGGGGGCTACCAGCTCCTCATTCAGTGACAGCCCCCTGATGATACATTTTTGGAGTTCAAACCTCACTGCTTATTGAATTGAACTATTCTGAGGCAGCCCTCTTTTGAAACATTTTGCAGCTTACTTCTTATAGAACTATTTAGATCTATTCGGTGACAGCTGTCTCATAAAAGATTTTTGGAGTCCATACCTTATTCCATATGGAACTATGACAATCAATTGATTTATTTTTGGCATTTCGGAGGATAGCTGTCAGGCCTTTTTCAAGTTCATGCCTTATGGTTTCCTTAACATTCCTTATTTGGCCATAGGCCACTCATCAGACACATTTTCATAGTTTTTTTTATTTTATTTTATTTATTTTAATGGCCTCATGACCTTTGCATATCTAGCCAGACTATTGTAATTATTATTGCGTATTCGTTTTTTTGGGGGGAAGGGTATCGTGAAAAAAGGGCAAGAGGCGACGGCCGGAATCGAACCTGCGACCGCGGGGTCTACTAGCCGAGAGTCTCTCACGCTAACCACTCGGCCCCCCTTATTTTTATAATTCAAACATTACTTTTATTTAAACTATTATTCTGTCCAATTGATTTTTTATTGAGCTAAAAATAAACAAAAAAGATCAATTGGCTGGAATAGTTCAATAAATCACCTGCACAATTATAAAAATATGAATTTACAAAGAAAATAGTTTTTTAAGGATTGTAAAAGCGTAAGGTTGGTGTAGCAATTTGACCACATACAAAATTTTTGACAGCAGGAGATAATACATAACAACTGGCTGGGTGGATTGGACGTAAGCATCACAACTTGTCATAAACTATAAAGAAATTCCCAAAATATTAAATTTTGTAAAATCTGCAACACCTGGACATACTTGGAAGAATATCTTGTTGGAATGAGAAATAAAATGCATATAATCAAAAAGAAACAAGAGTTTTTATTGAATTACAAACTAGCAACAAATAGAAGGAGGATATTAATGTAAGCTAGCTTGGAAGCCAATCTTAAGAATAAGAGTCGTAGACATTTAGATGTACTTTTCCTTTGCTAATTTTGTTATTTTTTTTAAAATAAGACAGTTATTGTCTTACAAATGTGCCCCTGAATGCTTGACAGGAATTAAGATACACAGACAGTTTTGTGCGCGCTCCAGTGCTGTACCTGGCATTTCCTAGAGCAGTACCAAACCTTTTTACACTTGGAACACCTTTTGAAAGCCCTGTTGAAACAAAAGATACAGCTTTGTAAATTATCATTGATTTCTTCTATGGTGTCTAGTGATGCAGCAAAAGATTTGGCGATGGCCTGCTTGTCATTTGGAGATCCGTAGAAAAGTAGTTTTGACCTTTTTGATGCTATTTGATCCCATTGATCTTCGTATTTTAAAGAAAGCTCATCGTTGTAACTCGTCGTAACTTCGACTATTAAAGGATTATGGACATTCTCCCCTTTGCTCGGCGAGATTAAAAGCGTGTTAAGCCAATTTTTAAGGTCTTCCAGTGGACTCAGTTGGTCTATTACTCTATCATGAAGGAGTTTTAAGAGTTTGGACAATTGTTCTTTTCTGAATGTGCTGTAATAGTAAACTGTGTCACATGTTGGGTTTATAAGAAGCTGCCTTAAAAGCAACCAAACTTGGCACTCGGTTTTACTAAGCACAGGATCCTCAGAAAGCCATTCTTTCCATTCATTGTCATTATGCTTGTAAAATTTCCCTTCGACATGGTTTGACCATGTGTTCATGTCGAGAAGATGTGTGATTAAAATAGGAACATCGTGTGTTGTGTAGATACGCGACGCTGCACTGAGTGGTAGCTTGTCAAAATTTTCACAGATGTATCTTACAACGGAAATACACTGGGAACCTACATTGAAGTCAATTAAGTCCTTTTGCTCTTTCAATTCTTCGATTGCGTCCATTTTTCTCATTCGTATATCATCGGTGGTTAAATTTTTACTTTTGACACAGAGTAATTTTGATATTTTTGAAACAGCATAATCTATGAGATCGTCAGTGGAATCGCTGATGTAGTTAAATGCTTCTGAATGGAAAAGTAGACTCTGGAGTATTCCTAAAATAATTACTTCACCGTAAAGCACGATGTAAGTTGGAAAAGGGCTTTCTGGATGCGGTGTCAATTTCATCAGAGCAGGAAAAACTTTCTCCTTCCATAAGCTTAAAGTTACCACCTCTTTGATCAATGGTTCCACTTTGTTATACAAAGTGAATGCTTTAAAAACCCTCTCGGTACCAGAGGACGATGACGCTTCAATGCTTGCAACTTGATAAATTTTAAAAATCTCTTGCGATCTTTTGAACCAGTGTTTTTTCCCAATATCTTCCAATTTGATAGTTTCAAATTTTTCCACGATTAGCTCCAATTCTGCAGTTGTAAGGAGTGATTCAGACATTATGGCTGGATAAATGGCTAAACTTGTACTATTAAATCAAAACAACTGTCGTTCCTATGGAGATCAAGCACCATACCTTAATTGACAAAGCTGACAAATCACCTGAACCAAAAATCACATGCATTGTTTACTACTAACATGAAAATGCCAATTTTCCTTTAAATCTATTTAAAAAGTTATTGCAAAAATAATTCACAATTAGGCACAATTTAATTTATCTACACTTTAGGATTTTTTTTTATTAAGATTAATAAATGGCTGTTGTGATAAAAGTTAAGAAAAAAGAATATTGTTCATAAAAAGCATACAAGTGAACATGCGAGAAAAAAATAATTTTTTTTTTTTCGGCACCGGGCCGATTTGGGCAGAGGTGAGGATGCTCTTGGTGAAGTCGAGTGGGGCCTTTAAAAGGCCGAAGACGCGCGGGTGGCACTTGAAAGCCCAAGAAAGCCTAGCCAGGGCTTAGTGCGGATGCTGGCGAGGAGTGGGGCCCAACAGGAGCGGACAAGGGGGCCTCGGGCAGAGACTGGTCGGTGTGGACGAGCAAGGCAAGAGGATGAAAAGCAATGTGACTGAGTTCTATCCGATTAATTTTTGAATTTTTTTTTATCGTCATCGTGGACTGGAGGGTTCGTGTGTGCGAGGGGAGAACCGCTGCGGAACGACGAGGAAAAAAGGACACGTACGAGATTCGAACTTTTAAGTGAGACTAGAAGATTGGGTTCCTGGACAGGTTTTTTTGTAATTTTGTAGAGGCTTGTTTAAATTTTTTTTTTTTTTTTTTTTTACTTGTAATACAGAGGACATTATTATTTTACTTCCTTGTTGTTGTTTTTTTCTATTATTATTTACCCGAGGGTTTCACTGTTCCCCCGGAGAGGAAGAAAATAAAATAAAAACAGTGTGCAGTGTGTCACTCGATTACTTCTCTTTTGGGGACGAAGCGGCTACGGGAAGAGGAAAAAAAAATTCCACTGAGCCCCAGGTACCCGGCGACCGGGTGAATTGCCAACAGCCCGGCGAGGAACCGTAATAGCATCATAGCAGCATTACAAAGAAATTAAGTTCTTTTTAAAGTAAGATTTTGGCCCTTTATGGAGTTTTCCAATATTTTTTACCTAATGTATAATATGATTCAAATCTAGTAAATTTTCTTATGATCATAATTTCCTAAACATTGGTTTCATAAATTCCTTGGAGCTCATACATTTACATTTGGATAAATCCATAAAATGCCTACACTTATCAAAATAGTAAATGGAATAAGCTTCTGGCATCTTCAGTACAAGGCCCAAAGCTCTACAAAATAAAAATAAAAAAAAAAAAAAAAAAAACTGCCATGAAAGTAAAGCCATAACTTCTCTCTTAGTAAGCACAGTTTAGCCTAACATTTTTGCATATAATACTTCCAAAAAAAAGGCTGACATTCTGAGTGAAAAAGTTCAAGAAATCCTAGTTTATCATGTAATCTTCTTTACCCAAAACTTTGTCAAGAATTGTAGCAATAAATATTTTCTTCAAAGCCAGTATCTTTATTCTGAATATGAACCAGCTTCTCCTAAAGAAATATTTACAAATCTAAAATTGAAAACTGATGAAAATTACCTTGCCCGTTGTTCCAAAACTCTCAATAAAAGTATTAATTTACTTCAATATTCATAAATCACATGTTATTACTTGACCAGTTTTCTTCTTTAAAAAATAGGTAAAGTTGTTCTGGTTCCAAAGGCTAAATTAAATTATTAATAAAGAAAACATTGCTTTGAAAGTAATTCTGAGGAGAATAAATGTAAATAATATTAGAATGCTATAAACATAAGTATGGTTTTAGATTCATTCTTTCAACTATCACACAGCTGGCCAGTCACAGATATGATTTTTCAATGGGAATGGTATAAAAAGTTCCATAAGGGTCAAGGGTAAGGGTAGAAAAGAGAGCAGGATTGAGTTCACTTGGTGGGGACGTGGAAATTTATTAGTTGAAGTAGCTCAGGAGAGTATCTTGTTAAGAAATTTGTAAATAATAGAGCCTCAAGTGAAATTATGCTTATGTGGTGCAGCAGGACCAATGGGAACATCATAATAGGACAAGCCCATTTTGTTGCAGCCTGCCTACCTAAGGAATTTGAGCTGAATTTATTCTAGTTGTGCACATGAGTTTTCAAAAGTTCTGAGGTCAAACAAGCCTTGAAAATGGCTACCGGCAGCGGTCTCGAAATACATATTGACAATAAAAAGTAGGGGGGCCGTGAAGTTCAATAAATTCCGCGTCATGTGAATTCAACATCAGCCAAACTAAAAGGAGAAAGAGTTTCTTCAACAATTGAACAATTGATCAAATTCATGAATACTGTAGGAATACTGTATACTATAATTCACTATTTTCATGGTCCGCTCGACCAATTAATATATCACAATTAATTACGGTTTTTAGTCGAGATGAAAAAAAGCTAATGGCACGAGAGGGATTCGAACCCACGACCTTCGGCTAGATACGCACCTGAACTATCGTGACCTCGATCCAGTCGGACATCAACTCCCCATCTTGAAATATGGCAGAAGGAGGGAAAATTCGTAAGGTGAAGTTGAGATGGGGAGTTGACGTCCGAATGGATCGAGGTCACGATAGTTCAGGTGCGTATCTAGCCGAAGGTCGTGGGTTCGAATCCCGCTCGTGCCATTAGCTTTTTTTCATCTCAACCGTAATTAACTGTACACTATATTTAAATAATTCAACATTTTAATATTCAGGTATTTTATTCATAAGTAACAAAATAAAATTCTGCGTGTGTGAGTGTGTGAGAGAGAGAGGGAAAATAGTATGGATAAAGAGAAAGTGAGAGAGGAGGTAGAGAAATTGATGGCCGATTTGCCATTTTCCATGGTTGGATTTTATGTATCTGGTTCCAGTATAAATATTTTTTAATTTTTCTAGAAAAACACTAATTTATTATTAAATCTTCTTTAGAATGAAATAAGCCATAAATGATATTATCAAGTAAATTATATAATTGACATAATAACAAATTACTGGATAAGTATTTATTTAAGAATCGTGAGATGTGGTCTGGTGTGATGTAGGTTTCAGAAAAACACTTTCTTTATCGTCCCTACGTTTCAATCTTTAATTGAGATCATCTTCAGGGCCTGGGATTTACAAACATTGTTTACATATAACAATTACATCGTGGAAAAGTGAATTTATACAATGCAAAATATATTTTTTATTTATTCAACCTGTTGGTGTCAACTTTGAATTATTTAATTTTTTGTCTATTTTCAAACGGCTGTTTTTCATTTTAACAATTTGCTAAGAACTAGAGTGGATCTATAATTTATGTATAATAATATTAAGGTAGTTTTAAGTAGTGTATAAACAGGTGAGAAAGTGTGATTGCTTAGTTGCGTACAGAGATTTTGATAAATCGGCGCGGAGAGTGGGGAGGACAAGTGCGAATCAGTGCGACGCGTGACAACGAGCGTCCGGGCCTGCGGAAGCGTTCCTGCAATTTTTGCCAATTTTAGGCGCCTACTCTCCATCGCATCTTCGACTTCTCACTGTACGTCTGTGCCCACTCACTTACGACAGTTACTTCGCGTACCCATTCATTATCTACGGAAGAGGATCAAGAATCTACAAACTTCGTGGATCATCTCTTCAATCCAACATCTAGTTCCATCTTACCCTTTTCCATTCAGCCTGCAGCATCTTGGACACTAACACTCGGTCAGATCATTCTTTTTTATTATATATATATATATATATATATATATATATATATATATATATATAT
>CM077114.1:17454716-17475717 GCA_039619505.1 Cimex hemipterus | reverse complement strand
TGTGTATAAGAGACAGATATATATATATTATATTATGCAGGGCGGGTGACCAGGACCCGAGGGGCTAAAAGCCTGGGTGCCCATACCCCATCCCTAAAAGGTCCGGGACCTGGTCGGCTCACGAGTCCTGCATGAACCTAATTGGACTTCTTTACAAACCCCAGGATTGTGGACCATTTTATCCTTGTGAGTGTTTTCGTTATGTCCTCTCCTTCGAAAGTGTCGAATCTTTCCCTGGCGTACCTATCGCATTCAGCTAGGTAGTGTCGAGCCGTTTCTTCTTTTGTCTCGCAGAAGCGGCAGAAGGGGTCTGGTAGGGTGCCCATTATGAAGAGGTGTCTCCTCAAGGGGCAATGGCCCGTTAGGATACCTATCAGCCTTCTAATTCTCCTCCTAGAGTTGGAGAGTAACCATTTCGCTTCCTTAGGTTTGATTTCCTTCAGAAACTCCTTCGGTTGGCTGCATCCGGGGGACGTATTCCATTCTTTGAGGAATTGTTTCATTTCCCAGCAACTTATACTCTCTTTTGCTGTGCTTAAAGAGTGGGGTAATACTGGTTGTAGCCCGACAAACGCAGTATTTGATCCAGTATTTTTTTATATCTTTTCCCCTTATCCTGTTAGCCATAAGTGTTCTGCAGCAGACATTAATGGGAACACAGAGGTGTTGTTGCCAAGAGGTGAGGGGAGATGCTGACCCCTAATTTGGGTATGTGTATTCCAGCACCACTTCCCTTATCCTTAATGAGTGAGCCATCAGTGAAGCAGTCAAGGCTGCGATGGTCATCTGCAGGCTTATAGTTACCGTCACAGGGATTCTTTTTTATTAACTATATTAATATCTTCTTTTAGTTTTGCATTATTAACTTTATGACCATAATTGACCTGTGCTATTGCATACAATATTAATCGTTCTCATGTGAATTTACCATATCTTTTGTGTATGTTTATATATTTTTAATTACAACTTGTAATAACATTGTAACCTATTTTATAAACTTAATCCTACTCTTGTTATTAGCAAATTCTCAATTTAATGTCTTCCATGACAATTTCAGTGTGAGGAGGTCATTCGTGGAAAACCGGTAAAAATACATTTGAGTTGGGGATATCCTAAATCATGTGGAGCCCTGATTCGAACACAGCCAAAGTATTTCTACTCACTCAAAGTGTTTGTCTTCTGTGTAATTACGCTATTCTGCGTGTCGTGTCAGTGAGATTTTGCTATTTTGGGTTTATCTTATATATGTTGGATTTAGGAAGGGTGGGGAAGGATGTCGGTATGGAAAAGACATTTTTGTATAAGGCGTCGGCTTCTTTGAGGTGAAAAGAGCAGGATAAGTTTAAAAATTAACAGTTCTTTCGAAAACTAAACTAATAAAATTATATCCGATATATTTTTTTATCTTGACCCACTCTATTCCACGGATGGATCCAAAAACACTTTTCATAAAAAGGTTTTATTTTTTACAGCAATATTGTTTTCCGGGTGCTAACCGCTCCCTCTCTTCACCTGTTTTGAACGTCCAGTTTCATGAAACACTTTAGAAAATAAAGAAGAAACTGAAGGAATTAAGTGGGAACAGAAGAAGGTTCATTTTAAACAAGATATTGACGTCAATCACAGTGGATTTAATAAAACATCCATGACTCGACGTTCGCTCCTGAAATAATTGCGATACAGTTTTGCCGAACATGGCTGTGTTGCAGGTTTAGTATGTCCGAGCCCCGTTTTTTTATAGGGGTAACAAATTTAAATAACAAAATAGGTTTGTCCAAACTAAACATCTCTGGGCAGTCTATTCCCGCTTTTTAGAAAAAAAAAACTTTTCTTCTTACTGTTTTTTTTTTTACTATAAAAAATAATTAAAGAAAACATTAAAATCACAATTTCATATAACGATCCTCAGAATTGTAACTTTATCATTTACACATCATTATAATATATTTTACAGTCCATTTATGAAAAATAAGAAATTTCAAATATTTTTCCCGGGCATTTCGGCTTTACATCTTCATCTCTGATGAGAAGAACTTGAACCAACCATATTGTCACTAGGTCAAGTACTTTACTGCCAGTCTTCCATATCGGACGAGCAAAAATTGCTACCTAAAATATATAATTTCATAAACAACGATTAACAATCAATTTATAAAAATCCATTAAAATTAAGAGAAGTGTACATGGTGGGTCTTTACTCAATCACCCTGGTTGATTCTATTTAACTCGATCGATTAAAGTTCAATTTATTTTAATGATTATGATCACAGACAGCCATTTTTTTTTAAATTTAAACATTCCTTTGAAAGCCCTGGAAAATATTAAAAGAGGTTACACCATCAAAAAAATCCTCATAAGATCAGACAGCCAAGCAGCTATTAAAGCACTGGCATGTACAAGTACATCAAAATTAGTCAGTGAATGCATCCAAAATCTCCAAAACCTTGGGGAACACAACAAGGTAACGGTATCCCGGGTGCCAGGGCACAGGGGAAGTTTGGGTAATGAAGAAGCAGACAGACTGGCCAGAGGAGGATCCGTGAGACCATACACAGGCCCCGAACCTATCCTTGGGATATCCAAAACAAACGTAGAATCCTCCAGCGCAGAATGGATCCAAACAAAACATAAAGAGAAGTGGATAAACTCTAGCAGTGCTAGACACAGTAAACTTATGATAAAACAACCCTCATCAAAACTGGAAAAAAACATTACTACAATTGGAGAGGGCATATCTCAGAGGAGTGGTAGGACTACTAACCGACCACTGGCTTCTGAGAAAACACCTACACGATCCCTTTTGCAGACTATGTAATGAGGAGAAGGAAACAGCCACTCGTGTCATCTTCGAATGCGAAGCAACGGCTCAATGGAGGTTCAGTCTAACGTAAAAAAATGACTCAGAGAACCACATTGAAGCAATAACAATAAATGACTTGATACTTCTGAGAAAAAGGAGGAACTAGGAAGGTACAATAAGCCAGAAGGCTGCAGTGCCTGGGGTGCACAAACCCCGCCTCCTAGTATCCTTTTCCCACCATACCATACCATGATCACAGACAGCCATTTTTTTAAATTTAACCATTCCTTTGAAATCACCCAGGAAACAATTGCTCTGGTGTTATTTAAAATTAATTATGTAATCATGTAGATTATAGCGATATGTCAGCCAGTACCAGCCAAGAAATTTACATTGTTTTTGATATGTGACTTAGAAACAACTTTTGTGACAAAATGTAACATGCAAATGGCATGAAAGAAGATAGATCCCTGTGTAGAAAAATTATAAAATTATAATTACAATTTATTACCTGTTGATTTTTAACTTAATGAACAGTAAAAATTGACCAAGTTGTTCAAATAAGTTTAACTTTTGTTGTATAAATGTGTAGAGCTTAGTGACCGTTAATCGATAATTATTCAGATATGTTGATCTATTTTTACTTTTTCATTATTTTTACAATGATTTATGTACGTACCATCCAAGTAACCTAAATCACATATAAACTGTTAATATTTTGATTTTCTTTCCTAGCGGCAATTCAAATTATTTTTGAGTCCCTTGGGTTTCAAATTATCAAGTGTCTACTATAGTTATTGTACTTTTGGGATCTGATTTAAGAACAGTATTCTAATAGAGAATGACCAGACGAAGCATAGAGCAGAGTAGAAGTAGACCAAGATCTTTGATAATTATTACTTTACTTAATAAGTTATTAAATATGGAGAAAGGTAAGAATAGGGTAGATTTTAGCATATTGCCATAGCATTGATAAAAATGGAAGGCACCTTGCCAACACCACACATTGCACTACATAACCGGGCCATTTTGGTCCTCCGGGCCGGATAAATATTCAGCATTAGATAAACTTGTTAATGTCTAGTTTCTAATGATTGTACAGTGGAAACCTTTCCCGGTTTACTTTTCTCACATTGCTCGAGGATGGGGGAAATGCATTTAGAATAATTATGACCGTGAAAAAGTGTCCTCTATATTAAATTAATTATTAAAAAATAAAAAGTCATTTTAAAAACACGTTTATCAAAATTATAAATTTTACATTAATATTTTATAAAACGGAAAAACAAAGATTTTGTACAATAATTATATCTAAACTGAATTTTGTTTGTAATCCTTTGACTTTAAAGCCAGCTTATGCTTCTATTTATTTTGATGCTTGAATTAATTAGAAAAAACTGCCTTTGTGCACTGTGATTAAAATCAGCGAAAAAGTTTCAATTTTTGAAAAAGGCAAACGTAAGAAAACGTTTTGAATAGGTTTTGTGTCATCATTGATATGACGACGTTGCACGTCATCGCAGAACGGGACGCTCGTGAAGCTCGCCCTTACTGCACTTTTTTTAGCCTTTTCACACCGAATTTAACGCCCGTGTTGAAAGCTCCACAGAAAAAAAGGGGGGTACTTAATTCTTCTTTATCGGCGAAGAATACAAGGTAAGTTTTGCTAATTTCGTTGCCCAAGCGTCGGAAAATAGCCGGGGAAAATTTTTTCCAAGGAGTGAGAATGAATAATTATTTCCTTCATATTGTACATAAAATAGGGCTGAACATCCCTCGTAAAATTGATTTTCCGTTCAAACTAAAACATGGCGGGAAATTTTTCCTACGTCTGAACTTTTGCAAATGAATGGTAGAAATTTTACATTTTTATGGTTATTGCTATCACCAAACGAACATACATTAGGACAATGAATTCAAAATTTTTTCAGCAAAATAACAACAACAAAAATTAGAGAATTTTATAATCTTTAACATTTAATTTCAAAAAGTGTACGATTTTTTTTCCATTATACATTTATTTTCTCAAGAGGGAGCTCTTTAAATTCAATTGGGGTAAATAATAATGAAATTCTTTTGAATACTTTCTTTTTTTAATAATTTTACTATCTTCATTCATTGTATTAACAAACAAAATGTCCCTGGAATGATGTTCAAGTGCAATTTTTATCTTTGTGTATCTTATCTTTTTTCTGCCCTTGAAATGTATCATTCCTCTCCTGTATTTACAACAACAAAAAAAAAAATAAATAAAATAAAATAAACAATACTTAATCTTATACTCTAGCATTGACATTTGTGATAATTAATAATATATTTTACCACAGTGAATTACGAAATTATACAGATTAGATTTGTTTGCACTTATGTCCAACGCCTTAATTTTCTTATTTTCAGATGACTTTACCTAAAACCTACATTAAAGGCTTTCACAATGATGATGCAGTTAAGAATATGACTTATAAAAAGTTGGGAGAGACTGATATGTGTGTATCTAAACTAAGTTTGGGAGGAACGGTGTTTGGTGGGGTTTACGGGTAAGATTTATTATTTACAAACCTCCGGATCAAAATACAGTCTTACCGATCAGTTCCTATATTACTGGCACAGTGTACAAACTGAGTCGATCTTCAAGAAAATTTGAGATCGCCTGTAAATGTAACTTAAATATCAATCTGTAGGCACATTTCAGGTTGTTTTGCCACAATGACCTTAAAACAGGTCGAAAGCTTGGCAGTAACAACTAAATTTGCTTTTGTATTCAAGAACAAACCTCGATCCAGAGTGTTTGTGTATGAAAAAAGTGATCGATACTTCTAATATTGAAAAGATATTTATTATATAATGTTATGTACTTGTCTTATTAAATGGGATTACCCTTGTCTGGATACAATGGCAGAGGGACAATTAAGAGATCGATAAATCGGTCAAAGAAAGTTTGATGACACCTATTGGCCCTGAACCTTTTTGTTGCATACCAAATTTCCAAAAATGTGGATCTATCAGACAATGCGTTAACAATAAGTGGGAATTCAATGGGAACGTAGCCAAAACAAAGACAACGGAAACATCAATGAACCATCGCCGAAATATAAATAGGGCTGGAATAATAGAAGACCCGGACCATGCAGACTCCAAAGGCATATGTTGAAACGGTATTGCCAGGAAGAAGAAGAGAACAAGTCCTATGCCTGGGAATGGAAAAGCTTGGGAAATCATGGATTCTCATGGGACACCTTGAAAAAGCTTTGGATACTGTTGAAATGTAAAAAAGCATTAAACTTAATGTAGACAAAAATGGAGATCATAATAGACCAATATTGGTCGCAGTGAGCAGGCTGACACCTCTAATCTTAATGTTAACAGGAAACCCCTTTCCTTGTTACATCTGTAAAATTAATTTTTATATATTGATACAAAATCGACCTGGTTTAAAAATCTTAGGTCTTCTTGTCAATATTTTACAGTTACCCGTATAAGAATACTTATAAGCATAGAATAAGATGTAGGGAAACCCCTAATTGCACCATTTGTGATGGTCTGGAAAATTTATGCCAGATAGTGATGGAATTCCCATGATGAAAACCGAAGTTCATTGAGGGAATGCAGTCTTTGGAGGGACTAACAAGGCCGTTTTGTCTGGAGTCCATCGTTTCCACAGGCATTGATTTATCGCTTCTTAAAGGAATGAAAAAAAAAAAAAAAGTCGAGTGTTGCGGTGGGCACTTGTTTTGCTTACCAATCATACTCTATATAAAACAGAACCATGGGTAATACAAATTCATACAACCAAAAACAAAAATAAATTTTTTATTTAATCAACTATTGGTTTTCATTACATAAGGATTGCAGATTTCCAAATAAGTTTTATCAAATTTTATTGTGTAGCTTTTTGATAATTTATTTAAATTTCAGGGAATTTGATGACCAAGAAGCAAGAGAAACAATAGAAGAGTCTATTAAGAATGGTATAAATTATATTGATACAGCTCCGTATTATGGCGAAGGGCGGTCTGAAACCTTTTTAGGAAAAGTAAATATTTTCTCATTATAAACTTTCCCAAAGTATGAATTTTATTTGAAAATAAGTTAAAAGGTGTTAAAAGATATTCCAAGAGAAGCATACTATATATCGACGAAAGTAGGACGTTATACTTCAAAATATGAAACGATGTTTGATTATTCTAAAGAGACGATAATTTCTCGATTTGAAGACAGCCTTGAACGCTTGGGCTTGAAGTACGTCGACTTTGCTATTGTAAGTTTTCAATAAGAAGGTCTTTATGAGTGAGTTAACTTTATAAATAATGTTAAAGGTGCATGATGTAGAGTTTGGGGATATGCATCAACTGCTTAATGAATCAATTCCTGCAGTGCAAGAGCTTGTTGCGAAAGGAAAAGTCAGATATACAGCAATTTCCGCTTATCCGGTTTCCACTCTTTGGGATGTAGTTCAGAAAAGTAAAGTCAAGATTGACGTCGTTCTTTCTTACAGCAGAGAGACGCTGTTCGATTCAACTCTGTCAAAATATGCCGACAAGTTTAAAGTATGTTTGCCACAATTTCTGGTAATTTTTTAATACGTACTTTTACTTCTCAGAGCGAAGGCGTAGGAATCGTGAATGCGTCTCCGACAGGTTTAAGACTGCTTAGCAACTGTGGGCCTGAGGCTTGGCATCCTGCGAGCAAAGAGATCAAAGATCTCTGCGCACGAGCTGCAGCTTACTGCAAAGTATTTACTACCGGTGAAGCGTTTTTGAAGTTATTTCCAATAAATTATTCATGCCAAGGAAAACGGAGTTGAGCTTGGAACACTGGCGGTATACCATTCATTGAAAAATGACAATTATGATACGTGTCTTGTTGGATTCAACACCAGGGCAATCATGAACTTCAATCTAAACTTACTTGTCAAAGGACTATCGCCAGAGGAAGAGAAAGTTTTGGATCATTTGAAAGAAAAGTAAGTACTGTCTTATTTGGAATGTTGAAATTTGAAGTGAATAGATTTTTTTTTAATAAATACATTTGTAATAAATTTTTCATGACTAATGAAAAAAAAAGTCAATATTCCACTATAATCCAGTTCTCTTCTTTGCATGTTAGGAATAATGGTTAAAAAAATTTAAAAATACACTGATGGAGAAAATAAATACACCACCCTTAAATTTTAATTTACATTTATTCAAATTTTGCATACAAAAAATAGATTTCATTGTAAAAATAAGACATTTAAAAATAAAATGTTTATTACCTAATTCTAAACAAGCAATTATTGAGTAAAGAACAAAAAAACAGAAAATTCAAAAATTGTTTAAAAATATTTTTTTGTCCATTTTAATATAGAGAATTCCACCTCTGGCACAAATCACATCTGTTAAACACCTTTTCATTTCTTGGAAAATATTTCTGGTAAAATCCCGAGGAATTTTTTTTTCTTGAAGAATAGCCATTGTTGATTCTTCTAGGGTGTTAGAACCTGGGTTTTACTAACGTACTCATCACTTAATTTAAACCCAGATATAATTCTGTCCACAAATGTCCACTCAATACCAACGTCATTCAGGTAGTACTCTTTGCGGCCTGGCATTATCTTGCAATTGGTAAAAATCTCTCACTGATGTGGGGGCAACTGGCACTACACGTTTTTCAATTATGTGTGAAGTTAATCTTCCTCACACAACGAACAATTCGGTTTGGGTATCCAAAGAAATGCACACCTGAAAGATCAATGACCCTCCCATGGAATGCGACCTGAGGAACGATACAGTGTGCTTTCTCCTGAGCATATCCATATGAAATTATAACCATATGAAGATTTGGGCCAACTCTCACCTTATCGGTAAAGAGAACTCATCCCCAATCTTACAATATCCAATCCTTACATTTCCACAATGCTGCTCGTAGAGGCTGATGACGGATGAACCTATCGTCTCTCTCATCTGTAGACCTAGGTCGACCCTGACCTTGTCTTCTAGTGAGAAGCCCTGTTTCTCTGAAGTGTTGAAGAAAAAGAAAATTGTTATGATTTACACTCAGTCTTCTTGCAAATTCCTCCTGGCTGTATCCTTCCTCTAGGGGGCCGTGGTAGCCGAGTGGTTAAGGCGTCAGACACTCGGCTAGTAGACCCCGTGGTTCGATCTCCACCATCGCCTCTGGAATTTTTCTGATGCTTAAGGGGACCGGTGGCCGCAATTAAAAGAAATTTACACGGCACTCATCAATGGAAGGGGTGGGAGTGGAATCTCAGCGACCCTGAATCTGGTCCCAACCCCCTTCAAAAATGAGTTTCTTCGATGGAAGAACACTGGTACAACGGGGGCTCAAGTTCACTTTGTGTTGTGAGCACTCCCCCAAAAATGGAGCCAGGGTATGAACAGCTGCAGTGCTCAGGAGGGGATTGTATCCATCCATCCTTCCTCTAACTGCCCTATTCTTCAAATGCCTGACCGGAGCATTGAAAAAGGTTTAAGAATATGTGAAATGAAATCAGCGAAAGAAAAAGATTTAATAGAAGCTATTTTTAGGTGCTGCAGAATGTTAGGATACAATACTACTTTTTGTGCAAACAGGATCAGTACAAAAGGAAATAACCAAAACGTCATGTACTACTTTGACTATGATTGCTCCTAATTAACAGTAACTAATGTAGAAAGTTAATGGTTTTAATTTTAAAGTAAATAAATTGAGTGGTGTGTTAAATTTGTCCATCAGCGTAGTTGTAAGGAATTTCATATGCATGTTCGAGATAAGGACGAAAATTTGTTGGACCGCTCACCCGGTAGCACAGTGACGTTTCCCACAAATTCATACAAACACGGCAAAGAGTCCGTCCATTAAATAACAAAAGTGGGAAGGTCGTTGCAGAAACATTTCATCTAGCTCTGGGACACCGTAAATTTGGGGTCGTATCAGCCCCAGGAGGGATAATGGAAACTCCCGAGATTTACAAATTATTAAACAAGTGGCCAATCCTCGCAATAAGGAAGGCTTGTCAGTTTTGGGGCTTTTCTCCCCTACCCTGGCTGGAAAATCAGTTTAAAAGGGGATAATTTGATAAACAGTCAGCCAAGCCGAGAATTCAATCGATCCGAGAAATCAGTAAAGAGCCATCAAGTGGCTGCACTGTCGAGCGACAATGAGCCTAACCATTGTGAAAAGTCGAAAAGAGTCGACTGTTGAGGATTCAGGAAGTTGTGGGAATTAGATCCTGACAGATTTGGAAGCTGGTGTCGGCGACCATCGAGCGAATATTACGTCATCTTGAGAATAGGATCATCCCCAGAATTGTGGCTGTCTTGCTTTGGTTTGACTTTCTGTTTGTTTAGTACAGTATTAAAATGGACCAATGTAACAATAAACATGAATACAATCTCTGGTTTATTGCATTTTTGGACCTTACACACAAAAGTGCGCTGAATTTTCTCTCGTCACTTAGCAGTAAAAGTGTACAGAAAGTCAACGCTCGCCTAAATCACCATGCAGAATGTTAAAAAATATTATATTTTAAGTCATAAACAATTTTCATGTAAATCGCGTTTTTATAAATTTGTTTTGAAATGAACTACAATTTGTTAAAAATACGTGATTATAATTATATTTTTGTATTTGCCAGCTACACGAAACATGGGTAAAGAAATTACAAATTTTATTCCATTTTGCTTTTTATTGTCTACTGTTTACGAGCAATAATTTGCTTATAAAGTTCACATTGCTCTAATGTTAATAAAATTATACCTTTTTTAATTTTTTTTATAGGTTTTTCAAAAATAAAAACATGCACTGGGAAGGAATGGAACTTTTGATGATGAAAAACTATTTGAATTCATTTAAAACATCACCTTAGTCGATTATTTTCCATACTTTTGGAAGTAACAATAAGCCGAGATACTGAAATATGTTTGTAAACGGTTTTATTGTTATATTAAAGCTGCATTACTGTAATTTGATTGTTGTCATTTCAACTTTTGTACGTTATCTTACCTCCTTCCATAAAATTGTCTATTTTTAAAAATATTTTGTCATATTAACCATTTTTTTCTTTTATTAACAGTTTTACCCAAATTATGAAAATATTTACTAAGAGTTTATTATTCAATGATTTTTGTAAATTCACACTGCTGCAGTATTCTCAGTTGAATGCATTTTGAGAGTAAATAAAATTACTTATCAACAAACAAAAATACAAAAACAAGGATGTACATTGTTAATAATTGGATATTTATTATGGACCATATAAATTAAATTGATAAAAAATATTTATGCAGTCTAACAGATAATAGATTTTTTAAATAAGTTAATTTTTATATTATATAAGTTTAAGAGCATTTAATTTCTTTATTACATTAATTACAAAATACTATTTTTAATTTCACATTATAAATATATCACTATATAACTTTTTTTGGTTATTAAGAGTTTCTTCATTTTTATAAGAATACATAATATAAATAATAAAAAAGATACATTCTATACATACATACATGTTTGAAATATAAAAACATTATTATACAAATTGGCTTTTCAAATTTTAATTATCCTTTTTTGGTTCAGGCACCGTGAAATCCCCTCCTTCGTTGAGTTCCATAACACAACACCTCGGGAACCAACCACGGACCCGTTTGCCGCTTGGGTCGTCCGCCGCTTTTTCTCCAAACAACCAATACCTGCCAGAATACGTTTTTAATCAAACTTTCCTAACTAAACTACAGACCACTCACCTTCGCCATCTCGTGACGCTGATAATTTCAGAAGGTTTCAGGGAAATACGAGGCTCGTCGGAGAGAGGTGGATGGGTGCACACTCTCCAACCGTGCACTACAGGAAACCAATATCCGCTGTATGCCCTCTCAACAACGTACGGCCTAGTTCGCAGTCGCTTTTCATGTTTCTGCTCTTTTTGTTCTATCTATATTACATACAAACATAAAATTATATTTCAGCGTAATTATAAGTATAGATAATACTGACAGTCAGTGTGTACTGATTGCACCCTTCAACGACCGGCCATGTAATTCCATCGCCTACAGTTTCCATATTCATGTTAAAGACCTGCAGCAAATTTTGCTTCCAACCCAAATCGTAAGGGTAAATAAATTCGGGGTCATCTGGCAGTCTTCTAGAAACCGCTTTTGAATATATCCAGTCTTCTATTCCAGTTCTATTGTTCAAAATTGCTCTTATCTATCAAAGAAGAAAATTATTACATTTTCCTTAATAAAATTAGGATTATTGAATCATACTTGGAAGAAAAACAGCGCTCCAACTGATAATGCCACACCTATCGAAAGCCCAACTGCAAAAATTGTAAGTGCTTGGCTCATAAATGAAAGTTGAACTTGGTTGTAAGGAGAATGATATGCGTACCAAGCCTGGAAACAGCAAATGTTAACCGGGAAAATTTGTATAATGCTACTTAAATTATTTCAACTTTTACCCGATAAAAAGCTCTATATAGAGCGACACTTATCACACAGGCTGCTTGAACGCAACCAGAAGAACTGAAGAAAAGAAACATGGTGAAGTTGGTGTGGTTGCCATGCCCGACACAGTTGTTAATCCATGGGCAATGATGGTCCATTTTCATCACACATCTACCGCCTACAGTGATATCATTTAATCAGTTCATGTACGAATTTCTTTGAAATCTGATTTTTACACAAATAATAGAAAATGATAATGAAATCTATTTTAATTTTTTGTTTGTTTTTAATACACCTCAATTATACCGGATAGAAGACAAACAACAAACCAGAAGTGGATAATATTTTTTTTTTTTTTCAAATAGGTCATAATTGATCTTTTTAATTATTTTAGTTAATTGTACTTTTTATCTGAAGTCTTGGTTGAAAAGAAAAATTTACTCATGGGCTGTGGATTGAAACCCACGAACTTCAGCTCAATACGCTGCTGCACTGACTACTTGTCACAACAGTTTAAGTGATTAGAGCAGCAGTATTAACTAATTTTTTTAAATTTGTTTAATTTAAATTTTTAAAAGTATAATTAATACAAACTGGAATATTTTGTTAATTGGATCAGTGATTATGATTTTCAAGAATATTTAGACTAAGAAGTTTGCTAGTTTTTATTTAAAGTTTTTTAATATGCACTGGCTCACATTAAAAAAAAAACTTACATTTTCTACAGTGGTGAGAGCGAGGTGCTTTGAACCCCTGGCATGAGGTACAAAATTGAAGATAAACCTCATCCTTCTCATTTTCCTGCAAATCAAAAGAAAATGTTACTTCCTAGCTGATATTATTTTAGTCTTTTTGCCTAAGCCGATCACCTTAATTGGAACTCTATTTATTATTTAACAATTTTTTTCTATTGATAAATGCAATAACATGAAGTATTTGGTCATTTCCAATAATTTTAGTCAGGGACATCAGTTTACTGTTTAGGTAGGTGTTGACACGGCGGTCATCATTGTAAGGTAAAGGTACTGGGTTTATACGACCTCTGCTGTTGCGAACGCTCGTAAAAAAAAAAGAAGAAAAAAATAAATAAATAAAAAATAAATTGTATGATGGAACCCGTTAAGTGTCGTACTTTGCCATATTTGCGGGGGAACATTTTGAAGTAGCTTTGGTCAAAAACGAGTTGACCGATCTCCATTTAAAATAGTTTGATGGAAATAAGGGCCAATTTACTGATTTACCAGGAGTCTACATCAAACATTTATGCTACTAACTTGGTGATTACTTCATTCGGGAGTTTTATTGTTCCTTCGATTCGAAAATTTCACTGGTGGAAAGTACCATTTTTGGTGCACTTGGTCTTCATCAATCACAGGATTAGTGGGAGAATTTTTATTATTTTTTTTAATATTTCAATTATATATTTCTATTCCATTGACGAAGACAACCAAAAACAAATATTCATAAAAAGTAGTCTCTATTTATTTATTTTAACAAGTAGCGATTTCGGGGTGCTGGTGCTGCCTCTTCTTCAGCTGTAAAGACTTAAAAACGCAAAAGAAATTTAATATAAAAAACAGCATATTAACCCAATAAATAAATAAATTTTTCAAAAACACTGGCACCCCGAGGGTTTATATGACCTCTGCTGTTGCAAACCCTTGTTTAAAAAAAAGATAGTTGTATTGAGCAGACTATTTCTCATACCTGGCAAAGAACTATGACATTCCAGATTACTTTTTGTGAAAAGGTACTGGGAAAAGGACAAACATTATTTTTAAAACATTTACCAACGAGAAACAAATTTAAAGATATGCACCCGACTGACAAACAAATTTAAATTATACGAAAAACAATCAGGTATGTATGCCTAAAAAACAATGCACATCAAACCCTATGATGAAGATATGGGCAAATAAAATGCTTGATGCACAACACAAAGGCAATTATTAAACGCAATTACAATTAAATTGTTAAAAAACATGGGGAAAACGTTGACATATGAAGAAGTGAAATGCTTGCTGTTCGTAATAAATAAAAGATGCGAAAAAAATTCAGAGGTTTGCAGAGCAGACTGGGGATTTTTGGTTGTAAAATTAAACTTTCAATTTAGTATTTTGGCCCAAGATTATTTTTAATTTATTCAATACCTTCGAGGAATGTTTTCTTTTAATTTAAATCCTTTGTTTTCTGGTTCAATATTCTTTTCACAGTTTCAACAACGTTTATGTAGTTTTTATTTCATTTTTCATTTTATTTCTTGGTATAAAATTTCAGACCGTTGTCTGAATTTCTGGCACATGGCTATGCCTGCTAGGTACATATATACATATATTTTTTTACTTGGATTGGTTGGTTAGACATATTTCAGCATTTCTTTTCATCTTGTCAGACCCAATGCTGAAGATGGCAAAATGCAATAACATTGAAAACACAGACCAACAGAGCGAGTACCAAAATACCGAATAAATTACCGGTTCATCACCCAACAGACCACACAAGTAAATCACACAACGTACAGTTAACAACAATGAAGCTTCTACGTATTCACAAATCTTAATTGTTCTAATTATCAGATGAATATTTACCGGCTTCCAGTTCAAAGGTAAGTATCCAGGCCCTTCGCACATAGCACATAAGAAATTGTACAGAGTGAGGCCGCTGAAGGAAAGGAATATGATCATGTTGAAAAAGCCGGCGAGGGATTGCATCGGAGGTAATATCTCAATGCTACAAATTATCATCGTGTAAGATACAATTTTGATGATGCCTGCAACAAAAATTCCTTAGTTAAAAATATAACAGACCAACTTTGTTTTAAATTTGGGATGTGTCTTATGAAAATAATTTTTACATCAAAATCTGGTAAAATGTTATCGACAAAGTTTGAAAGTTGTCATATTTGCAAATACTCAAACATCACATAACCAAGCATTTTTTCACAAAGCTAAACACAACCTTTTTTTATTAATTCCTGCCATCCTTCTACTCATTGGGTACTGCAGAACACAGATACTTTTTTAATCATAAAATAAATAAATGTCCAAGGATTATGTTTATAGATGATTAGGGTAGTGGGTTCGATTCCATCGCACCTGGAATTTTATTTCACACTGCTTAAAAATATGATATATATACGTACTAATCTGGCTAATATGTAAATGCGTTAGGGCATAAAATAAAGAAAAAATAAAAAGGACTTTGTTTGGATTCAAAACCAGAATTGCTAGTGTGGTGACTAATACATATAAAATCTGTATAAGGGCATATCTAAAAACTTTGATAAAACTAATATTAATATCATGCTGTATTTGTTCTGAAGTTTAACACAAAAAAGGCTTCTCTTGATACAAAATATCTCCAATAATATTTTACGGCCTGGATGAAAAAAAATCTATCTGTTGACTAAAAATTTAAATGCATATTGATCAAATCACCATATTTAACTTACAGTACTGTTAAGTAAAACCTTTGAAAAGTAATATTCAAAAAGTATAATGTAAATTATGAATAAATGAAGAACTTTATTCTCAAAAAGGAAATATATTTAACATAATAAATAAAACATTAATACAGTATTGATTGTAAAACCATCTGCTGGAAGTGGGAATTCACTTGAAAACAAGGATAAACACGCAAAAAATCAAAATAAGATAAATAAAACAAAAATAAACATATGAAAAAATGAAATCTACATGAACGCAATATATAGAACTAAAATTAAAATAAATTAGTAATATTCCACAAGCTATCTATAGTACCTATTTTTTTTTTAATGAGATAGGCACTTGAAATTCTATTAGTACTGAAAAAAGGTAATTCCAGAATTCAGCAAGGATGGAACCCTCAGCCAGAAAAAAGATCTTCCTTTGGGAACGAGCTTCACAGTGAACAGTGATCAACAGAATTAATAACTTCTCATTGGGTTGATATTAAGATAAATCACCTAGGCATCTAAGCTTGATGAACCACCGTATTTTTAGTTGTAAAGATTTTTATTGTATTTAAGAAAGCTTTTGAATGGTCAAGTTCCTCGTAAAGTCGAAATCTAGTGGTTCTACTAGCCAATTGGAACATCCTTCATCATGTAACTAATGAATCTTTCAACTGAGAGTATTGAAAACCATTTTCAGTAATTAAAAAAAAAATCCAGATTACAACCATGGACAAGTGAAATTTTTGAACCGGGAAAAGGTTACACTAATCACGCAGCATGTCTAGGAAGTCTGTGCTCAGGTAACAAGAGGATCCTGCCTAAATAGGATAGTGAAACTAGGTCTGTGTTTGTTTCCGAGTATGTAGTTCGAAGTGAAAGTCTGAAGGTGAAATAATTTTTTTTTAAAATAATAATTAAAAAAACCTTGAAAGTATTCGACTAAATCAAATCTGAGGAGAATAGCACACCATGTCATCCTCCAATACCTAAAACTTTGAATTGGATGGAATAGAGGGTTGAAAGCAGGCTGGTACAAACTGCATTAATCATGAATTTTTAAGATTAGCAGCCAGAGTTAGTTTTGGCCTGAAGATGTGCCTTAGACTCCTTCTCAACTTCAAATCGTCTGCCATGGAAGAACAAGTGAATCTTATCCAGCCTCCTTTTTGAAAAAACACCCTCATTTTTTATTGATTTAAACTAACAAAAAAGTTCCGTAGAGCAATATTTTTCCAATGTTAAAACGTTCCACTGTTACTCTGTAAAGCAGCAAAACTAGCCAAGATGTCTACATTGTCAGCGTAAGAAGATTTTTAATTATATTAGAGCATTATAATTAAAACTAACTTTATTTAGTGCACTCTGTAAACTATCTGAAAAATATCTGATAATTTTAAACTCACAAAGTCTATTAAGTTCAAGTTATATTCTGCACATACGAGCACATTCCGGTAAGCCTCAAAAATTCATCTATTATGATTTGTTGGCAGTTTGGGGTTTTGGACTTTTCTGTATCACTGCTGAAGTTATGTTTAATAGGTTATCAACAAGGCCAGGCTGGACGTCAATGGTCAGAACAATTAAACCATTGACATGGCTTTCATCGCCAAGAAAAAGCAGCTCTGCTTTCGAGTCAATACTTGAAAAATCAATTAAGCTTTTTATACAGAGCTTCGGTTGAAATGAAAAAGTTAGTGTCACGAGTAGGATTCGAACCCACGACCTTCGGCTCAATCCGCTGCTGTTCTAACCACTTGAGCTATCGTGACATTTTTTTGTTTCAACTAAAACCTTACATAAAAAGGTTAATTAATTGAAAGAAGTAATTTGGTCAATCAGACAACTAAATATAATGGATACTTGCAATTTTTTGTGTTTAACACTGGCATCCTGGGTATTTATATGACTTCTGCTGATGCTGCAGACCAATTCTTTCTTATTTACACGCATTTCATTGAAATAATGTAATGATGCACTAGATATAACTATGACTAGTCTATTATTTCACTTTTATTTTGGAAACCACATTGCATAGAAATATTTGAAATTTATCCTGCATATTAATTTTCCATCATTGAGTTTAGCTGGAGAACGGGGCGATTTGGTTTTTTGAAGGTACAAGAAGCATCGAAACAGTAGATAGCTGAGGGAGTATGTCAAATGCCCCATCAAACTCCCTCGTAGCATATATTTACATAATAATCTTGAAAAACTGGATTTAAAAAAGTTAGTTATTTTAGTCCATATTCTCAACTATATCCTACTAAAAGAAAAGCAAGAAATATTTGAAAACCTTTATGTATTGCTATGTACGTATAATAAGCATGATTTAGTAAAAAACTATGTCCAACAATATTATAATCATATATTTATCGATACCACCTGTCAGATTGATTTGACTTTTTACAAAATAAAATTATACTACTTTTCTTTCAAAGTTTTAACAAATAAATAATAAATCTGTCTGTGAATTTTTTCACTTTCTTCTTGTCAACTGGTAAGAATCTGCATCTTGACAAGTCTGTTCTTCGCGAGACGATTCAAATTGCATAGAATTTTTTAAACAAATGAACGGAATTTATTTGCCACTTCGACTTACCCAGAGCTATTAGGGGGCCCCAGTGGCAAAGCCTTTTAAAAGGGCGGAAACACATCTCGGGAGATGGTCTCACTTAGTGGCAAAATCTCTACCCACTTTGTACAATTGAAGAACAAAACAAAGCAATCCTAACAACATACATTGCTGTTCCCTTGTTAGTTGTTACTTTGTGACCAGTGTGTCAGGAAGGTAGCACCTTTGCTTACTAACAAGTAACAACTAACTCTGTTCTCTACCACACATCAATATTAAAAACCAAAAATCTTCATAATTATTAAAAAAATCAATAGTTAATTCAATTTTAATATAATTATTTTGTAATGTTACAAATGTATGTTTTGACTACAAGCATTAAAAACACTCAAAAGAAAACTCCCTCCAAAACCCCACCTTACCCACGATGCCTCACTTATTTCAAAATTCAAAAATTTTTATTCATTTATTTTAAAGGTACAAATAGGGCTTTATGCCCCCATACATGACTTATGTTACAAATAGCATAATAAAATAATAATAATACAACAATAATAATGATAATAAAATATTCAAAATAATAATGACAATATATTTTTCAATTTTAATTATTATTCGGAAATCGTGAGATGTGGTCTGGTTTGACGTAGGTTTTGAAAAACAATTTCTTTATCGTGCCAACGTTTCAATCTTTATTGAGACCATCTTCAGGGCCTGGGATTAAAAACATTGTTTAAATTTAACAAATACATGTAGGATGTGGAAAAAAGTGAATTTATACAATACAAAAAAATATATTTTTTGTATTCAACCAAAGTATTTCTACTCTTTCAAATTATTTGCTTTCTGCTTTGTAAATCCCATGCCCTGAAGATGATCTCAATAAAGGTCGAAAGATAAAGAAAGTGCTTTTCTGAAACCTACATCACACCAGACCGCATCTCACGATTTCTGAATAATCATCAACTAACAGATACTAATCACCACACATATTAATTATTTATAATCGAACGATGAAACCACATTATGAAAGAAAAGCGGAAAGAGGAAAAAAAGAAAACTGGGAAAAGAAAAGGAAGAAGGAAAAAAAGATGTTTCGTGTTATTTTTAAAAGCTGTGTTGAAGGATATTTATTTGATTTTATTGAATTATATTAAATTCTAAGTTTATAAGAGTTTAGAATGTTAAGTTATTAATGTAATTAATACAGGATGAAATATGATCCCTTGGCTTTTTTTTTTCTGCCATCCATTGCAGCCGCTGACGCCTAAGATCCTAAGAAATTAGGAGAAATTGAGAACTAATGGAAAATTGTTTAAAAATATTGAAAAGAGTAAAAGCCCAACGATTGTGCCTTGGGGTATACCAGGTGAAATTGATAGAGAAAAGAAAATAGTATGTGAAACTTAATGTTGAAAAAAAAGTCCTTATCAAGGCCATTTACATAAGGGAGCTGATGTCAGCTGAAGACAAGAAATCATACCAAGAATTGTGTAAATTTTTAACCAAAATAATGCTAATAGTGTAAATTGAAATAAATGATCATATTATCATTATGTTACTATTTGTTAGGGACAGAAGGACTAACGAATAAGACTAACAAAAGGAAATACAACTTATTTATGAAATAAATCTTGTTTGTCGTAAATTTTCTATAATTTTATGCAAATAAATTGTGAAGAAATCAACTTCTGAATGATTTTGTATGAATATATTTTTTGCAGAAATTTGTAGAAAACAAGACATGCAGCAACAGAATGAAATGTGGTATTTTTCATATTGCAGGGAGTAAATTTAGGAGATCCCACTAAAAAAAAAAAAAGAAAAAAAAATTAAATTTAAATACATGATTTAGACTGCTAAAAAGATTACTTGAAAAAAAATGATCTAAAGTAATACAAAGAATAAAAGACTACACTGCCTGTTAGCACTCTTAAGAGGTGCGGTCGGTGAGGAGAGACAGGCTATGATCACAACAGAATGCTGCGAATAAGCGCAAGAAACAAAATAGCTGATTTTCTGAAGTTTGGCAATTTTCTTTGGTTGTACGGGACTGCAAAAGACTTTGAGGAAAGGTGCTCTGCAGTACCAAGAAAGATGAATATAAAGGATTCCAAAGACTTAGAGAGGGAACGCGTTGGGGGAGACCAAGCCTAATTTTTTCTTAACAATATGTATAAGAGTTTTTTGTTTTGTAAATGCCATTATAAAATTTGCAAACTAACTTGTAGGGCTTGATATATTTTATATATATGGATATGTCTTACAGCTGGGGGTCAGTCCGAAAGTTTAACACGGAATTTGTTACCACGCCCGTGCATTGGTGCACTATTTACCAAGGATACGCGAGAACGAACTGGTGGCAGGTGTTTTTAAAGTAGCAACGCGATTGATTCTTATGACGCTTATGACGCTTTGACGCGACGCGATTGATTCTTATAACGCGACGCTCATGACGCCTGTGCGCGACGCGATTGATTCTTATGACGCGACGCGATTGACGCTTATGACGCGACGCGATTGCCGCTTATGACGGGCGCGATTGACGCCTGTGACGCGACGCGGTTGTAATGAGCTTCCAAATAGAAACGATCCTCAAATTAATAAATAAGAATGATAATTTGCGAATCTCTTTAAATAGCCATCATAATACATATCCGTGTACTGATGTATCTGCATGCAGTGTAGATACTGGTTCCATTTCTTTTGTATTATTTAATAAAATAATAAATAATCTAATAAAATAATTTGATAATTATAGTATTATATAA
>CM077114.1:17423436-17439716 GCA_039619505.1 Cimex hemipterus | reverse complement strand
GCTATATCTCTTCTGAGTGCTATAAAACTCTGTCTCCAAACATTCACTCGTAACCTAATTTATCCTATTGCCATCCAAGCTTTGATTTTCTTTTCTTAATTCTTAATTCGGAAGGCCAAGTTACAATAAATTTAATAAAATTATAAAACTACGAGGAGCGTCCACCACATCACACAGCTTTTCTTCCGCTTTTTCCTGTCCGGCTGTTCCGCGTCTACTGACCCCTATTGTTGCCGTTCACCCGAGGCCGGGTTGCTGACAGAGCACCCGGGTCCCCTCTTTACCGACAGTGTTCTTTATTGTTCTACTTTCAATTTATTCTTAATCCTATCTAAAAATCTAAAATAATACCCATCACCGGCTACAAGATGGAGGATTATATAAGAGCTAATTAAAAATATTAAGGGTTGTCACTTTTTTCGCTGCTCAGTAAATTGTATATAAATTCTATTATTCTTATATCTCTCAAAGTTAGTATGAATAATTAAAAAAATAAAAAAATAAAATACACAAAATGGTTGCCTAATTTCATTAATTTTATTATAATAATTTTAGTAATATAGAATATGAGAGAAAATTAAGTTCAATTTTCAAAATAAAATACCTTAGCACTAAATTACTTAATAAGATCAAACACAATAACAAAATTAATAAGTTGTAAATTTCGTATTGATCGATTTTTTGTAAAAAAAATCCTCAAAAATTCATCGATTCATTCTGCAAATATTGAAGTTTTCCTTCAGAACTCGATGATTTTTTTTCACGAACGTTAGGTTAAAAAAATCTACAGAAAATAAATTGATATCAACGAGCTTTGAAGGAAAAGTACATTATCTCCAGAACGAATCGATTAATTTTTTAATGAATTAGTTTCTGACTTTTATTTTTATTTATTTTGTTTTAAATGGAAGCTACTTTCAAATATGAAAAAAAACAAACAAAAAAAAAAAAAACAATAGAATCGTTCTTGATATAGTGAAAATTTTCTTCAGAACTTGTTAATTTCAATTTATCGTGAAACTGATTGGGTTTTAATGTTAGGTTTATAAGAAAAAAAAATCATCAGAAATGTAATTTTCAATTTTCTCCAACCAGATCCAACAGGATAAATTAAAATTATCGAGTTCTGAAGGAAAAATTTTATATATTTAGAACAAGTCCTAGAATTTTTGAATTTCTGGTTTGATTTTTATTTTTATTACTTTTTTTAAATAGGAAAATAAGTGTTTTCTTTCTTCTTTGGGCAAGAGTATCGACGAGAGCAGTAAGAATAGAAAAAATGAGAAAAATCTAGTTCAATTTCCAAAACAAAATAATTTGGAGCAATTATAAGTAATAAGTTGTAGTTTTTCCAATTTTATTTGCTATATTAAATGTACTTATTTAAAGTTCTGATAAGTGGACATTAAAGTTAATTCAGATAGTAATTTTTATCGTGTTAATGAAATATCTAACAATTATATAACGAAAATATTATTTATGTAATCTAATGATTTATTATAAAAATATTTTGATTCGCTTAATTATTTATTTTAGATATAAATGGTTTTTTTAAATAAAATTACTCACATATTGCGACGAAACATATTAATAATAAAGCTGCAGCCAAGCACAGTTTCATTGTAATTTTTATAGTCGAACACCTCCGGCTTTCAAGTTTCAACTAATTTCCGATTCGATCCTAGGCTTGCTTTTATAAAAGAGATGTAGTGGGGTGACTTCCCAGACTCGGCCACGGCCGACGGGCGTTATGGAAGTAAAGCATTGTCAAGATTTTTTTTAAAATTTTTATTTTGAAAAACGGGCCATTTTTGTAAAAAGCCTGTCGACTTGTGTCGACGTGTGATGATTAGTGTCTGTCAGTCGATAATTATTCAGAAATCGTGAGATGCGGTCTGGTGTGATGTAGGTTTCAGAAAAAACACTTCGAACGTTTCGACCTTTATTGAGATCATCTTCAGGGCGTGAGATTTACAATTTACTCACTCAGTACGCAGAAAACAAATAATTTGAAAGGGTAGAAATACTTTGATTGAATACAAAAAATATATTTTTTTGCGTTGTATAAATTCACTTTTGCCCACATCCTACATGTATTTGTTAAATTTAAACAATCTTTGTAACAATGTAAAATTGGATATTAAACGGGGGAAAAATTGTTATTTTCTGTTCTGTTTTATAAACTTGTCTCAAATTGTTTAGGACTAACGACTAATTTTATAAATTTATAACCACGAGGGCCACATGGAGAAATCTCACTTTGAACTGAATTTAAAGACATTTTGTACTTGATATTCCCTTATATAATAACTTTCTAAGCATGTTTAAAAAATCTCGATTAATTTCAGATTTTATCTCTTATTGCGATTTGCCTCGTCATCGTGTGCTTGTGTGACTGTTTTCTTTTAAAAAAATAATCAACTGCAAAGAAAACACGAATACAACGTTTTCTTAATTATTGTCTTAATACATAATTTCAAACAAATAATTTCAAAGGTCCCACACTGGCCTTGATCAACTTCGTGGACTGATGCGGTGAAACGTCCTCTCTATACGTCTTTAGAAAATTAACGACTTCATAAACATTGTGGTTTCAGGAAGAAGGAAAGGAAGTCGTGTTCTTCCTGTCGGTCGTGAGCTTCCTTCTTTAACCTATAATTTGCAATGTTTACCCCTCAATATAATAGTTAAAATTGATACAGAATAGACATAGAATCCTGCGGTTTCCTCAGCCTATAAATTAATCAAGGCAAAACATAATTACAACGTTATATGATATTTGACAACAAAATTATTTAATACATTAATTTAGTATATTTATCATTTTCATATTATTACTATCATATTAGAATCGATTTCTTAAAGGGGCCTACAATGTACAAGGATAAACTGTTTATAATTCGAAAGTTTCTCCACAAGAACAAAAATAATATAATTATTATAATCAACAAAAACCCAAAACGAAACCTATTAAACTATTTTTTTTAGAGGTGGGAACGGGATTTCCAATTTTGTTGCACGATTAAAAAATGCTATTAAAATAACGTATAAGTTTGACAAAAAAACAAAACAAAACAAAAACAAAAGCGTCCTATTTTTACGCTGTTTATTTTATTTAACTAGGTATGGTCCAAAAGGTAATTTTAAATTGGCGTGTTAATCTTACATGATATATATTTTTTCACGAGGGTTCGCAACAGCATAAGTCATATAAGCCTCAGGATGGCGGTGTTTTTGAAAAAAAGGCGATTTGCAAGTATGTCGATCCAGCGGCCCTGCATTCGAACCCGGGACCTTTACCTTACAGTGATGAGCGCCGTGCCAAAGACGGCCACCGGCGCCCCTAACGCTCTAATTCATTCACACATTTGGAAAGTACTACCCGAAAAAACTTCAATAGCTCCAGTATGAAGTTGTGAATTTTTGAGTAACTGATTTCATTTTTTTTTTTTTTAATAGAAAGGATTTTGCAAATCTGGTTAAAAAATTATCAATTTGTTCCGAAGATACCGAAGTATTTCCCAGAATTCCAAAATTTCAATTTATCTTGTAATTGGTTAAAAAAAATTAGAAAAAATACTCGCAAAAATATGATAATTTAATTTTGTATTGACTTTTTAAAAAACCTAACAAATAAACAACAACAATCAGTTGCACAATAAATTAAAAATAACTAACTAGCTGAAAGGAAACTTCAGTAGCTCCAGGTGAAGCTAGGGATTTTTTTTAATACAAAGGATTTTCAAAATCTGTTTAAAAAAATCATCAGTTTGTTCCGGAGATACCGAAGTATTTTCCCAGAACTCCAAAATTTCAATTTATCTTGTAACTGGTAAAAAAATATATAAAAATACAAAAATGTGATAATTTAATTTTGTATCGATTTTTTCAAAAACCTAACAAACAAACAACAACAATCAGTTGCACAATAAATTAAAACTAATAACTAACTAGCTGAAAGGAAACTTCAGTAGCTCCAGGATGAAGCTAGGGATTTTTGAGTAACTGGTTTCATTTTTTTAAAAAATATTAAGGGCTTTCAAAATCGGTCAAAAAAATCATCAGTTTGTTCTGGAGATGCCGGATTTTCCCCCAGGAGTCCAAAATTTCAATTTATCTAGTAACTGGTTAAAAAATCTCCTGAACGAATCGATGAATTTTTTTGTTTTTCTGGTATCCATTTTTTTAAAATGGAAACTACTTTCAAAACGTGTGAAAATTCAACCACAACAACACTTCTTTGGAAATATTGAGTTTGATATGAGATAGTTTTCCCTTTAAACTCGATAATTTCAATCGTTTAACTGATTGTTGTTGTTTAACCTTATCTTTAAAAAAACCAACAGAAATAAGTTTTCAATTTTACCTCTTTTTTATATGATATATGATATAAAAGTATATCAGTCATATGATAAATTGAAATGATCCTGTCGTGAAGAAAAGTTCAATATCTCCAGAACGAATCTTCGAATATTTGTGTTTAAAAAAATGGAAACCAGTTTCAAAACGTGTGAAAATTCAACCTCAACAATTCATTGATTTTCTCTGGAAAGTTTGAATTTGGTTTTTCTTCAAACTCGATAATTTCAATTTATCGTGTAACTAATGTGTAATTGTTGTTGTTTAACATGGTCAAAAGGTCAACAAAAATTAAATTTTCCATTTTACCCTTTTTTTTAGCCAGTTACATGATAAATTAAAATAATTGGATCGTTTATAGTTCGTTGTCGATCAATATCAGTAGTTAATTTTTTCACACATTTTGGATGACTTTTCCCGTAAAATAAAAGATTTCGTTTTTTTTATAATTAAATTTATTTATTAAAACTGATCCTAATAGACCAACCATTAATTTGTGTAATAATATTATAGAATAAATAAATTTTTACGTTTTTTATAAACCCATTGGTACAATAACGTTTTACTTTAACAGTTTTAAAAAAATCTCTGAAATTCAAAATTCATGGATTCTGGTGATAATGAAGTTTGCCTCCAGTTTCTATAATTTCTAAATTTTTTTTTTGTAATGTTAGGTCTAAAAAAACCAACACAAATTCAATTTTAAATGTCCTTGTTTTACACATTACGCTATAAATTGGAATTTTGAAGGAAAACTTTCAGTATTCCAGAACGAATCAATGAATTTTTAAATTTCTGATATAATTTCTCTTAGATTGTAAAGGTATTTTGAAATTAATTAAGGTTTTTAGTTGAGATAAAAAATTCAACGGCACGAGCAGGATTCGAACCGACGATCTTCGGCTAGATACGCCGCTGCTCTACCACTTGAGCTATCGTGATCTCGATCCATCTTTTTATCTCAACTAAAAACCTTAATTAATTAATTTAAGCGGACCACGAATTTGGTCACTTTAATGTGTTTCAAAATGTGAGAAAATACAGTTGATTACATTTCAAAAATAAAGTTGATCAGCTCGGCGACGCGCCAACTTATAATTCTTACAGCACCAACAGATTCTACTTTGAAAATTACCTTTGAAACTAGTCTTAGTTTTACTATAAAATAAAAAGCGTAAAAATAAAAGACTACCTTTTATAAAAGCCGCACGATATGTAATAAATTAATAGAACTTTTTATATTCATCTCATTTGTAATTCCCTTTCCTACCGCAAAAAAAAAAGGAAGTTTAACGGATTTCATTTTGGGTTATGTTGGAAGTAGTATTTAAATTACTATAGTTTTAGTGGTGGAGCTTTGGAACTAAAACCAAAATTGAAAATTGCCAACAGCCAGTAAAACATAAAATAAATGACGTTTTTAAAAGATAAGACTTGAATTAAAAATATAGAAGCATAATGCAGCACAATGTTTTTGCAAGAAAGATTAAATATATTATTTAACCTTTTTTTTTTAATCGGAGGACATAATCTGATCTGAATTCGGTTATTTCAGAACAAACGTCTTAGTATATATTTAACATCTCCGAGTCTTCACACAACTCGCAAGGTCAATGGGATATTCCCCAAGATATCTTGCTGTCCTTGGTATTAGTTTGTTCGCATTCTGAAAATACTCGCACGCAACCTTATTCTTTTTTATTTATGAAATCCGCTCCTGGTTAAAAAATTTCGCAAATATTTAGTTCGCGTGACGGTCTTTTAATTGATATCCGTGAGTCAAAAACGCTCTTGTGGAGGGAAAATTCGCCAAAATTCAACGAGGTTTTGTTAAAGATTACACGCCGCAATCCGCGTGTTAACGGTCTAAATCTTATCGTTAGAGGTACGCAAGAAGCACAGCGGGAACGGGCGAACCAGGTTGTTCAAGTGATTGAATTTCCTGAAAAATTACCGCATTTCCAGGAATTTCCTACGGGTACAAGCGGACAAATCGTTATGCCATGACAGTTCGAATATTAAATCGTGATCGATGAATAGTGGAAATTTGTATACGACTTCAGAAACGCTGAACTCCGTCAAGTTCAATGCCAATTTTGACAAATGTACATACGGGCGCCTGTTAAAGTTTTTTGATTTATTATTTCCTAGATTGTCTTTCTTAAAGGATTTTTTTAAATTTAAATGTAGTTGTACCAAAATAGTACTGGAAAAATACGTTTTACTGTTTTGTCGGAATAAATCGTTTCTCAAGAGAAAAAAAATTGCTACTTCCATCTCAGGACGTTGGTAATTAATATTAATGTAACATCGTGTAATTAATTAATTCGGCGAGGCTATTTCAAGGGCGATATTTGTATGTAAACAACACTGTTTTAGAGCTCTTCTTTAGCCAAACCAAACAAGTTGAAAAATAAAGAATTTAATCTTATACAAGACGATTAATTCAATAGAAGGGAAATAATAACAAATATTGATTAAAATCTAAGATACGTACATGCTGCTAACATTGGGAAATTGAAAAAAAGACAGTTGTACGTTTAGTTGGCTTAGCAGTTTTATCTTCTTTTTAATTACCTTCTGTACTTTCGTGTAAAGCATGTCTAAACATCACATATTTCAGCTTCACCCTCCACTATCCTTGCATCCTTCGTCGACGACATAGCCGTGCTTTGATCCCCATCTTGCAATCGCCTCGGACAAGCTCCAGGCCCACGTATTTGGAGGTTAATTTAGCAGCCTAATTCCCAACGACTCCAATCAATTCAGTATAAAATTCTTCAAATTATAAAATGCTTTTTTTTTACGTTTCAAAACACACGATTCATAACGATTTACTGATCCCGTTTTTATGACTTCATCAAAATCCGCTATAAAAAATTTCCTCGATCATTGAATATCCACAATATCCCCATGTACTAGTACGACACTTACCAACCCTTTCAGAAAAATCCGTAAAGACGACTGAAGCGAAAATGACCCCGAGATATCATCGAGTGAAGATTGACGAGGTTTCAGTGTGAAGTATCGTCTATAAATTCTACCTACAAGAAGCTCAAATGACAAATTCAGCAGAAAATACTTAATTTTTTTTTGTGGTTTTATCAGGAATATTCAGCCAGATTCAGGTACCAGTGATTAACAATCTAAGTAACCCTCTATGTGAAAGAATAACTAGATGAATAAATAAATAAATAAGCTCATATAGTTAAATAATCGCACGGCGGAAGAGACTTTTTAAAAAGGAATTTTTATTGTAAAAAGATTACAATAGCGGAACCGACACTATGACGGACAGAATGCAACAATAAGAGTGAGCCCCTTCGTAGTAGATACGAGGGTTTTTGTACATTCTTGTTTTAATTAGTTTAATTGGTCTAAGGGCTGATGTGTTTGGTTACAATGATAAGAAGGGATAAGAAGGGCGCTTTATCATCTCTGGCCCCTAGGCTAATTGGATGCTGATATCTGGCTGGCTGATAGTCTGTCACCTCTGACCTGCTCGACTTATCTGAAGGGCTGGTTGTCTACATGACGTGTAGGTCGTTTCTATAACTTAAATAATTGAAAAAACAACTTAAACACAAATGTCATAATTCTTGAAGTATTTGAACAAGGCATCATAAATTTCCGTGTCAACCTCTGCCAGCAGCGAGCTAAAGTTCAGTGGCCTTTTTCGCTTTCCCCAGAGCGTCCAATTCTTTCACAAATTGTTCCCGCTGGGCCTCATATTCGGTGCATTGTCGTAGTACATGGTCAAGGCTCTTTCTACATCGCACCCTGCCCAGTTTGCCGGTGTTCTACAGTTAATCCTGTATAAATACGAACCGTAGATGCCGTGGCCAATTCGGAGTCGTGTAATTGTCGAGAAGAGAGCTTTTCCTCTCTCTCTATTTCTTGAAACCATGGCTTCTTTTGTAATGTTAGGAAGAATGAACGGTAGAACTCTGCTGTTTAGAAGGAAAAACAGAAGCTATACAAGGTTGCTTTGAAACCGGGAATTGTAACAGCATAAACGTAGTACACACGGATGGGTCGAAATCAGAAAAGGGGGTCGGGCAGCAGTATTAGACCCCGGAAATAAGACATTTAAAAAAGTTAAGCTCCTCAATATAGCTTCAATATACCCAGCCGAGTTTATGGCTATACTCGAAGCGTTGAGATATATTCAAACACTACCAGACCAAGAACTGTCATAATCTCCGACAGCCTTAGTGTGCGAACGGCCATCAAATATGCGACTCGCCCAACAGAATCCCCTAATAGATGAAATACTGGATATGATTGAGAAAATAGAAAAAGAAGGGGTTGACCTCCACTTCATCTGGGTCAAAGCGCACCATGTAAATAGGCACAACAACGAAGTCGACTTACTCGCAAAAGACGCGGCACAGAATGGGCTTCCGTACAACGTTATCGTCCCAAGTGATATCACGGCCCACCTGAAACAAATTGCAAGGACGTAATGGCAGAAACAGTATAATGAGTCCAAAACAATAAAAGGCCAGTACTACGCCAATATTCAGCCTAGCATCCAACATAAACCATGGTATCTTAAGGTGAATAGACCAAGAAAGTTCTTCACGACGATATTCAGGTTACGAAATACCATACCACCTTGCGAAAATTGGTATTGTGGACAGAGCCGGTTGTGGATGCGAAGCGAGGACCATTGCCGATTCAAACCACGATATCTTGGCATGCTCAAGAAACACTATGGACAGGGATGTTTTGTTCTCAGAACTAATAAAAAACGGAATAAAATTCCCAATAAAAATGGATATAATAATCTCAGACACAAGAAACATCCCGGTTCTCGATGCATTCGTCGCCTTTATAAATAAGAACAATATACAGATTTGACAACACGAAGTGCATAAGGCGGGAACGAATAAAAAATTAGTCTGACTCGTTCGTGGCGTGGGGTTGCTCGGGGTCGGGTGGGTTTGGGTGGTGCTGGACTGTGGGGTTGGGTGCCATCGTCTTGGGCGTGTTTTGCCCCGGATTCTATGGGGATTTGGTCTTTTCCATGGTGTTGTAAATGGTTTTTATCCACATCTCAGAAAATGGAAACCGTATATAGGCCTTAAAAAGAAATAAATAAGTATGAGTACATGTCCCTTAGGCAGGCTTGGGCAATCTCCCGCTTTTCCTCTGCGCCTTGCTTGCTTCTTCGGGCTTCCACGTGCTGCGAAGGAGGGGTAAAAAAAAGAAAAAAAGGCAGATGCTTAAACGGCGATGGCAAAAAAAGAAATGACAGATGCTTAAACGGCGATGCCAAAAAAAAGAAGAAAAAGAGCTACTGTGCCCGTATCGTACCAAATTTGTCACTTTCTGTGGACGTCTCTTTTGATATTTTCTGCAACGTCTCCGACTGTCTGCACAGTTGTGGGATCGTGGGAGAGCTATTAACGGTTGCCTCCTTGCCTAACTGGTCGACTCTTTCGTTATGTTTTATACCTGCATGCCCTTTCATCCAGCATATTACAATGTGTCCTTGATTCCCTAATTTGTAGGTTAAACTGACAATTTCGATTAATATGTATTCATATTTATTATCAAAACTGAAAAAATTGAAAGTGCGTAGCTGGCCTATCGTGCTGAGACTGTCCGTCATAATCCCAACTTTTTTTATTTGGTATCTTCGCCGACTATTCCAGCGCTTTCAGTATGGCTGTACAATATTACACGTTAATACCATATTTGCAGATGTAAATTTCAAATAAATTTAATTAAAAAAAAAATAACTACGATCATTGAGACGTTTGTGTTTCGTCAGTTCTGATAAATTTTGACAAAAAGTCACGAAAATTAAACAGAAAAAGCTGAGAGATTTATTTAATTACTAAAACACTACGCCTGTAAATATGTACAAATAAATGTGTTAACATATCAGCCAAAACTATAATTTTGTACTTTAAAAGGACTAACGAATATCCTTGCCAACTTACGTAATAATTAGATCGTACGATTATTATTGTTTCAAAATGGACATTGTTTTTTTTTCAGGTCGTTCATTTTTTGTGTAATTTATGTACTCCGATATCGAACTATTTTTACTCATTTGCGGAAGCAGATGTTCTCTTTAGTATTTATCCTAGACCTTGCCGAATAATCAGCGTTCACGATCGTAATTCAAAGGTTATAATTAAAGCAGACTATTTTCTAGCCTAAATGGAAATAGAAATAACAATATTATTGACGAAGAGCGCTTTTCAGTTTTACCAAATTTATTGTAATTTATTATGAGATTTAGGCCTTTTCCCAAATTATTTTACCATCGAATGCCTGCTAATTCCTGCATAAGAGTTGTGCGTGTATTTAAATATCGTATACATTTCTTTTTTCAGAAGTTTCTGAGGCTGCCGGAGCGTAAAAATAAAATAAAATGGAAGACAATAAAAATTGCGGGGTAATGCTCTACAATGCCCTATATCGCAATTTAAATAAGAAAAATAGCTCCTTTAAAAAAAACCTCAATTCGAACCTCTAGGAAACAACAAACAGTTCTAACCAGTCTAAGGATTGGACACACCCGCCTTACCCATGGCTACCTACTCGAACATAAAAATACACCAATGTGCTACACCTGTCAAACACCAGTCACAATTAAACATAATAATTAAACAAAATATCCGAATTATTGAGTGATCAAGCCCCATATATAGACGCTGTATTTGATTTCCTATCTGAGGCAGGCTTAATTAGTGAAATACACCAAAAGGTCGTAGTAAAAAAAAGGAAAAAAAAACGTGTAACTCTTGTTTGATGATTATTCTGAAATCATGAGAAGCGGTCTGGTGCGACGTGTTGCTGCCAATGGTCCTTGGATTTATAAACAAATTATCAAAACATTAATTAAATTATAAAACATCACTGACACTCTCAACTTGACACACAATAATGACACATATGCAGAAAACAAACTCCTTTTAAAAATATTTTGAGCCAAAAAATTCTATCATTGTATAAATTCGTTTTTTCACATCCTACGTCACACCAGACTGCATCTCATGATCTTCAAATAATCATTAAATTAGTGAAATACTTAAATACTTAATTAGTGAAATATACCCAAAGGTCGTAGCCTAAAAAAAAGTGTGACTGTTATTTGACTTGATTGATTATGATGTTATTGTATTTCGTTCTTATTATTATTATTATGTAGAATCATACTTGAATGGAAGAATAAAAGGATAAAGATGAGCCTATAATCACGCTGAGAATGTTGCTAGTCTGATTCCATTATTATTATTATTATTAGCCATACAAGCCTATGGGGAATTTTTAAATTATGGAAAAAACTTAAAAACTTTTAATTTAAAAAAAGAAAACAGAATTAAATTTTATAATTTTATTAAATTTCATGTAATTTGGCCTTCCGTATTAAGAATTTAGAAAAGAAAATCAAAGCTTGGATGGCAATAGGATAAATTAGATTACGAGTGAATGTCTGGAGTCAGAGCTTTATAGCACTCAGAAGAGGTATAGATAACCTAAAATCGAATGTTTGGATGTTAGGGCGTGAAATGACCATAGCAGTTAAAACGCCCTTAAAAATTAATAATAATATTTTTAGCGTGAGAGGTTATGTGTGAATGGACGAGGCTGTCGAGGAATATCGAGTACTCCACAGGCCCGTCAGAAAACCTTAGGATTAGTTTTATGGATGAGTGTAATTTGTACATACCGTTCGAATGTATTTATTAGCGAGAATGGAAAGAGGCCGGTAGGGTTAGAACCATCTTACCGACCTCCACTTTAGTGTAATATTAGGAAACTAGGTTTATTAGTATAAATGTGTAGTACGAATGTGTGTATGTAAAGGGTCAATACTTCAGTTTACCACATGTGAGGGGATATATAGAGAAATGCAAACAAAACACCTTAAGGTCCGGTGAGTAGGCAATCAAAATAAAAAGTTATCAGCAAAAAGTGAAGATTCTTCAAACGTGAGAAAGATATACGCATGGTGCCGGCGATGACCGAAGCAGTTAGCCGGCTAAAGAGAACAAACAATATTTTTAATTTTTAATAAGAGGTTTTCTTGAGTTATCAGCACTTTCGGGCTATTAAATTGAAAAAATCTCGAACTTTCATTCTATCTAAAATTAGACTTTTACGTTTTTTGGTGCGTGATAATATTAAGCCGTTTCAACGTGCTGTTTATTTATATAAATGTATTTCAAGGCATTCTCCAGACTCTTCACGTTTGTCACGTTTTGTCGATTTTCCAGTTTCAGTGGTAAGTTTTATTAAAAATTATATTAAAGCATTATATAATGTGGTTGATTTGTAGATTAAACGGTGATATTATTAAGATTACAAATTAATAAGAGTAATATAACTATTAAAAATAAATTTGATATTATTAATATTTATTTTAATTGTTTTATGATGGGAAAATGAATAAAATTATCAACAATTTTAACATTCTCTTCAAGAATAAGAAAAAAAAAATAATAATTTAAGTTTGGTCATTGTTTAAAATTATGTAGTAGGTATATTCAAGAATTTAGGTGTTTAATTGCTGGAAGGAAATATTGTGTCATTGCTGTAAAAATTACACAAATTTTTGGTCTTTCGAAATTGAAATTGGTATCAAATTAGTACTATTTTTGTAAGATTTACGTCAAGTCTTTTTTTTCCAATTTCTTCACTTATTAAAAAAATCAATATTCTGAAAAATCGTTTTATTTTAATCGCTCAATAATAGATCCAAACTGTTGTATGTTCCGATCATTTTGGCCTGCTTATTCCCACTGTTTGGGCCTGCCACGTTTCATCGATTCCCCATTTACCACGGTGGGCTCTATACTTTAAAAAAAAATATTTCTAGAAAAACACCACTTTATTATTGAATCGTCTTTAAAATGAAATAAGGCCTGCCAACCAATTCTTGAGTCAATTACGAACTTGACGTAATAAAAAATTACTGGATGATAAGTTTAAAAATTAACGTTTTTTTTTTAAACTAAACTAATAAAACTATATCTGCTACATTTTTATCTTGACCCACTTTATTCCACAGATAAAGACAACCAAAAACACACTTTTTATAAAAGTAGTCTTTCTTTTTGTAAAAATTTTATCGATTCCGGGGTGCCCCATGTTTCCCCTATTTAACTTTTTTGTATGCCCATTTTCATGAAACATAGTTTTTTTTAATGATTATTAGAAAATAAAGAAGAAACTGAAGAAATTAATTAAGCGGGAATAGAAACTACGTGGGTTCGGATCCCTCTCGTGCCATTAACTTTTTTCATCTCAACTAAAAACCGAAATTAATTTTGATCTTTAAGTAAAAATTTTTCGGACACTTCAACACCGGAAATGTGAAATAAAAGGTTCGCATCCTTTTATATCGTTAGCAAACTTTGATGGCACGAATATCTTTGTGACAGATTGTGTTCAAAACCTGCCTCGCCTTTGGTAAGTTAATGGGAAATTACACGAACAAAATTCGATAAATAACAACGGAAGGAGATTTTAAAATCAAAATTCATAAAATGGCAAAAGTTACTAAACCTGGCCAATATGTCATAAATTAAAATTTTTACATACTCTTCGGAATAATTTAAAATAATTTAAGATTGTAATGTAATGATTGTAAAATCAAAACTTTCAACTTACATATACCTACTCAAACCAATTTGGATGTATGGGTGCCAAGTATATGGATCGGCCAAATATTCCAATATTCAAAGATTACAAAGTTTTCAATCCAAAATTTTAAGACTAATTGTTTCTGCCCCATTTTATGTAAACAATAATACACTTCACAGAAATCTGATCTTCAAATCCCAACAGTTTTTTCATCCATCAAACCATATTACAGACGTTTTCATAGTCAATTACAAAATCACACCAACACACAAATACGATTACTCCATTCCCCACAATTACCACGTAAACGTCTGAAAAGAATATGGATAAATAATTAAATGATTAATATCATTTCATTAATCCAGAGCGGCTGCCAGTGGGTAGCTTTCTCTATAACGCCCATAATGCCAAACACACAGTCTGAAATCCAATCTGCTGGTTGTATATCATGCATGTACAGTTGTAGATATAAATAAATGAAAAAAAAAATTTGTTACCCGTATAAGAAAACGGCGCTCGGACATACTAAACCTGCAACACAGCCATGTTCGGCAAAACTGTATCGCAATTATTTCAGGAGCGAACGTCCAGTCATGATCTGAAAATTATATTAAAATCATTTTAAATTAAATTTAAATTATTTTGGGATAGGCAAAAATTTCAATTTATGGCATCGTGCCCAGGTTGTTTTAAATTTAATTTTTTTATAAAGGATGAGAACCTTTTATTTGGCATTTCTGGTGGTGAAGTGTCTGAAAAATCTCAAGACTTTCCTATTCTTCCTTTCCCATTTTTTGTATAGAAACTAATAAAAAGAATATAAACGATATCGATCTGTTGTTTGTGTGTTTTCATTAACTTCAAAACAAATTGGAGGTATTAAATCCACTGTGATTGACATCAATATCTTGTTTAAAATGAACCTTCTTCTGTTCCCACTTAATTCCTTCAGTTTCTTCTTTATTTTCTAAAGTGTTTCATGAAACTGGACGTTCAAAACAGGTGAAGAGAGGGAGCGGTTAGCACCCGGAAAACAGTATTGTTGTAAAAAATAAAACCTTTTTATGAAAAGTGTTTTTGGATCCATCCGTGGAATAGAGTGGGTCAAGATAAAAAAATATATCGGATATAATTTTATTAGTTTAGTTTTCAAAAGAACTGTTAACTTTTAAACTTATCCTGCTCTTTTCACCTCAAAGAAGCCGACGCCTTATACAAAAATGTCTTTTCCATACCGACATCCTTCCCCACCCTTTCAAAATCCAACGTATATAAGATAAACACAAAATAGCAAAATCTCACTGACACTCTCAACACGACACGCAGAATAGCGTATTTACACAGAAGACAAACACTTTGAGTGAGTAGAAATACTTTGGCTGTGTTCGAATCAGGGCTCCACATGATTTAGGATATCCCCAACTCAAATGTATTTTTACCGGTTTTCCACGAATGACCTCCTCACACTGATGGAAGGCGTATGATGTCTTAAAACAAACCAATTCCTGAAACGTTTTAATATAATTACTACTATACTACTAATTATATTAATATTAAATTGAGAATTTGCTAATAACAAGAGTAGGATTAAGTTTATAAAATA
Organism: Cimex hemipterus; assembly: GCA_039619505.1. NCBI lineage: Eukaryota > Metazoa > Arthropoda > Insecta > Hemiptera > Cimicidae > Cimex > Cimex hemipterus. Next base: position 17,424,148 of record CM077114.1, on the reverse strand, counting down.
GGTTACAATGTTATTACAAGTTGTATTTAAAAATATATAAACATACACAAAAGATATGGTAAATTCACATGAGAACGACTAATATTGTATGCAATAGCACAGGTCAATTATGGTCATAAAGTTAATAATGCAAAACTAAAAGAAGATATTAATATAGTTAATAAAAAAGAATCCCTGTGACGGTAACTATAAGCCTGCAGATGACCATCGCAGCCTTGACTGCTTCACTGATGGCTCACTCATTAAGGATAAAAAGTAAAAAAAAAGAAGTAAAAAAAAAAAAAAAAAAGATTGTAGTGTAAATTTTCAGATCGTGACTGGCCGGTCGCCTGAAATAATTGCGATACAGCTTTGCCGAACCTCGCGGTGTAGCAGGTTTAGTTTGCCCAAGCGCCGTTTTCGTAAACAAATTCGCCTTCAATTAATAAAACGGTTTTGACTATAATAAACTTTTTTGTTCCGTCTATTCCGCTTTTTTTATTATTTTTTTTTATTTAGTTTTCAAACTAGTGAAGGTATAATAAATCCTTTAAAAGCAATCATAATCATTAAAATCACATTTCATAGAACAATCCTTATTGTAACTCCTTAATTTACACGTTATTATAATTTATTTTATATTTCATTTATAATAAATAAATTTTATATATAAGTTATATACGAGTATAAACATTGTGCGAAATAAATAATGTGATGACAATGCTAGGATGCA
>CM077114.1:17371103-17413436 GCA_039619505.1 Cimex hemipterus | reverse complement strand
ATAAGAGACTATAAGAGACAGATATAAACACACAACGAATGCTGTGCAAAAATTGGAAACTTAAAGATAACTTGATATAAAAAGAAGACACAATTGCTCATTATAAATTATTTATAATATAATATGTATATAATATTTTTATAATCTTTATATACAATAAAATGAATTCAAATAAAATAACAAAAGTAAACATGATTGCTCGTTATAAAAGATATATAATTCATATTTGTTGTATTATTTATATAAATTAATTATCTCTATCATCTCGATTTTTTCACTTCAGACACGTTTCTTTATTTCGATTCATTATTTGGTTATGGCTTTAATAAAAATTAATTAATTATAATGTTTTGTTTTTTAAAATTTCAGAATCACCCGGAGAAGGGCGGAGAGCAGGGATTCGTTGCGACAAACAATTTTCCGATTAACAAGAAGTTCCTCCTGGCTTTTAAAGGGAAACGTTACGTCCACGGGATCGGCTCGGAAACCAGAAATTCCCTTTACCACCTGCACAACGAGAGAGACATCGTATTGGTGACGACGTGCAAACACGGTAAATCTTGGAAAGAGATGAAAGACGAGCGTTGCGACGAGGACAACACAGAATATGACAGGTGCGTTAAATTCAATGTATATGTTGGCGCCAGCCTCTGTGTGAATTATAGATCCATAGGTCGCTGGTTTATATCCGGCCCGGAGGACCAACTGTTGGCGCCAGCCGTTTTATTTTAGAGATATGATTTTTTTGATTACATTAATCTACCTTTTACCTTATTAATTAACAACAACATTTATTTCGTTCAAAAAATAAATTTTTAAGTAAAGGGTTAAAAAACAACATTTTTTTTGTCAATTTATATTCAATGTGGTTGATTTTTGTAAATTAAACATTTGTGTGTTCAGCCTACGCTTTTAGTGTTTATTTATCTGGACATAAGCTGAATCTGAGTAAACTTTTTCATTATTTTGACAGTACTTTCTTTTTAGGCTAAGAATTAAGAGACTACATGCAATTATGTTATTATGTCTAATTTCCCTTTGATAAACTTACTTTAATTTTGCCTCACAACTTCTTCGGTTTAGTTTCTCGTTTGTACCGTCTTGTTAATTAATATTATTGGGTTTGGTTCCTCAGTGTTAAGAAACAACAATAAGTAATCATGGAGATAAGGCATCTAGGAGAAAGTTTAAGGCTCTGATTTAGAGCTATTATTAGTTCTGAAGTTTGCAGGAATTAGCATCGGGTTGAACATTCGTCATAAATCTTCGCCACTTTTGCCTTAAATATTCTCCATACACGGCCAATAGGCAGTAAAATAAATAATAAACCGACAAAATTGTCATCAGGCAACTTAGGTGACCATGACACCGGTTGAATTTAGTATACTTATCGGGGGAAAAATCTCCTCTTCCTGGACTGTATACAATTCGTTTTGTTCTAGGTTAAAAAAATGTTTTTAGTATTCGTGTGAACGGCATAATCATCCGGGAACGGTACACAAGGAATAAATCTTGAAGGGATTTACTTTTCCTTGATAATTTATATGCCTCTGACAACCCTCTATCCCTACTGAATTTATGCTTTCTAGATTGTCGGCTAAATCTAAATAATTGCCGTAAAAGCTTAACGGCAATCATGGCATGGAAGAAGGTAGAATATAGATTCATAACAAAAGTAAAACGTAAAAGAAATAACATATTATTCGTAAATTTAAGTGAATGGTTTTTGTCAACAGTTTTTCTACAATAAATTTATAGGCCTTATTTGACAAAACACAGACTTATCCGTCGAGTCAGCGAGGTTGGTTTCAGGGTCTGATACAGCTAGATCAACTCAGCCCCCAACACTATTAGATTCTAGATTCAAGCCTCTCACACATAATTTTTTAAAATTATTATACTATTCACTCAGTAACGACGGCGAAGTACTTGATATTACTCTATCACCCTATACGAATATTACGTAACTGGTGGAACGGAAATAATTATGTAACTAAAGTACTTGAGGGTCGATGCTGTCAACATTCCTTCATCGGCCCTCTCACTGTGCACTCACGCTAATAAATACATTCACTCACTAGTGGACTGAAAAAGTGATTTCTATAAAGCACTACGTATGTGCAATAAGAATGATAATTGGGAGATTGGGGCCAAATGCTCGCCTTGTTCAATCACAATTGTCATATCGAGTGGCATTCCTGCGCGCTTTCTATACGGAGCCAAGGGTTGCAACACTCATTTACGTTGGATGCATCGAGCAACCTTTCTGAACATGGTGGGCGCCTCTTGTTGAAGAATTGAAGGAAACTAGGCAGCAAAGTTAAATTTAAGCCTTGATCAATTTTCAAAATTTTTACGAAATTGTTAGCCCAGAGTAGGTTTTATTTTTTCTTTAAATTCTCTTATCCTTATTACCATTTTTCTATTTTTATATTTAGGTATGAGGTGTTTTCGCCTTTCATTCATTGATTATTAGCATTAACCAATTGTAGGTGAGTGTTTTTTTCAAAAAATCTTTTAAACCTCTTAATCTCATATCTACTTTAATTGTTTTAATTGATTTAGCATGTATTATCCGTTAAACAAGGGCCTGTTTGAAATGTATGTCATGTCAAATTAAATGAAGTAATAAGTAATTTTTTTTTGCTTTAGTTTAGATTTACTTTTGTATAAGTCATATACATTTTAAAGAAGAAAGAAATAAAAGCATCTCGCTGATTTAATTTTGTGTTGGTTAGTGTAAAATCGATTTAAAATATGAGTAGAGCGACAAAGGTGAGGATTGTACGCAGAGTGTGCTGTATGGACAGATGCGATTGTGATGATAGTTTACGTCCTTTCAAAACCGTTTTGCCGAAAGTTGCCCGGATCTTTGCACAACTTTGCATATTGACAGTCCTTTAGATGGTTGAACAGCACAGGGACACGAGAAAAATTACAAAGGATCGAATTATTTTCAATGTTCTACAAAGGTCAAAGTCGCCACCAGGTAATTGGATACTCAACTTAAATGAGAAAGTATTCTTTTTTCTTAACCGACCTCAAACCCCTCAAAAAAATTAACAAATAGATAAAATAAAACTGTAAGATTAAGGAAATAAATGGATAAAATCGTTTCGGATAGATAAAAAAATCTTCTTGCGCAAGTATTTAGGGTGTAGTGAAAAAACCCAAGTCTTCATTTTATTTCCCTTTTCCATGAATACTCCAGGACCTAACACAAAATCGACTGGAACCCATTAAATATCCTTTCGAAACCCGTTGAATGTAATTCTCAATCTTCCCCGAAGGCAAATGGGACCGTTGAACGATATTGCTTATAAAAGTTTGGTTAACACTTTTTCCATGGATATATCGAAGTAAAATTTAGTACTAAGGGCAATGAGGTAGTTCAATTAGATAATTTAAAAAAATAAAATAAAATAAACTAGTTCATTGAATGAGATTTCTCTGATTTTTCTTATAAAGCTTTTTTGTTTAATATTTATTTGTACAGCCATCGTCGTTCTTGGGAAGTAATTGTGAAGGCTTGAGCAGTATTGTTAGGATATCTTGAAATATTGTATTTGAATGTTAGAAAGTGGGAACGGATCAGTTCTTTGACGAGGCGATAGTTAAAATCCGCGTCCGAGTGGATCGAAGTCACAATAGCTCAAGTGGTAGAGCATCGTGTTTCAAGCCGAAGGTTCGATGGGTTCGATTCCCACCCGTGACACTGACTTTTTTATATCAACCGAAACCTTAATTAAAAATTAATCATGGCTTGCTTGGTAATGTGTTGTTCAAATGAAAAGAACTTTCCATGATTCCAAGTTGAATCCTAAAAAAACTTTATACTTTAAATTCAACGAAATTAGAACAAAATTGTATTTATTTTGTTTATTTTCTACAACTGGAAGTTATCTAAAATTTCCCCCATGGATTAATTTTCAAGTCTTACTCGAAGTCCTAAACCTACAGCCCACGGTGTAACACGAGTTTGTCGTAGCAAGTAAATTTATCTATTAACATCGAACGAAATAATTGGCGTTTTCTCTTGCCATCTTGAAACGTTTAGCTTCTGTTGAACTTTTGCGCCATTTAGTACCGTTTGTCGAGATAAAGTTTGTTATATTTGTTGATTCTGCCATTCGAACTAGTTACGACGGTACATTATTTTAAGACTTGAAATACCAAAATTACCATTATTTTAAGGTTAAAACTATTAACAAAATAAACTCGTTTGAGATTGAGTTAAGTTTCCAAAAGTTAGTTTTTACAGTGTTCAAGAAATCACCTCAAGTTTTCTGAATTATAAGAATTTTTGTCGAGATCTTCGAGGCGATAGCTGCATTTGATCGTATCAATAATAAATTAATATTCAGAGTTTGTTGTACTGTTACGACATCTTCAAACTGTAAGACTTGTAGGAAAATAAGGAACTCAAAGTAGAAATCTATAATTCAAGAAAACGCGCTAAAAATATATTAAGAGATATTGTTCGTTGAGGGTTTTGAGGTGATGAACCAGTCGCTCGATCCTGCCGAACATTTTAAAGTTATTTTTTTCTTTACAGCTCAAACGGCACATAGCCGAACAGGCCAGAGCAGTCAAAAACAAAACGTAAATTCGTATATATTTATTGTCCAAGATGTATGAAAAAAAAAAGATTCAAAGTTAGGACAGATCAATAGACAGCCAACTAGCCCTGAATTTTGAGACTTCTTCACCCTAATTGCTTAACATATCTCCAAAGTGATGGAAGTAACATGACTCAAATTAAACGGCCCTGAGTTAGAACCCAACATATAACAAATTGATTTGTTTTTTTCAAAACCAGGCGCTTGGGTTGATATGGCCTCTGTTGTTGCAACCCCCCCACCAAAAAAAAAAAAAAAAATCATGTTTATATCGGAGAAACTTACCGTATAGACAGTGTGTGGATCAACGTATTCAGTCAACTAGCGGCCTCGAGTTTACTTTGCAGCAAAAACTGTTTTATCTGATTGCATCGACTAGATAGAGTACAATTTTCGATGTGACATATGTAGACATATGTTTTATACGTTTTGTTAGGTTCTAAATAGACCTTTTTAACCGATTATGAACATCTTATACACGAGGGAATTATATTAGTTGACCAAATAGTCGAACGGGGGTGGATAGAACCTGGGTAGCGACTGGTTAGAAACGTCCGAACCATTTCAAACGCAGTCAGTCTTCGAATTCACTGTGGAAAACGTCCCTACATCAAATTTTAATAAGGAACTGATTATTGAAGACATAGAAATGCGGTCGTGAGATATCGTGAGATGCGGTCTGGTGTGATGTAGGTATAGGACAGACATTTTCTTTATCGTGCCAACGTTTCGATCTTTTATTGAGATTATCTTCAGTGGCACTCTCAACACGACACGCAAGAATGGCACAATTACACAGAAGACAAACACTTTGAGCCCTGAAGATGGTCTCAATAAAGATCGAAACGTTGCCACGATAAAGAAAATGCTTTTCTGATACCTACATCACACCAAACCGCATCTCACGATATCTGAATAATTACCTGTTAACGGTCACTAATGTCTACACATTGTGACAAAATTAATAGAAGTAAAGCTTGGAGAGAAGGAGCTCTCCAATAATATCCCGATTTTAAACAAATATGGATCCTCTTGTATCATTGATTTCTAACATGGAAATAAACTCCTATTGGGATGAGACGTTGATTCCATAGTTTGCCTGGTCTGAAACGAGCAAATAATTCTTCATATGTTTATTTATTTATTTTTTAAATTTTTTTTACGAGGGTTCGCAACAGCAGAGGTCATATAAACCCTCAGGTTGTCGGTGTTTTTGAAAAAAGCCCATTTGTAAGTATGTCGGGTTTGAATACAAGGCCGCTGTATTCGAACCCGGGACCTTTACCTTACAGTGATGAGCGCCGTGTCAAAGACTGAACCTTGCGGCCACCGACGCCCCTCTTCATATGTTTAACCAGGTCATATGGTGGAGGTTAACCAGGCAGCTAAGTTGAAATAGGTCAACATTCGTAAATAGAGAAGAATGTATTTAAGAGAGAATGGGGTTTGGAAATCTTTGCGTTGGGCGCTGAAATGACCTTGCTGATGATAACCACTGCATACAAACATCGGTGGCTGGACGGATGACCGAGGTCTGCTGTCGGTGCTGGAATTGCCTGTGACTAAACTCGGCTCAACGCTTTACACGTGTGTATTTATGTACTTCCTTGTTCTGATTTGAGCTTATCAGTAATCAAGACAATTCCAACCTCATAGAACTGGAAACCTGTGTAACCATACATTTTAGTATAACGATTTGAATTCATCCACCTATTTATAGAAAATTCCCTAGGCGTGACTTGTCGAAAGTTTATATTACTTCTTTTCGCCATCATAAACATTTTATTTGATAGGAGCGCTCGATTAATTTGTATGACTTTTCATCATTTCGTTCACATTAATGATTTTAAGACCGGAACCAGCGTTGATTGAATCTAATTGAACCGATACCCTTCTTCTTAATTGATCCCCTTTTGTTGCTGATAAAAACAAGCTTTAAACTACCTCGCAGTTGGTCCGAATTGCTTTCGTTGATCCTGAAATGCTAGGTGTGATATTATTCTTGTAATTTAATGACCGGTCTGTAGAAAGGATGTGTGTTTCTATTTGTGTTGCCAGATAATAGGCCGACCGCTACGTTCTCTAATCCATTTTATCTTTTTTTTACCTACCGTTATTATTAATATTAAAGATTGAACAAAACTATTGTATTGTAACAAACTATGACAAACTAACATTGTATTGTGATATAAACATTAGACATACGCCGAATTAGCACATGGGTATTTCGGTTATGGAAAAACCGTGCCGAGAAAGTAATTTAGGACCAGTTGTGCCGGTAGTGATATATCCTTCGCGGCAGATGGTGTTTTCCAAATCAACTTTGGGTCTCCTTCCGCGGCCGGGCTTCCAAATCGAACCGATAACTCGATATTTCCACGGCAAAAATGTTTTATGTTGACTAGTAACCCAGCACCGCACCTGAATCACCAATGAGGCCCATTTTCTTCAAACGCAACAAGAGATATCGGAAAAATGGATTTCTTTGTTCTTTCCAAACAAGCAATTTTTCAATATTACATGAAAGATCAGTGTTAAATTATACCATCAAGTCTAAAACAAAAAAAATATGTTGATCAGGTATCTTAATGGAGAGCGAAACAAAATGCAACAAGCCTATTACGCCACAATAATGTTATATTTATAACATAGACTAATTTGATTATTTTTTTTAATGGTTGAAATTAAGTTATATTTAGTACCATCTTCTGAATTCAATGATGCGAATTGTTCAGCAAATTCTGAAATGTATATTCCGTCTGATACATGTATATGACGTTTAATACGTTTTAACATATTTAACAAATATAAAAAAATAAAGGAGCAAACCACACGATTTTACAAATGTACATATTAATAACCAAAAGCCTTTTGATCATTTTACTGAAGATTATCTCATCACGTAAAAATATCAACTAAGGGTCTTTTTCGTCATGTTCTGTACGTTTTTCTGTGGGATTGTTACCAGCAGAAAGCTAGCCGATTCATTGTAGTAATCCCTGCATCCTACAAATAATGGATGATAATTCGAACTGTATGCGGTTTAGCATTATCTTAACCAACAGGGAGTTGTCCCCAATAAATAGTGCAAAGATCCAATCTATATGATAATCACTTCGGTACGGCCATGGATGTCGATTCAACCGCACCATAACTGATTGTCTTTGAAAAGGTTTTCCACGTCTACTTCTTTTCACACGGTCCCGGTCATCTGATAGAGCTGATTTGATCAATCAAACCCGGCTCTCATATAGTGAAGAGATGCCCCCATTTTTCAAATGTCTGATTTGCGAATAGTCTACTTGATGCCCTCCAATAATAGAGAACCCGGTGAGGAAGGGACGTCTAGAGACTGTTCCCGAAGCTTCATGTCTGTTTTAGTGCTCACCGGTATATTACATCCCGCTTGGGGTTGACTACATAAGGAAGCCGTTAAATGACGGTTCCGTAGTGCGGTGAGAGCAATAAACGATAGTTTCTAGCCGTCATACCTTCTCTTCGATCGAGACATCTGGTCTTAACAGCAATAGACCATCGTGGATGGTAAAGCGCGGCACACCCAAGATTCGGGCTATGGATCAGACGTTACGTATCCTTGACTAAAGCACTGCCCGGGCGATATTTTCCTGACATAAAACCAAGCTTTTACGGAACAAATTTTTACTCAAATTTATAGTTTCATACAAGAAAACAATTTAAAAAAAACAATTATCTCACTCGACGAGTTGGCTTGGAAAGGATGAAATTGAACTTATTCCCCCCCAATCTATAGAGGGTAAAAGGATTAGTAACGCAGTAGGATTAGTAAGGTAAACAAAAAGTTATTTTTTTTACGAGGGTTCGCAACAGCAGAGCTCATATAAACCCTCAGGGTGCCGGTGTTTTTGAATATGTCAGGTTCGAATGCAGGGCCGCTGGATTCGAACCCAGGACCTTCACCTTACAGTGCTGAACTCCATGTCAACGCGGCCGCCGACTTGCCCACAACAAGTTATTAATGTTTTGTTTAATGACGTTTTAAGTCCAGCTTTACTACTTCTTTCAAAATAATTCTCTTTCTATTTTTTCTTAATTTTTCCCATTTAAAGTATTATAATCTCTTTAGTTGTTAGATGAGTTTTGTAACCATTAGTTTCTAAATTCTCCTATGAAATGGTACATAATTCCTTTTACATTTTTATTATTGTAACGGCCAAATCGGCCAGAAAAAAGTTTAACATTTAAATTTTGCATTTCACCCCTTTCTTGAAAAAGTTGTGTATATTAGATAGAAAAATTTCTTGTTATGTTGTATATATTTAATAGGCAAGTCTGGCTGTAGAAAAATTGGAAACCTTTGTATTTTGGACTTCATAAACGTTAAATGTTTCTCATGTAAATATTTACTGTTCTAACATTTGTTCAAGAATATTTTCATCCATACAAAAGAAACAATTTTAAAAGTATCTACCATTTAATTGTTCCATTCTAACTCATTTGATAATTTATACAATCGAATTGTACTGAGGACACTTGTAATTGCGACCCGATTACAAATCAATTGATTGAGGATTTTAATCAAGCAGTTTACAGTCGGATCGGAATCCCACCCGTCTGTAATTTTCGCGTTGGGTTTTTACTTCCTTTTTTTTTGTACACACCACTCTTACTTCGTGCATGGAATTTTTTCGAAGCTCAAATTTGCCTACATAAGTAGATAAATCATTGTTTAATGTTTTCAGAGGTTGTTTTTTTTTACAACCATAGTTTTCTTTTCTTTTGATAATAGAAATTTCACTCTCCATTTCAACCCCATTAAAAGGGGGTTGGTTACTGGTTCGAGCTTGAACTATGTTTAAAAAATAAAATATTTTAAGTTGTGAGATATCCTCCTGAAGTTTACAGGGTGAAGGTTGGGCGAACCGATCATTTTTGTCTCTCCCGTGCTTTATATTACTCAAATTTTGCCATAAAGCAATGTCCTTTTCTAGTCAAGCCCATCATTGAAAAAAATGTCACTTTGAAATGAACGAAGGATTCATAGGAATTCAACGATTCACAGCCAAAGCATAATTGGACTTTTAACAAAACAGAACACGCACAAAGGCGACAAACACACTAGACGAAAATATGTAATTTTAAATGCGAATAGAGAGACAATAATAAAAATAATCGACGGATACCAAGTATAGAGAAATACTGAAAGACGAAAAATACGCCAGACAGGCTAAAACAGCAAGGTTTGGCAGACCAAAATGATCAGACACAATAGGCTGTTTATTTAATAAATAAATTAATACTGGATTTAAATGAATCTGGAATGAACATACAGCAATGTACTAAAATAGTAACTTTTATACGTCTTTATGTTAACATTTGAATTTGATGGCCATCTTTTTTAAATATTTATTTGTTTATTATTTATTTTGAAAATGCTCCTTGAAATATTATAGGCAATCTTACTATGATATTTTTAAAATATTTACAAATATTCTTTGATAAATTTTAGATTAAGATGACAGAATTTGAATACATATTGTTTCTTTCATACAAAAATATAACTAATATAGAAAAATAATAGAATTGGCACAGGATACATTTTGAAAAAAAGAAATTGAAGTCAATAGATATTTTACAAATTTCAAAAACTTTCTCATATCGTCTTTCAAAAAGTTCTTTTCAGTATGTGGCTTCTCCTTCGCTCATCTCGTAACTCATTGCGAGTTACATCCAGTAGAATACACAACATGCGTGTTATGTCTTGCGCGTTCATAGTGCAACTAGATGACTTTCAAATTGAATCGATGACCCTTGGGTCTACAGATCTTTACGGTTCACTTTTGTCAATATAAGTATATTTGAATAACATTTAACGCAGAAATAATTGATAAAAGTCTACAGTTTTCAATTATCGTCTTGATTATTTTGTCTTGGTCGTATTCGATCGAAAAATCAGAAAACATGCTTTAAATTTTTATTACCTAATGTTATTACTTTTCCAATAAGTGCAAAAGTTAGTTATATTATTAGATTCGAATAAAATGCCAGATAAAACAGGCGGCGGGATCATTATTAAATTTCATCCTGGAATCATTTTTCCTCCCTCCCTCGTTTGATTTGCCAATTCGGTTCGGGAGAGGAGAGAACGGGATTTACAGGGTATGCCCGACCCCTATTGAATGTTCGATGAGAGCCATTAAATCTGAAATATTCGTTCAAGAATGACGGGAAGTCAGCAAACAAACGCGGCTATTAAAGCAGAGGCAGAAGGTCCAAACGAGACTTGCTTTATGGCCCTTCATGAATAATTGGTATGGTTATAGTTAAACAGAATTTATGACCTCTTTTTTTCCTATACGAGAAGAAAACCGTGGCTTGCTAAGTTGGCACTTTTAATACGTTTACTATTTAAACAAAAATAACGATCATCAAGATAGAATAGCAAGTATGTCGATATAATGATTTGTTGTCATGCTTAATTTTCGCTTATGATTCTTTCACACTTCAATATTTCTCGTAGTTTAATTTCTATTTTACCCCAGCTTATTAGATTGATAGGAAAACAAATTATCAAAATAATGAAACATAAACTTTCTACACGTATTCTTATAAATTACAAAAGGACGGCTTCGTGTCTGCAAATCAGACTTTGTTTTCATCTAACAACAACTCAACACAATGTGATTAGACGTTTTAGTCATTTTTAATTGAATTGCCTGTTCTTATGTTTTATTACGTGTGGTCTTGTATGATTTTTCTCTTTATCTCCCACCCCGGCTAATGTACATTTTACGGTCCAGGGTTCCTGGATATGAGCTACATCGTTGTCCTAGTCCACACGACAAAGCGTAAGTGTTTGCAGCTTAGGCTGGAGGTTTGCTTCAAGCACCTTCAGAATCGGTCTTTACTGCTTTTTTGATGGTTTTAGGGTTATCATTGCAAAGCCAAGATAAAGTTTTAAGTCGTCTTTGCTTAGCTCCCAGAGGACGTGTCATTATGGCTACCACAAGTGTTAGACCTTTGCTTTTTACTCTCTGTATGACGACCATCGTTTGCCCGGTATGATACCTGGGTTTTGGGATTGTACTAGCCAGAATGTCAGGATCCGATACTCACATGACCACTCTAGTGGTTTTTGAAATGTTTCGTTAGGAACCTAGCCTGAGGTTGGTCCATTCACTTGGCAGATAGTTGGTTTGTTTACGTGCGCTTTTAACTTTTGAAACTCCAAATCTCAGGAAGGATGTCTGGGTATCCCTCCAACACTACGGCAATTTTTTGCGCTTTCAGGCCCTATTAAAATGTCTCATGTCAGCATGGTTTGTTGCTTCGAGGATGGTTTGTTCCATATCGCTTCCCTCAAGTTTGTTTTTTTTGGGACATGCTATAGGAGCACATGAACCCTTTTAAATTTCCATAAGGTTTTGGGGGTCATCGTTTGCAGCTTGTTTTTGTGTTCTTTAAGTTTATTACTATAATTGTTTAAGTTTATTACTATAAAGAGTGGAAAATTGTGTAAATCGGAAAGTGTATAAAGTAATCTAGAGTTTCTAATTTTAGTCTCAGAAGGCAGCAAATTTGAGGAAAACTACCTGATTTAATAACGCTTCCAACGCACTCGTCATTTTCTTATTTAGTGGTTGTGAGACCAAGACGTTGATGACAAAAAGAGAAAAAATGGCGGTTCAAGGATTGCTAATGTTTACACACTTTTTGTAGTTCTGGCTGAAATAAAACACAAAAAATTAGCCCAAACATTTTGCCACCGTCATCTTCTTATTGAAAAATTAACGGGGATTTCAACGGTGCTATTAGATTTTCAGAGAAATGTTTAGGTTAAAAGATATCACGATTTTCCGACCCCAGGACGTGATATCTTTCAAAATCGATAAAAAGCGAAATTACTCTGAAATGGTTGAGAATCGGACCATGGACAATATGAACTTTTTTGTTCATTTTAGGGTGAAGAATCTACTGGAGAAGTTTGTAGCACGAGTAGCAATTCACCCTGTATATATATTAGATTGACTATTTAATTAAGAGAGCAGTGAAAAAATGATAAACATACCGTGTACTTTCGGATTCATGTCATGTAATGCCAATTATTGCCCTTTGTGTTTTGCCTAATTTGTTTAACCCCGTCACGAACAAACTAAAACGAGTGGTCACATGATAAAATGATCAATCATGAAATTATGATTTCATATTTTAGTATTATCGACCAGCTCAATTTCTATAATTTTATAAATACGCACTTTAAATATTATGATTTAAAAAACCCCTGTTTTTTTCACCGTAGGACCCCGCCCTAGGAATGTTTATTTAGTTGATTTCAGTATATCACATAACAGAAAAGTATAGGGAAAGTGAGGCAACACTGATCTACGTACAACAATCCAATTCAAATGTATATACACAAAAGTTATTTAGTATACAAGTTAGTTTCATGTAAAAATGTATGCAAAAACTACAGAATAAGCATGAGGAGAATATATATGGATTGGAAAATTGTTTCAATTAATTGAAAATTTCGGTGTACAAGTTCTACCTAGCATTATAGAAGTCGAAAAGGCAACCGGACTTAATATCATTTAACATATATATCTTGTAACTTTTTATGTTTAACAATTTACAAATTATAATTAGCGGTAAAAACTAAAAAAAACCGCTGGTATATGTTTTGCGTAGTTCTCTAAAAAAAATTAAGTAAATAAAATAGTAAATTAAATAAACATCACTAGTTGTCATAAGATTAAATAATTTAAATACACGTAACTACTTTTAAAGCAGAGTATGTTATATATTAGTATGCATAAAAATATTTAAATTTATAGTGTAATGAATAATTAAATTAATTAATCAATCAATAACTAAATATTTAAATAAGTAAGAAGGTAAATAAATAAGCATTTGCACCGATATATGAATCAATAAATAATGCATATGTAGATATAAATATGTATAAATTAATTCTTTCAGTATATTTTATCACTCTGCTAATAAAATAAAGGATCTATATACATTATTCCATATATTTATTTAGTGGCCATAATTGACCATATTAATTATTCAAATTATTATTTTCACTTAAGGTTGAGACGAATGCATAGTAATGTAAATTATATGCATTATTCAATTAATTAAGGTTTAGTTGAGATAAAAAGTCAATGCCAAGAGCAGGATTTGAACCCACGACCGTCGACTAGATGCGTAGCTACACTACCACCTAAGCTATCGTGACTTCGATCCACTCGGATACTAACTTCCCATCTCAATCCCACCTTTTGGATTTTTCCCTTTGTTTTTGCCATTTTTCAATTTAAATTCAAAAGGTTGGTAGTGAGGATAGCTCAGGTGTTAGAGTAGCGGGTTATCTAGCCGAAGGTCTTGGGTTCGAATCCCGCTTGTAACACTGACTTTTTTATCTCAACTAAAATTCAATTTATTAAAAGATATTAATTGGTCAAGCGGACCACGAAAACTAGTGAATTGCATATGCATTATGTTTGTGATAGAATAGTTTTGATACGTTTATATCTACATTTTTTCGGTTTCTGCTTGTCACAGTTGCCTATTCAACAATATATTTGGTGGGATTGGGGATGTGGTCCAATGATAGTTCTTATATTGAAACTAGAAGCTTTCCGTGTTTTATTTCACCTTCCTTAGGACTAGATTTTCAGTCAGTATTTAAAATTGTTCCCTTTTATCAACTTGTCATTTTTTATTTTTTTATACTAGATGCAATGTTCTTTAATAAATAAATAAACGGCACCGTTTGCAAACAAATATCACAGACAAAATCAGAAATGTAACGTAAACCTGATTTGGTCTATGATATTAGATTGTAAAAAGTGTTGTTTATTTACTGAAATAAAAACCGTTTCAACACAAGAATATTCATTGGACCAGAAATGATAAATGATGGAGTGAGTGTGGTGTTCAATACTTTCTAAAAATATAGTTCCTACTCACAGTAAATTGTTTTTCAACGATCCGGATTTCGAGCCTTTTAGCTCATCAGGTTGAAGGACTTCTACAACCACGTCTCTCGACGTGCATTGCCAAAGTGAAACCGCTGAAACCTCCACCAACGCGAGGTTCCAATCAACAGCTGATTTTTTAATGACGCTCAATTTGAACGTGCGAAACTCGGAAATTATAACACAAATAAATGTTAGAATAAAAAATAATGATTTAAATAATTAGTTTAATCATTTGGATGTTTGATATTAATGATGCACATATTTAAAATGGGAAGTAAATCAAAATCTGTTATATTATTAATGCATTTATGACCAAGTTCAATTTTACATTTTTTAATTTCAAATTTCTCAAACCTTTTTTTGGGTTTATAACCCTTGGGTAAAATTTAATTGGAGTTTTTGATTCTTTATGAGTATTTTTATTTTTAAGTGAACCGTACTTTAACCTTTTGTTCAGTTTTATAACCCTTAGGTTTGAGAAATTTGAAATTAAAAAATGTAAAATTGAACAAGGTTATAAATGCATTAATAATATAACAGATTTTGATTTACCTCCCATTTATTGCGTTACTGTGGCTCCTTCCCAAGGGAGTGGATCTTCTCCTTGTGTGGCAAAATGAGTAAAACTAAGGAAAATAAAAGGAAACCATTCCAAATTAAGAAATTATTATTGTTTTGCTGTTAATAAAATGAAATGAAATGAACAAACTGCAAATTGACTTTGTATAGATCAAACAAATAAACAAAAATTTCTCTTGGTTAAACAATAAAAAAAATCCTTTTCTTATACTAAAAACAAATCAAAACAAAAAAGAAACTTGCGTCTCGCTGGAGAAAAATGGCTTTGATTCCGGGTTCTCTTTCGACCAAAGAAAAACGCCAACGTGTTGCTTCTCGTGCAGCTCCAAGCCAACAGGGCTCTCCCCGTGGAAATCTTCCTCCTCCTTTTGATCGCTTGTGGAAGGGCTTATGGCGGCCCTTTAAATTGCATTGTCATACATTTTACATATCTACATAAATCATCCAAATCATTAAACTAATTATTTTAATTGTTATTATTTGTTATTCTAATATTTTTTGTGTTATAATTTCCGCGTTTCGCACGTTCAAATTGAGCGTCATTAAAAATCAGCTGTTAATTGGAACGTCGCGTTGGTGGAGGTTTCAGCGGTTTCACTTTGGCAATGCACGTCGAGAGACGTGGTTGTAGAAGTCCTTCAACCTGATGAGCTAAAAGGCTCGAAATCCGGATCGTTGAAAAACAACTTACTGTGAGTAGTTTTAGAAAGCATTCATTGGACCACATCCCCGATCCTGCCAAATACATTGTTGAATAACAGTTGGTTGATCACCTTCAAATCATAATTGCCTATTGATCTGCCTAGGGAGTTTTCATTTATGGTAATATTCTGCGGTGTTATTTTTCAATGTCTAGTTTTTTCAAGAAATTTCAGCATGGTTGTGCAGCTGTTCTAGAGTGATACCTTCCAGATGTGTGATTTGTACTTAAGTCCTTTTGAGGGTGAGCTGGATGCTTCTTGTTTCTTTTGGTTGGTCATAATATCCTCGAATTGTAGTTTTATGCTTTCATAAATGGCGACATATTAATCATACGTTCAGCTTTCACGCTAATGGAGCCATGTCTTCATTCTTGATGGTTCGTGATGTGCTGTACGCTGTCGTAAATGTTCATATTTCATTTGTAGTTTGTCCGTTTCCGATCAATTTGATTAACTTATCGCCGCTGTTCTGATTCACTGAAGATTATGAGAAGTCAAAACACGTGTGATAAGACATTAAGCATATGCAGAACAAATGATATGAAACGATTGATCCCCGTTAGTCCTTCAGACGGGCGATGCTTTGCATCGCTTGAAATTTGTGTTTGATAATTTGCTTAATGCAATTCCTATTTCCTCCTATATAAAGATAGAATATGGTTTGAAAATTTTAACTTAAATTCATTTCAACTCTGGGAATGGTCGTTTTTTTTTATTAACCCTTGTACAAATAGGACACCCATTGAATTTTTTTGTTTAAGCGACGCCTGCGTAGATCAATTTTAATCAGAACACTGTTCCACGTACGCAGTAAATTTAATAAAACGCTGCCTTGATGAGGAAAAAAATTTCTTGCGTGTAAATTACGTACTTGAGCTGATTGAATTGCGCTAATTGGTTAATTTTGCTGTTAATTGTTCTTTTTTATTCTGTTGATGTTTTTGTTAATTTATTATTTATATATCGAATCAGTCTTGGCGGGGAAGGTGTGAGTTAGGGTGTGTACAGGTAATCCGTTTTAGATTGCCCTGCTTAATCTGTTGAACAGAACATTATCGAAAAACCAAAAAATACGTGTTTAATATTTTTTAGTCTAGTTTTTCAATTGTACGGTTTTTTAAAAATTATGAAATACATGTTTAATGAGAACATTTTACCCACTGTTTGATAAGATTTTTACACTGAAGACGATATCGCTGTCAGATTTTAAATTGTTTGTTGAAGAACAAAGTTATGGGGCAGAATGCGTTTTTATTACTATAATAATTAAACGAGTAATAGTAAATAGTGGTAAATAATACTGTGCGTGCTCGAACTACCTGCCTTGTTATGAATGCGAAGATTGGCGCTGGTGCTCAATGCGATTGTTTTTAGAGTACATTCCAAACAGTGAAAGTGATTTTTTGAAAGATATAACGTGGTTTTTCTTCTTCCAACAATGCTTAATCTAGTTGAATTTCCATCTCTTAAAACTATCACTCAAACATTTGAAAATGGTGCAACTTAAAAAAAATTCAACTACCGGAATGGTAGAATGAAGCTTTAAAGAAAAACCAATGAGTAAACACAATTGGGAGATTTTATTTGGGTTTAATTTAACTATAATCCATTAAAACGAACAAAAACATTGTTGTAAGAAAATAGTGGAGGATTGTCTAACAGATAATTAAAAATCTTAAGGTTCGCTACGTTATTCTTCCCGAACGAGTCCTGCGTCAGTATTTAGCTAAACAAAATGAATTGCGAAATTCCAAAAAATGCTATTTTTAATAATATTAAATATTGGAAAAAATATAGCTTTTCACAAATTTTACGATATCGGGGTTCAGGGAACATAGGAATTTTGGATAAAAAACAATATGATTTTCTTTGTGTGCGCGGATGATTTTTTTGTTAAACGGATTAAGTCCCCCCGGTGATCAAACTAGCTAAGGACATTGGAACGTTCAGCCCAGGCCGGTGTTCACACTATGAGCGCATCGATTGTCGATTAGGCAGCAACATTGATAGCGACTGCAGATTGAGATCGGCCTAAAAAGGGCCAGCTAATGACCCACCCCGAGTACCCATCGTTGTTCGAGGTGCTTACTCTTTTTTCGGCATGTTCTGCCCCGTGGATAACTTCGGCTTAAAGGCTTTAACCGAAACGCTTATGTTTCACAACAGAAATCACATTTACCCATCGTCATCATCGGCCATGTATCAAGTAGATAAAAGGTAAAAGTCTAAAGATCAAAGTAAATAAATAATTCCAAGCGGAAATACGTTAATATGTTTATAATACAACCATTTTTGTTAGACGAAACTATGCTCCATCAGGATCGGCTTCACATTATTTTATTTTTATTTCAGTAAATCTTTTAGCATTTAAGGCCTTTTCAGTGTGGTATTTTTCTTCATTTGTTGATAGCAGTTTGATTGATATTAACCATCTCTTAGGGGCCGACATGATACGTTTTTCTATCTATCTTCATTTGTTACCATTGTAAAAGTAAAAACGAAAAAATATATGGTTGATAAGAAGTCAAATTGTTTTTCTCCATATTTGTCGTTTTGTTTTTGCCTGTGGGTAATTTTAAAAAATATTAATGGTAGTTTGATTTCATTTTACTAAATATTTATCGTGCTGTTTATTTGTTATTTTCTGCCGGATTATTGATTTTTTAGAGTAATCACGAATACTCTGGATCACGATATGATCTTGATGAAAAAACAAATTCAATCGTTACTAACACAAGCTTTTGTGTATATTTATATATTGGAATAATTAAGGTTTTCACAGAG
Organism: Cimex hemipterus; assembly: GCA_039619505.1. Lineage (NCBI taxonomy): Eukaryota > Metazoa > Arthropoda > Insecta > Hemiptera > Cimicidae > Cimex > Cimex hemipterus. The sequence continues at coordinate 17,394,788 of CM077114.1, read as the reverse complement.
GATTTGAAATTTCTTTGAAGACCAGACTCAGTTCCAACATTGCCAAGGGTACTAAGGTTGCAATATTGTCACAGTTTTTGGCAGTGTTCAGACTGAGTCTGTCTTCAAAGTAATTAGAAATTGTCTGCACATCTCTTTAACGTTATTTTGTTCGAAAAGTCTATCGCCTACCGCCGTATACCCCTAGCTACATGATTTATGTGGAGTCCTTGTTAGACCTTAAGTATTCATATATCTTACGTCAAAGGGTCCTAGGTCTTGGTAATCACCGGCTACCTATAATAACAGCATCAGAAATTATTAACCAGAAAATATGATTTTTTCCGCATGACGTAGCAGTTCAACCCAAATATTTAATTTTCACGGGATAACGTCGAAGATTGGCCGGTTTTGCCTACAAAACTCACGCCATGTATCCGGACCGTGCACATTGATAAATGTCCAGTACAGGCCCATAAGTAAACCAGATTACTATTGTCCTATTGTGTAAGAAACGCTTAATGGAAACTAACTTAATAAGTTTAAGAGTGCTAGAATTTCCTGTCTCGTTTTGCTTGCTGGTTTTTTGAAAATGGATGTGAGTTGTTTCCTCTCTACTATAATCCAACAAGAGATAACTGCCTCAAATTGTGTTCCCTATGCAATAGTAAGGCCAGGGCAGAGAAGACAGATTCTATTTCTAAGCAGAATGTCCGATTCTGTCAGAATTCAGATTGAGACATCTAGATCTGTTCATTTTAACAAGAGAATATACAGTCGTCTCATTAAATAATTCTCAGTGTTTCAACTTAGTAAACTTTGTTCAAGAAGCCAGGAGTTACACTAAAGAATTAATTTCATATCTTAACAATTAAAAATGTTTTTATTTTACTTGATGTTATATTTAACTTGTCTTTTTTCCAAGCAGCTACTAATCAGATGCCCTGCACAAATTGTTAGAATTTAGTAGGAATAATAGTTTCACGTACTTATTTGTTAAACTAATAGTGATAAAAAAAAACAACTTTTACCCGTTTTTCTGACGGATTGTTAACCATAGCCTGTACTTTTATTTATTTTTATATTTACATTCATTATATTTTGTATAATGGTGTATTGTGGTTGTTATTGACCAAATTACTTCTTTTAATTAATTAATCTTTTTATGTTAGTTTTTTGGTGTCGAACCCACGACTTTCGGCTAAATACGCGGCTCCTCTACCATTTCAGCTATCGTAACTTGGACACCAACCCCCATCTCAACCTACCACCTTGTCTCTCCTTTTTTCCATTTTTCATTTCAACCAAAACCTTACATAAAAGGATTTATATTTATAATTGTAACTTATTATAATACAGAATAGCGTAGATTTTCATTTCATTTCGTTTGTACATTTTTATTTATATTGATTGTTCAACAGTACAAATATGTTTCACAATGTGTAATTAATAAGCCCAGAAGGTTTGACAGCAACAACTGAATTTGTTTTTTCTTAAAACCATACCGTGATCATGATGACCATGCCGTATTCATGAGTAGAAAAGTGGTCGATACTTAACAACTTTTGTAGTAATGATAGTTTTTTTAAATTAACTAGTTTTAGTGGTCCGCTTGACCAATCAACACCATTCAATTAATTAAGGTTTTTAGTTTAGATAAAAAAGTCAGTGTCAGGGGCGGGATTCGAACCCACGATCTTTAGCAAGATACACCGCTACTCTACCACTTGAATTTGATACGTCTATTTAATAAGTAATAATAAAGTGGCCATTTCACAAGATTACACCACATTTGAAAAATGGCAAAAAGGATGAAAAAGTCAAAAGGTGGGGTCGCAGTGGGAAGTTAGTCCGAGTGGATCGAGGTCACGATAGCTCAAGTGGAAGAACAGCGAAGTATCTAGCCGCGAGGATCGTGGGTTCGAATCCCGCTCGTGACACTGACTTTTTATCTCAACTAAAACCTTAATTAAATGAAATAAGTTTAAGTTTTTCCAAATGGTTGTTCGATTGAAAATGTCATCTCGTTACATACAATGGATCTCTATATCCAAAGTATTTAATCTATCTTTAAATCACAGTGTCGTTGTCACAAAAACATTTTCATTATGTTAATCGTCCAATCATTTCGTCCCTCGGGAGTAGCTCTTGTTCGAGTCGAAATTCGGTGACTGTGAATTAACTAGGCGATCAATGCTCTCCCTGAGCCCTTTACTCTCCAATCTCGTTAACATTCGAATCGATTTACCTGAATTAACAGGATCAATCAGTCTAAGTTCATTTATCAATTGAAGTGGCGAATCCAATTGAGAAAAATAATTGCGTTATCGGGTGTTACTGGCTTACGTTAATTTACACGTCAAAATTTGGTTTTACAATGACAACTGTGAGCTTGACGACCGTCGTACGCGCGGATTTGTTTGACAGGTCTGGACGAGGCGAGAATTGACGGGTATACATACAAAGAAAGAGTGTGGGGTAGAGAGTGGATAATGAATGAGTGAGAGTGAAGGGGAGGAGGAAACGACGCTTTTCTCTTTTTTATTTTTTTTATTTATCTGTCCCTTTTTGACAAGCTGCTACTAATTATTCTTCCTCGTCGGTGTACGCCGGGCCTGATTGAGAATTTTGAATTTCTAACAGCTCAGTTGGTTTTATATTGCACTAACTATTCGGTTATTCAAGTTCAAACTTTTTGCAGGTGTTGTGATTTTATTTGACGCCTTTCGAAGGAGAAAATTTCATGTTAAAACGGAAGCAGAGAGGGAATGAAAAATGATTTCCCACATACTTACGAACTGTTGGTATTTCAACTCTTCTTATCACAGAATGGATCCAACAAAGCACAAGGAGAAGTGGATAAACTCTAACACAGAACGCAGTAAAGTTATGATAAAGTAACCCCCACCCAGACTGGCAAACCCATCGTTTCAATTTAAAAGGGCTAAATCGGAGGAGAGATAGGGCCGATAGACCGGCGACTGTCATCTGAGAAAACATTTACACAACATGGCCATATTCAGTGATGGCACCATCTGCATTATTATTATTATTATTATTAATAATCCACGTTTTCGTTGTCAATGGACCAAGTTGTTTTTTCAATCAATTAATTAATCTTTACTTTACCACTGGAACTATCGTGTCTTCGATCCTCTCGGACACCTTTCGAATTTTCCCTCTTTTTTTGCCATTTTCAAATATCGTATAACCGGATTAAATTTTCAACGACTCACGAAGTGATACTTCTTTTAATTTTTAAATATTAATACATTTACGTTTTCGTAGTCATTTGACCAAGTTTCTTGTTTCAGTCAATTAATTAATTATTCTTTCTAAGGTCTTGGTTGAACTAAAATTTGTATTAATTATAGTATATATTATATATTATTATGAAATAAGGAGGAAGAAAGAGCCACCTTTGATATTTTCGAATACGAAGCAACTGCTCCATGGTGACATAACGTGGGATACAAAGCAAATAAGGAAAAGGAATTGTACGAGAGTCGATGACCGAAACATTTTGGTCTTTATGATAATTAAAATTTTGTAAAAACGCGTAATTTCTCTTCTCATTATTAATTTCTTTTCTCCTTTTTTGGTGTATAAAAAATTGTCTAAATTGTCGCTATACTGTCGAAAAACATGTCCCGTTTCCTCCGTTGTTAGTTCCAATTTTGTTCTTTATCCTCCGTTAGTAATTTGACGGATGACTCGCTGTAGATCTGCTGGGGCTTAAGTGACGCGGATTACGGCCTTCTCTCCCACTCTGTTTTCCGACCATATAAATCTCAACAGTGGGCCCTATTACATCACCTAAATACACCAGACTTACCACATCTCCTCAACAGACCTGAGGTCTAACAGAATTACGCCCAGTCTCTACCTTAAACTGAAATTTATTTCCATTCCCAGAACAATGCCACTGTATCGCGTACTTCGGAATTGAGAAGATTCAACTCCTTCCCGAGTGGAAAAAGTGATTGATATTAAATTTCTGCCTTGAACATTGCCATGATTTGCTTGCCAGAAATAAATTCATATGTTGCAAAACAATAATTCTTTGATAATTATCCAACAGACTCAGGTCGGTTGACTATAAATATAAATAATAATTTCTTGAAATGGTGAGGAGTGATGAGGAATGTTGTATTTATAAATCATGTAAATAATATAATGATATACAATATAAATAATTATCGTTGTTGTCAGTAGTTAGTTATATAGCATACATGTCTAAACACAGCACTGCGTCTATTTAGCTATTTATTATTGTTTCATTTTCGATCGATATTAAGTCACATAAAATACTCCCAGTTCATTCTGATCGTCCGTAGTTTCTCAGTTTCGCAACCTACTTGTCGTTGATGCATAAAGCGAAAATAGGCAGACCTATTGATTTAGCTCATTTGATCGTTACAATTCCCCGTTTGTCAATCACAATCTGTCTGGACCGTTTCGATTAAGGATACGAATTTGTGTCATGGTAGAGCGTAGAAATGGCATATTTCTACGATTGGTGGAATTATCTTCCATGGCCGAACCTTTTGTTCACTCAACGAATCTCATTTGAAGCGTTTTGTTGATATAACTAATTGGTCTAGTTTATTTCCAGATAACAGTTTAAGATTTTTTATGACTTGCATTTAAACCTCTAAGGTTTCGAAATCATTGCTATTTAATATTAGTGAACTAAAAAAAGACAAGATAGGTGATTATTCTTTTATCTAATCTCATTGATAAGAGAGCTGAATGTGTTCTATTTTTTCTCGTTAAAAAAATATGAAATAGCCTAACTATGTAGTTATATATATATATATATATAAACACACACACACACACACACACACATATGCGGGGTTTCTTTGTTATCTTCGTTAGGTCTAACAATGTTGTTAAGTTTTACCCAATGTTGTAAAGAGTTGCTTAATTGTACCCGATTCTTTTCAATTTACGTCAAACTTCAGCTTTTTCCTTTAACAGGTTCTAATAGAAAAAAAAGGGCGAACAAATCAAATCGGTGAAGAAGACCCCGTGAAGCTTCGTTTTGATGAATCGAGAGTCGATGTCTTTTCCTTGGAATTGCCCCTAGCGGTGAACCGGTGACATGGATAATTTTAATTATGGAAATATGCTGGGAACAATTGGAAATTTTTCGTTGATACTACCGCGAGTTGTGGAAAAGAAATAAACCCAAATAAAATCTATAGTTTTGATGCTGGATATTGGTCTGAGGGTCAGTGGACTCATACTGAACCGGCATCACTTATTGGATGTCTTCAATCGATGTTTTGTCGAACTACTCAAACGGCTTCAGTTCACTGTCAGCAATGTCGAAAACAGTTTGAGTAATTGTACAAATCTGCAAGTGAAGCTGTACGCAATTTAAGACCCAATGCCGGTTCATTATTGTATTCAACCCTTTATGTTTCGGTCCAATTGACCAAATAACATCTTTCAATTAATTAATCTTTACTTAAGGTATGAAAAATGACAAAAAGGAGGGAAAATTCGGAAGATCGGTCTAGAATTGGGAGTGGATCAGTCACGATAGCTCAAGTGGTTAGAGCAGCGGCATGTTGAGTCGAAGGTCGTGGGCTCCAATCCCGTTGTAGCACTGGCTTTTTCATTTCAACCACTTCCCTTAAATAAAGATTAATTAATTGAAAGATAGATTCAACCATTGTTAAATTTGCTGTTGGAAAAAAAATCCATGCTGTACCGACATGGGTCACTTATTGGGCCCGTCTTCAATCGTGGGTTTGTTGGAGTACTCAAACGTCTTCAGGCCAATGAATAGCCAATACTGAAAGTCGTCTGAGGAAGTCAGTTCCGCGCGTGAACACATTCCCAATATGTGAAACAATGCTGGTAGAACTTCGGTAGAGAGAACATGTGAACAGTGGAGGGGAAACAAGTATAGGTGATTAGGATGAAACTGTCTTCAATGTTTAAAAAAATTGGCCAGTTCCATGGAATAAATAAAATTTAATTTTTATGGAAATAAAAATATAAATCAGCAGTGTCACATCAAGACTCGTACTATACCAACCCACCTTTCTTAAACCGTTATCATAAACGTTTCAATTGTACCTTTTCAGTTTCAAATGTACAGGCTTTTTTTACGAAGTTCAACAAAAATGTTCAATTAAACTTAGGGTTACATGGCTTTGGGAAAAGTGAGGAAAGTGTGAAGAACGATGGGGGAACGGAGCCACAAGTTACAAGTAACTTGGAGCGTCGTCTTAAGTAACTTGCACGACCCAGCTCGGAATTCATGCTTTGTTCTTAACTTTCGCAACCACTATTCTTGTTTAAAAGCAACGCGAGAAACTCGGATATTAGCGATGTTGGAAGTCGGATAGTTAAATCGGGAAATTTATTATTTACCCGGGGCAAACGAGTTCCACGACTGTCTGTCTTGAAATTAATTGACTTTTAGAAAAGATGAACAAACCAATCTGTCAATAATTTGGACAATGGAGAGAATTGATTTATTTGAATAGGACCACCACAAAAAATACCAAATATTTTAAAATCACATGCTTCATCTTAAATATTTTTTGGGAATTCCTTATTTTTTTCAAAAAATAATTCAGTAATAATTATATTCTTTACTGGGTATTAAACAAGCAAATTATATATTTAGTTGGGTTTATTTTTTCTTGTAGTTTTAGTGATCATATTTTATCTTATATCTTATCTGAAAGGTGAGGAAAAAATTCGTTTTTCAATTATAAATCTAAACGCTAGAAATGTTATCTTTAGCAATAGTCTCTTTTACAAATATTAAGGTTTCTACGACCGTTTAAATAAACGTTTAATTAAACAATTGTTTTAATTATTACATGGTATTACATTATATGACTGTAATTATATCGATGGGGTTTCTGCTTGAAAACCAGGAGGAAAAGTACTTCTCATTTAGGGGAATTAAAATTTCACAACCTTTACTCTCTTTCCTTTAACTGCTTCCAACTTTATACTGGGCTTTTTTTTCGTACGGTGCAGTCGTCATTACGACTACTATTTAAGAACGAATAACATAATTTTATTATAAAAACGATTAAAAGTCTCACTAATCTTCTTTTGAGGTAATAGTGTTAAATATTCCTTTTTAAGGCCCTTAGGTCATTTATTTCCTAAAATAAACTTCTCAATTTTAGCTTTTAAACTTCCTTTCCAGTCACGACCCTGGTTGGTGCTAAAGTACTTTCGTATTTTTCTCATTTCCCCTCTGAATTCGTTTGTAGCAACTTGAAAGAAATATCTGTATTTTTTGTGTGTAATAATGAAGCTAATTTTCTTTGGAATAATTAACTCGGACCGCGTATTTCTTTTCTTCAGTCGTTCGAAATTCTTTTTTAAACAATTCCGAACGGAAATTTCTCATCCGGCTGATAACCGATTGTTAAGAAATAACATTAAGAGAAGTTTTATGTACGACATCGGCTAATAATTATTTAAAAAATGTATCGTTTGCGAAATTTTCTGATAAATTACGGTTAAAACAGAAAAAGTTCAACTGAAATTGTCTTTGGTTTATTATAGAAAATTGATATGCCATGTGTACAAATTTAACAAAACCAATTTTTTTCTATTTATTACCATATGTGTTATGTAATGATTCTTTATATGTACGGTGTTAGTTGAAATGAAAAAGTTAGTGTCACGAGCGGGATTCGAACCCACGATGTTCGGCACAGTACGCCGCCGTCTATCGACTCCGATCCTCTCGGACACCAATTCCATCCCTCTAATTTTTCGAATATCTCCTCTGTTGCGAACTCTCGGAAAAAAATAAATAAATATAAAAATAAACAAATTAATATTATTTATCATTGAATATATCCTGAGGAGTGCCAGCAGCCATTACTGCTCTACCAGCTTTCTTAATAGGTAGTTGTACCGCTCTAAGAAGGTCTCCGTTTCAGTTTCTTAATGGTCTCTAGGGATGGGTAATGTTGGACATGGTTATGGTTTTAATGAAGGGTATTAGGAGGTCATTACGTAAGGTAGTGTGGGAAACGTAGTATGGATCGTTTTCAATGGTTCGTAAAACTTTGAATTGGATGTTGTGTTTTCTTTGTTTCAGTGGTGTTTTATTATTGTAAGTAATTATTCAGATATCGTGAGATGCGGTCTGGTGTGATGTAGGTTTCCGAAAAACTTTCTCTTTATAGTGCCAACGTTTCGATCTTTATTGAGATCATCTTCAGGGCCTGGGATTTACAATTTAACAGTAAGACAAAAAAAAAACCATTTTATTCTATATCTTTGGTTCTTACGTATTTACAAAGACTTTTAGTTAAACTCAAGTATGATTTCCAGGATAAGTGGAGTTATTTTAAAATTACATATCAAATTTTTTTTATTAAGTATCACAAAAGAAGGCGAAAAGATTGTCTGGAGAGTGAAAGTAATTTATTAGCGTGAATGGAAAGTTTAAACCGGCTCCGAATACATTGAAATATTGTACTGTGACTTCACTTGTATTGTTTTGGGAGATGACTGATATGGCATCATCGGGATGTTCATCACCTGGATGTAAGCTTCCGGCTGTCTGGACATTTTCTGCCTGCTCTTCGCCGTGGCATTGCCTGGGTTTCTTCTATGCTCTGTCCGGGTATTTCAGCCAAGGTGTGGGGCTCGAGGATTTACATGAAGGAAGTGGGAAGTGTGAAAATCTTTCTGTTATATGTTTGTATATTCTTATTTTCTGAATAATTGATTTGACAACCTGAGAAACTTTCGGGAGGTTAGCAACTTAAAAAAACAGGAGCCAAAATATGAGAGAGTAAAAAATGCTCGAAAGAAAACATATTTTCGTTCAAACCGCATAGTATTTGGACTTACGTTGATCGTTTATATCTGTTTATTTTGGCCAAAGCTATTTGAGGTTTTATTAATTAACTTACGTTAATCCTTAAAAAGTATACACAGGTTACATTAATAAATTATCCAGATTAATTTCATGTATTGTTTCATTAATCAGAGAAAATTAATCAGGCTAAGCTGATGAATGAGCAAAAAACTGACGTAAATTAATTCACTTGATATACATTAATGTTTTTATCTGGAGGATCAGAATTGTACAGTTTTACAAACAATTCTATAAAATACACGATACAATTAAAATAAAATCTCAAAATCAGATAAACGGTTATTATTATGAAATGATTTATTGATTGATTCATTTATGTTAAATTTTCATAACACATACATAGATAATTGATTGACTTGTTTTCGTTTTGCTCGGAGATTGTTCCAAGCCTTGATCCTCCGGCGTATGGCTTGGTGAGGCTGGTCTGAAGTTTGTCATAGCTTCGCCGAGGAAACGTAGACTCGCTATTGCTTAAGGTGGTTCTAGGAGGTCTTTCCGTGTATTTTAAATGCACCTATTTCAAAGACTTGGGGCCCGACTCCTTTGGTTAGCTTTATAGAGTGTGTGTGTTTGTACAGCTTTTCATAATAATAACGCTGGATGTTTAGTGGCCGACGAAGATCTAAGATCATCATCGTCGTGCTGAGGGTTTTCGCTTCTTTTTTTCTGGTTCTCACACGTGGTTTTCAACCTGCAACCATTTGACCGTCTCGATCTAATACTGTCTTTTTTTTTTTAAACTAAGTCTATATCCTAAAATGGCAGCCTTTCATTTGTACCTCAAGTTATCAACAGTGGACACTAAACACCTTGCTAACAAACAGAAGTGTGGTCACATTCACTCCTCAGAGGACTTGATATACCTCGAGGCGTGGTTAAACAACATCCTTACTATTACGCTAATAAATGACATTCATATAAACACAACACTCGATACAAACATCTAGTCACATTCACTCTCCCCGGAGAACTGGATATTCCTCGGGGCGGATTTCAACACTCCATTCTCGCTAATAACTTATTTTACTTCCAGACGTCTCGCCCTCAACTCAGAACACTTAATATTTCTAGCTAGCTTATTTAAACCAGTAATCAGTTAAGTAGGATGTAAGTATATTATGACTGCAGTTATTATGTTGTAGCTCAACCTATAAGACGATTTTAGGAATGAAGTCTTCACGTTGCTTGCTTTGCTTAGATGGCTTGATACTTACGAGGCTGAGACACAAAGCAAGCAAAATCAGAAAATGAACGACTATTTGTTCAGGCTCTATTCTATTGTCCCAGTCGCCCATAAATCGTTCAGCGTTTCAACAAGAATGATAAACGACATTAAAATGTAAGAATGAATTAACCGTTGAAATTGCCTGGAAAGTTGCATACGTCCATTTCCTTTTGAATGTTTCATTTATGCTAATAATCAGCTTTCTGGTGGAACGGATGTCGCATTTGGAAGGGATTATAAGCGTTACGCACACTTCATCATTTTCTCGTTGGTTTTTGGTTACCTTGAGTATAATTATTTGCCATCACGTGACCTAGTCAATGTCATGATTCGAGTTTGAATAACACCCGGCTTTAGGGAAAAAATAGGTCAATAATTGCTAGTTACTGAAGTTCTAATCTGCACATACATACGCCGTAATTGTATCTTCTTTGAAGAGAAACATAAATAAATGATTAGTGATTTCCGTCATTATTCAGTTTGATGTTTTAACCGTTAAAACTTCGTCACGTCCATTTTTTTTCTATCGAAAATTCTTTTTCGTTACATGGTTTTCCGATATTATGAGTGAATTGTTGGATCGTTTCTGTTTTACACACAAGCCCCAGAAATTAAACATGTTTGATTCAAAGGTTACTTCTAAGAAATCTTCCCACAATAACACAAATATTTAACTAACGCTGTGAATTTTTTAAGGGTGGCAAGTCAACTGACAAGGCAAGTCAACTGACAAAGAAAACCCCAGCCAATTCCTGGAATATGCCATGTTATTAAAATCGGGTTTGTCGGTTCAAATCCATTTGTTAAATTAATATTTTCTGCTTTATTCCACATTCGGTGTTTTTAATTTTGTTATTAGGAATTGGTATGATAAATAAAGATTCAAGATTAGACTTAGATGATTAATGACTTGCATACCGTATTTTTTAAGTAATAAACACATTTAAAAAAAGCTTGTTAAGCATATTTCTTGCTACATTTTTTATCCCTTATAAATTAGTATCTGATTTTATTTGCGGAATAACCCGTCGTGTAAAAGCACTTTTTTTCGGTTGACGATGAAGAATTCAATCGATTAAGTGCTTCCTATCTGGAGCGCCTCTTAAGCCTATTTGCTTAAAGCTCTAATATTTGCTAATTTTTTTTTCCTCGGCCGGCTAACAGTTAGCCCTATTGCTGACGCCTCACGTTTTTTCTATCTCGCATTTGTTTTATTACCCATATAATTTTTTATGTTTAATCGTTTCACACGTGTTTAAGACATCGTAAGTCAATAAAATACACGTTTGTGGTATTTAAAAAAATTATATAACCTAATTTAACATTAATTTTGTGAGTCCCAATCGTTCTCGAAATTCTGCTTAATTTCCCCTCTACCCCTTCCATCTAAAAGTATTTACAGCCTAATCTTTCGCTTCATTCACGGAAATAAGTGCATTCACATTCAGAAAAATAAACGCATTCATTAAATCAACCTATTGATTGATTGATTGATTGAAGGTTTTCAGGGTGTGTATACTGCGCCCTTGAAGAGCTGTTGTATCCCCCGTTCTGTGCCTAAAGCATATCGGTGAGTCCTATTTCATCAAGGAATTTGATTAATAGGCCCGGTTTTATTGGTTGAAGCTCTTCTATGGTCACATTGTACGTCCCGAAACACTTCCTCCTGCGGGCTAATGTTGCTCCGCAGTTTGTTAATAGATGTGTTGGTGTTTCTTCTGCTTCTTTGCAGAATCTGCATGTGCCATCTTGGTTTACTCCCATTTTCTCTAATGTCCATTTAGTCTGCAGTGTCCTGTTAGGATTCGCAGTTTATTCCTGCTTCCTTTGACGCATTCCGTGATTTCTTTCTTTCCGAAATTGGTGAGAAAATTTTTGGATTGTTTATGTCCAATAAGTGAATTCCAGAGTTCCCTTATTGTCCTTCTGTCTGAGATAATCGTTAATAGTGTGGATTCCTATTCCACAGAAGGGTTCGGGTCCTGTAAATTAACCTAATTGGTTATCAGATTTGTGGGTACTCGATATTCCATACGATATATACTCGACGTGAAGAGGATTAGTGACCGTTAAAAGATAATTATTCAGATATCGTGATATGCGGTCTGGTGTGATGTAGGTATCAGAAAAACATTTTCTTTATCATGCCAACGTTTCGATTTTTTATTGAGATCATCTTCAGTGGCACTCTCAACACAGATTACACAATTGCACAGAAGACAAACACTTTGAGCCCTGAAGATGATCTCAATAAAAGATCGAAACGTTGGCACGATAAAGAAAATGTTCTTTATATTCTAGACTTAACCATCCTAATAAGTACATTTCTTTCAAATTATGTCAATCTACGTATGAAAGAGCTATGCGACGATATATGTCTATTTCTTTGAGGTATCGATCGTTTTCTTGTTCTAATCACTACTGTGCCTTAGAAGTTTAAAATCTGCTTGCAGGAGGCCACATCTCATTTTTGTGGCGCTAATTCCTCGCATTGAACCAATATGTGCTTCACAGTCATTTTCGTCGTATTTCTTTGGCGAGGAGATGCCCATCCGGACCATGGGTAAGCTTATTGTGGCCTATCCGCAGGTGTGTCAATGTGTTTTTTCTTTTTATCATTTGATTTATTGTCGATTTGATCGACGATTTTATTTCAACTAGGTCGAGGTGGTCCAGCGGTTCTGCTAATTTTTGTTGCTTTTTTTTTTTTTGTTTTTAATTCATGGTATAATTGAAACAATTATTTATCTTATCTATCGGTCAATTTTTGTTCATTTGCAGTATTAACTTACATTTTCTTTTCTGTTTCACTTAAATTTTTTATTAATTAAAAGGAGTCAGTTTATTTTTCATATTTAATTTCAAATTAATATTAAAAAAAGGTTAACTTTGCAACATAACAAATCACAGGATAGTGATGTTTTTCAATACCTTATCAGGGCGTACAATTGTACAAACAGAAAATACTATTTTTTATTTTTCACTTTTTTGTGATTATTAATAATTTATAAAAAATATTCTGGTGAAGTATTGAATTTCTTTAGCGCACTTCAAAACTTACGCACATATTAACCATATCAGGGTGTTTTAAAAGTTTGTGGAAATTGATCACCACGCATGGTGATCAGTTATGATCAAGTTTGACAGCAGTTTATTTTGCATGCAGACAAGATTTACAAGCTATTTATGTTTTCCATAGGATTTTCCCCCGTTTCCGATATTCATGATTACCAAAAATTATAAACACGTGAACAAAGTTAACTTTTCATTAGTAACTTTTTTTTGGGGGATTTCATAAGCTATCTAGAGTGAAGTATTTTCATGGCATACACTACACATATCTCACGTGTATGACTTTTAAACTGAAAAGATTATGATTTCTTGAAGTAATTGACTCACATTAATTGAGTACCCAAAATTCCCATCAAACTCCCTCTTTAAACTAAACTATTTGTATTAAAAATTGTTTACTTACCCAGATTAAAATATCTTATTGGATCAACGCTATATAAAAGCGAGTATTATCTTTTATTGTAAAAAAAATATTTAAAAAACCACAGCTATAATTGAAAGAATGTTGTATTAGTCGGCCGTTGGATAATCAATTGCTAATTTTTACATTTATGTTAAGGTGAGCGGCTCCAGGAGAAAAGTCCAAATGTTTCTTTCAAAACATTTATTGACACGTTTCGGACGTCTCACGTCCTTCATCAGGTACATATTCATTGTTTTTTTTCTTTTTTCCCCCCGCTGTTGGTCTGGGACGCCGGAAAGGGTGTTACTGACACACAAAACAAAAAAAAGGTTATGTACCTGATGAAGGACATGAGACGTCCGAAACGTTGTGAATAAATGTTTTGAAAGAAGCATTTGAACTTTTCTTCTGGGCACCTCAACATAATTAAAAAATTAGCAATTAATTGAAAGAAAGCATTTATAACAGACGGAAAAATTATATTCATTTCATGATCTTGTTTTCATGAATTGTTCAAATTATTGTTTAGTATGTTTACAAAACAAAATCTAAAATAAGCTGGCAACGTCGGTGGACCGGAACGGACGAAGTTCCTGCTTAAAAAGAGCACTGTTGATGGGTGGGCTTCGGAGGATCTGACTCGTAGAAGTTTGGTCATCCTCACCGGCCACAGCCCGCAAGTGTACTTCAAGGAAAGGTTGCTCAATGTGTCCCATCTAATTGAAGGGTACAGTTCGTTGGCTCTATATAGAGAGCGCGTAGCAATGCCATGAAGAATAGTCCTTGAACACGCAACGTCTGAGTCTCCTGTTTTGATTCTTGAATTGTTACATATAGTTTGTTTGCTCCTAGCTTCAGTTGACAGTCAGGTATTTATTAGCGTGAGAGGGCCTATGGCGGAATATTGATACTTCTTCGACCTCCGAGTATTAGATGTAATGGACGATGTAGGAATATCCATTACTCCACCATCAATTGAATATGAGAATATATAATGAATATGAATGAATTTGGATCTAAGAATTATATGCGTTGGCTACTGAATTGACCTAGCTAATGCCATCACCAGGAGCTCAATTTTCGAAGTCTGTCGGTAATTTATTGTAAATTACAACAGGTGGAATTGCCGGTGGACTTCGAGAAGTGCTCAACTCGGCACATTTGTGCGTGCGCGTGTGGATTTGAGTTATATAGGCCCAATACAATCCAATCCAAAAATCATCTTGAAAATATGTTTTCTTTATGTATTTTTTGATTGTGATTTTAACGATATCGCTCAGTCCATGATTGTTAACAATTTCGGAATTTTGTTAGCTAATAGTTTATCTAACCTATTTTTAAGTATTGTTTCATGACTCGTCCACAAATTGATAATGATTATTTTGAAGTACTCGATTGGCCACTTCTTGAAGCGTGTTATATTTTAGGAGATTGTTGGAGTTTTTATTTTTTTATGGTGCGTTCCCAATGCACATACGTTCAACACGCCACATCCTTCAGAAAAAGAAACGATTTTCCCATGTGTTTACGGGCCTAACGTGAACAGAACGTGCTCAGCTGTTTCCGCTTCCTCTCGGCAGAACCGTCATCTGTTTTCTTGATATGTTTTACTTTTTAACTTGGTCAGGATTTTGATTGATAAAAAGGCAGATTACAAAATAGCTGATGGACAGGATAACGGTTGGATTTATTTTGTAAATTCATAAGACTACGAGACTACAGCGGCATTTTCTAAACTGCGCAAAAATGAATAGGACTATTTGTAATTTATTCTTATTCTTCTGTAAATCCGTTATGAAAAATGAGGATTAATTCTTTTACAATAATTACAATTTTTTTTGTTGGTTTTTGGTTTGTATTTTCTATTTGTCTTTGTCCAAATATCACGAATAGGTCGGTTAATTTAATTAAAAAGTAACAAAATAAGAATAAATACCAAATACCCTACACATTTTTTGCCCCATGCCATTGACTTTTTTTTTTATCTCAACTAAAAACCTTAATTAATTGTAAGATATTTCTTCGGCAAGTGGACCACGAAACAAGCGAATTTGGTATAATTATTTTTAATTTCTTCGTAGCCATTTTTAAAAATTGGCGTGAGCTTTGGGGACGTACCGTTCATTGGCGACTACCTTGGTCTCTTCTTGGTTAAATGGAAGTAATTCTTTTTCTTTTTATTATCTAAGGAAAAGGTACATTCCATTTTCCCTGGGGATTTTGACAGTTGGAAGTACTCGAAGCCGGAACAAATATTTTTCCAGAGAGTGAGAGTTTTTCCACGTTTATTTGACCGATAGTCTCCTTATCTTCAAAGCGTATGTTGTAGCTTGTTTACTGATGCTTGGAGCGTTTTATGTTTACGCTCGTCGTGTTCCATCATTTTAGATAATTTTAGGTAATTATGACTTAACGACAATTTCACTTGTTTTATTTCTTGTACATAATTAAAGCTCACATTTGGAATTTAGAAACTGGTCACGAAAACTTTCTATAGAATTCCTTTTAATGTGCATTGTATAGTGAACAATTAAATTAGGTACAAGGTACGAACAAATTAATTAAGAATTTTGTACAAACGTAAAAATCACTTCACCCACTTTACGTTTTTAACGTTCAACGCTCCTGTCTGTTTGCCAGTGATGATATATGTAGGACCCTACTTGGGATTAATTGAAGTTGGCGAGGAGTGAGTTTGTTCTGGAGATTTGCGCAGGAAGTTCGGGGTTTGGGTTTGAACCAATCGCCAAGTTTGCCATTGGGATCGGCCACTCTTGTCTCATCGCTTGTGGATTTTTGTTGCCGGTTTTTATTCGTTACCGCGACAAGACAATATATAGCGGAGTATATGAGAAATTTTAAATTTTAGCAATTGAGAGGGCAGAAGTGGAGTAATTATTTCCAATCGATGAGTCAATCCATTTAAAAAGAAAACACTAATTTTCAATCCTTTTTAAAAAGATAGTTCCTACTCACTGTAAGTTGTTTTTCAACGACGCGGATTTCGAGCCTTTTAGATCATCATCAGGTTGAAGGACTTCCACAACCACTTCTATCGACGCATTGCCAACGAGAACCCGCCGACCCTCCGCCAACGAGACGTTCCAATTAACAGCTGATTTTTTTCATTTGAACGAGCGAAAAGCGGAAATTATAACAGAACTAAATATTATATTAGTAAATACTTAATATTATTAAATTACCACAAAAATAATAACGTCTTGTTTTTACTGTCCTACGGCAAAAGTAAAAAAACACTTTCCAAAATCGAGCAAATTTTCGGATAGTTGTAGCATTGGGTAATTTTATTGAAAATGATAACCTGTTTATTGGCATACAGCCATAAAATTAATGTTAAGTTAGTTAAAGTAGCAAAGAAAATAGCGATAACAATAATAAATCTTTTCTTCCTATGTTGTCTTTTTATTTATTGTTTAAACATTTAACATTTCTAACAATAATAAATATTTAAAAAATAAATAAACATAGGCAACATATAAAGAAATTCTCCAATCATTTAAATGTGAGTGTAAATATATATATAGATGTCGTCAGTGGTTTGACAAATAGTAAAAATGTGTTCACTCCTTAAATTAAAAAAAAGTTTCATTTTTATTTATTCCAAGTGTTTTAATAGTAATTTTCTGCAAATTAGTTATCACTCCCTGTTATTAAGTAGGATACTTCACGAACATTTACATTAATTAAAATGATGGAGTGGGTGTGGTGTTCAATAATTTTTAAAAGGATAGTTCCTTATCACAGTAAGTTGTTTTGCAACGGCCCGGATTTCGAGCATTTTAGATCATGATCAGGTTGTATAAGTCCTTCATCCTGATGATGAGCTAAAAGGCTCGAAATCAGGATCGTTGTAAAACAACTTACTGTGAGTAGCAACTATCCTTTTAAAAAATATTTTACATTAATTTTCTGTGATTTTTTTCCCCTATAAGAGTAATTTTATTTTTATTTATTTATCGTTTGGGGAACATATAAATTGGATAGGTTCAAATTGAAGTTTGTAGTTTTCGCTTTGTAATTTCGTTGCTCGCGCTTCTTAAAAGGCGAAGAAATGAACCCATTTGAAAATTTGAATTAATAGACGCTTAAAAGTTTAGCGAATCGTAAAATATCCGCGCATGATAATAGCAATAGCTACTTTCGTGTCATTAGCTCTCAAGAGTAAATGGTCTGGCAATAAGGAAGCTTTTAATAAAAGTGGTCCAAGAGCTAAGGCATGCTTACATAGGCTCAGCTTGCTCTTTAATAACCTTAATGCGTTCATTAAGGGAAATATCAATTTTCACCGTTCTTGGAGATTTTTTTCCATTTAAATTGTCTCTGGTTTTGTTTGCCAAAAGTATTAATCCCCTTTGCTCAGAAGAAGAATTCCATTAATATAACATATTTTGAAAAAATTAACATTGACAATTCTTTAAAATAAAGGGGGTTATTTACAAAACATCATTTCCTAAGACGGACTATAGGAGACAAATTCCTGCCCTATAATATTGTAATCCTTAATTGCTTTTTTTTTGTACAATGTTTGTTATTTGTATAGATCAAAATTACTACGACTTCTTTTATTTAAAGAAAATAAAAAAAGAACAAAAAATATTAATAGTTTTATATTAGTCGTTTTATTTGTACTCTGTACATATTATAAATGTTGCAATAAAAGTTTTTTTTCACCCGCTGATTGTACCGATACTAATTCCAGCGATCGTTCATCCGGAGAATACATGCCATGAGAAATGATGCTGGCACTCAATGTTAGGGATTAATGGGGAAGGAAGTCGGAAGTCTCTAGGGCATCGTCGATTAAGGGGACGTGTTTACTTCTCGGGTTTGAAATGTGTAGAAAGAGCCCTAGGGTTAGGATGGATCGAGAGGTTGGTTTGAAACTTTTAAAATCGGTAACGGATCAGTTCGCTGACAAAAGGAATGTTGAAGTAGTTTATTGAGGGGTTAGTGACGAAGTAAGGAGCTGTGACCATTTGGCGACGTCATTGTAAGATTTAGGTGCGCTGGATGATACAAGAACTCCAAAGTGGTTCCAGTCTTGTATAAAATATAAGTAGTCCTATCAAAATGCATGAGAAACATCTGGGAACGAACCCAAGCAATACTCTTCATTACCTAGAGCACAGGGGATGGCGTTGACAAATCTGTTGGACCGTGGAACGGTGAGGTGAAGAAATAAGCCGGATGGAAAGGATGATTTTGACCTAGGATGGGTATTAAGATCTTTAAATGGTGTGATTCAAGGATATTTGAAATTGCCGGTAGAAGGCTGATGGGAGGTTGTGCACTTTAGAAATGAGAATGACGACGGAATAGTTCCATAAGAGATACTTCATGTTGGTAGGCTGGCATCATGTATTGTGGTTGAGAAAACTATGTCCTTAAGTGGGGGTTTCGAAGGATGGTAGAGATGAATAGATCCAGGGGATTTGTAAGCGTGGTAAAAGCCAAATAGGGAGGGAGATGATGAGGAATGGTATACTAAGGTTATGTAAGAGGGCGTCAATTTTCATGATATGAGGAGTAGGAGTATATTGTAAATCGGTAGGAATTAGGTTTGATTTGTGGTTGCCCTTCCTGACCCAGGACAAATGATTCCTGACTAAATAACCACATGCTAAAGTTGAGATTATTAATTTTTACAATTCGTCATTTTTTCCAATTATTTTAATGGATGAACTGATTGTTTTTTAAGTAAAAAATTAATTGTGAATGACGATGAAAAGTTAAAAAGTGTCGATTTTGGCTTCTTTAAAGTTAATCATTTTTTTAAAATTCCAAACCCATTTCATAGGACCAGTTCAGAAATAAAGTATATACATATTTCAATGAATTAAGGTTTTTAGTTGAAATAAAAAAGTCAATCTCACGAACGGGATTCGAATCCGCGATCTTCGGCTAGATACGCCGCTGCTCTACCACGTGAGCTATCGTGACCTCGATCCACTCGGATCCCATCTGAACCCCACCTTTTTACCTCTTTTTAATTGAAATATAACAATTGGTCAAACGGACCACGAAACTAGTGAATTTAATATAAATATTATTAAAACTTACAGATAAAATAAAATTGTCTTAAACCAAAGTTGACTTGGATTCTTCGACCCACTTGAAATTGATGTACCATGGTTAACTTCAAACTTAGTTAAGATTCAACCTATCCTCTCCCAAACTAGAAGGCTTTATGCATACGAGCTGAGAACCAGGGTTATACCAAACGGGTTTACACTCAATAAAAGATAATGCCACTTTATCGAGTTTGGATGACGTAGTTCCCGGTTATTTTTCAAATATAAGCTTCTTCGTGCTTAAGGGCCATTTTAGCTGAAAACCGGATTTATTTAAAACTCAGGCTTCCACTGGGTAAGAATGAGCTTTTGAACCTCGACGTTCAGTTGGGGAAAACGTGAAAAGATTATTTTTTTAATTTAACGACTGACTCCCCGGGGCCATTCTATAATGTTTATATTTAACTCGCGGATGATCTAATTATATTTTCCCGTTTTAAACACATTATTATTATTCTTTTAAGTTAAGAGCATGTGTTGAGAATTTTTAAAAAGCGACTTTTATAAATTCCATTGGCGGAAATGACGTTGTCAACTAAGAATCTCTTTGTAAGTGTATGAGAACCTAAACTACGTTGTCTCCTGTCAGAAAAATGTTGAGCTCGTGACTATGGTTGGATAGGAAGGATTTAAATCCTATGACATGGAGTAATCTCTTTCAGCCAGTTCCGTCACGTGCAATCGCCGTTGACGTTGAAAGCAAAGCTTGTCGGATTAACAATGCTTGTAAAATGAAAACTTAATTTTTCTATTAGCATGAATTCAACATTAGAAATGTATGCACAGGAGAAAGTGAGTTTTTGACCAAAGTACCAAATTTGTAAGAACATCGTAAAAGAAAATAGGATTTAAGCCGGTAAATCTTATACAATCTTTGTTTAGCACATTAATTACTTTACGTACTACTCCGTTCGAGTTTCAACTGGAAACTGCCGTCCGTTTCGTTTACCTCAAACCCTTCGAACTTTGTACGAGTTTTGCGGAAATCTTCGTGATAGGGTTCTAGAGTCCGACCAGCTGTTCTTTCGAAAACGACTGTCCTGCGACGGGCCACATAGTTAGAGTGCGTTCTTTTTTTGAGTTCAGTTAATGATGATCATGGACTGTTAGCCCAAGAAAGTGACGAGCAGTTCGTGGTTATTCTGGGCTTCGATTTTTAGAAATAACACCACATACTAAGACAATTAGGGGGCATCATGTATGGTGAGGGTGTGGCCACATTCTGGTCGTTGCCTCCTCACTGCAGCGTATACACGGCAGAGCTGTATGCGATTTGCCACGTTCTAGAGGCGGTGCGGACCGGGGAGGGCTCAGCCTCCCTCGTATGTACCGACTCTCTGAGCGCTGTCTGAGCTATACGCGACATGTTCTCTGTGGACCCTCTCGTCGTGCTCTTGCTAGAGTAATACGCGGAGCTGGAGTCTCTCGGAAAGGCGGTGGTTGTTGTCTGGATTCCCGGACACGTCGGCCTGGAGGGTAACGAACGCGCGGACGAGGCGGCGAAAGCGAGTCAAGAGCACGACCGGTAGATGGCTCTCAGAGAATCTGAGCAGGAGACAAGGGATCGTGCTCACCCGACTGATACTCGGTTGACACATGGGCACCTGCTCTTGGGCCAAAGCCCGCGCAGGTGCCCCTTATGCAGAGAAAGGTTGCTCGATGTGTCCCACATAATAGAGGCGTGTCGTGCCTTGGCTCCTTACAGAGAGCGTGCAAGCATGCCTCCGGATTTAAGAAGAGTCCTCGAGCACAGTAGAGAGTTTCTGAGTCACCTGCTCCGCTTTCTAGGGAATTTTTTTAATTTTTTTATTCTATATAGTATATCTTATGTGTTATGTGTCTTTGTGTTTGTCTGTGTTCATGTATTTATTGGCGTGAATGGCGAGGGGTGAGGGTGAATAGACCGTCACCATCGCCCCTCGAACAATGAAAGCGAGTGAGTGTGTGTGCGGGGTCGATGGCGGAATATTAATAAAAGTACCTCATCGAGCCCAATCTAACTTAATTCAATTGTAGGTCGGTGGAGGAATATCAAGTACTCCACCGACCAAACGGCATGAGTGTACTGTATGAATGTATTTAAGTGTATGAACTTACTTATTTGTATGAATGAAGTGTCTGAACGGGTATAGAATATAGACTATGCGTGGGGCTGAAATGACCAAGATGTCGGAATCCCCAGCAAAAAAAAAGAAAGAAAAAAAATTAGGCGGCATCAGTAGCCGCAACGGTTGGGCGTTGGCACCCATCGAGGTAAAGTTCTTGGGTTCGAATCCAGCGGCCCTACACTCAAACTTGACAACTATTCTTCAAAAACGCCGACCCCGGGGGTTGATATGACCTTTGATGTTGCAAACCCCTGTAAAATAAGCACAGTTGATCATCAGTCGTTGGTGGAGGTAATGTTCCTGGCTTCGCGTTTCTAAGTTGGCATCCTTCAGTAGTTTCTATCCATCTTGTACTTTCCAGTATGTGACTCTAAAGAGATCGAAGCACATCCATATTTTTTCTTCGGGGAAGTTCGGTGAACCATCTCGGGTCCGTCGTAAACCTTTTTGCGTCTGTTCTTCCCCTGGAAAATTTCACAATCATTTGTCGACCGTCCGTTTCCTCGACAGTTCGCTACGTTTTGTATCTGCATTTTCTCTCGACAGTTTCGTAAACGTTTGGCGTCTGTCCTTCCTTGATTCTGATCGCTCAGTCCCACTTCAATGACTACAATACAAATTGTGAAATTGTGGAATTTAGTCTTTACTTGCGTCGATCATACTTCTGAACTTTAGGGACATCGTAAAAGAAGTCAGGATGTAAACTACTATATCTTGAACTTTCTTAGCATATTATCTATTACAGATAAAAGACAATGCCGCATTTTTCAAGCTTGTAGCGTTCTGTCTTGTGTCTGCTCACTCTGACCGAGGTTTGAATTCTAAAGAGTGGCACCTTCCTCGGACATTACAAAGCGTTAAAATTGCTTGTTATAGAAATCTGAGAAATTCAGTAGAAATTGTTGTTGCACTGAATTTTTTAGTATATGATTTTATCTTCAGCCTATCAGAAAGAGTCGATTGCTCTGTTTTAAAAACAATTCTCTGTACGTATTCGCTCAGTCGTATTTCCATGGCATGCAAATTCGAAGTCATTTGAATCAAACGTTCCTCCGGGCGAAAAGGCAAAGTTTTTACTCGGAATGACGTTACGTTCCGCCGGGTATATTTTACGCTTCACGACTGGGAAAGTTAGTCGACTGATCCTGTTTGTTCCCTGTGATAGTTAAAACAAACTCGTTTTAATGCCTTTCCCCTTTGTTTAACTACTATCCCGGCTGTGGTTACAAGCTTGTAATTAATACGAGAGTTAACCGGCGAGAGTTTGACAAAAGGATATTAATAATTGTTTTATTAATATTTTACCATTTCATCCTTACTCGGTATTTAACGCAGAATTTCCTGCTTAAAATTGTCGGTTGCCATTAGTGATTTAGTCGAACTGGTATAAGTATAAATTAAGCTCTGGTCGACCAGCGCACAACGCTTTTGGTATTCTATAAATAGAACGATTAACAGTTAGGATAAAACATTTTCGTATAGATTTAAAAAATATAGTAAATTTTTCGTAAATATTTAAATTGGTTTTTATTTCCACCAATTTCCGATAAACCAAGTCTCTTTGCTTTATTAATTTAATTGTATGTTTTATTCGTTCTCTTTAGCTTTTATCACGTTTGATCTTAACTACTTCCTTTCATTTCCTTTTCCTATAACGTTTTGCGTCCAGCGACCCTGCATTCATCCACGCGGTCTTTATAAACACGTTATTCTTAGTTTGACCTTTTATTATATATCGATTAGTCGTGTTTAAAGGACAAAATCGCGTGGATTCGAAATCGAGAGTCCATTTCGATCAAACTGCGGTCAGTAGTTCATCTACCGAACGCAATATACAAATTTCCCACGAGTAAACCTGCTGATAAAAAATTCTTTTGCCACGGAACGGTGTTGATCGTCTGATACAAATCTAGTTAGCGTTT
>CM077114.1:17319954-17339753 GCA_039619505.1 Cimex hemipterus | reverse complement strand
TGCTCTCCAGTTCTTGATCCAAAAAAAGTAGTTACAAACTAGTGGGGAAGGTTAAGAATTGTGGAACTACTTATCGTCAGTTCTTATCCGGCCCGGAGGACCTAAATGCGTTTGTTGACTTTATGTCGTTACAAATATAAATGAAATTTTCTTCGAAAATCAAGAAAAAATAAAATTAATAATCACGAAATTAAACGGTTACAGTGATATAAATAGAAATTTAGCCTGGAATTTGCTGCAAATTGAAAACCATCGGATTACCTCAAATACAAAACATTAAAAAATCATACTTTTAAATTATTTTGTCTTTCCCTTAATGTGTAGAGATTAGTGACCGTTAATAGATAATTATTCAGATATCGTAAGACACCAGAACGCATCTCACGATAGCTGAATAACTTTCCCTTAATCTTCAGTTTATCAATTTTTGCTGTCAAAAAAAAGTAGCCGAAAACTAGTAGGGAAGGTTAAGAATTGTGGAACTATTTATCGTTAGTTCTTATCCGGCCCGGAGGACCGAAATGCGTTTGTTGAATTTATCTTAATATAAATATTACAGCAGTTTTCTTAGAAAATGAAAAAATTTAATATTTTCGAAATAAAACGTTTAGTGTCATAAACATAACTTTAGCCTAGCCTGCTTCAAATTGAAAACCATCATATTATCCCAAACCCAAAAACTTAAAAAAACGAACTTTTCCTTTATTGGGATCTTTGCCTTTATGTCCAGTTAGCCGTGTTTTTTTTCTTAGTTGTTGCCGACGTTAACTTAAGTTCAGCATTATTTGTATTTTGCTAAATTGTTTCTTTTATCACCGTTGAAGCAAGATAAATTTTTATGGATTAGTAAGTTGGAGTAATGGCCTCTGTTAAGATAGTGAAAGGGTATAACAAGATTATTAGGTTTACTCATTTATCAAGTCTTCCACATTAATTCATCAATGTGAATCGATTTTCGGCTGTTATCTTCGTTGATTACGTACCACTTGATACCTAGTTTACCGTAAAATACCATTGACCATATTTCAACCACTTTGTAGTGAAATAATAAGATCGAAGTTTTCCTTAGATTGAAGAATATTGTATTAATTTAAAAAAAAAATGAAAATTTCGTTAAAGATGGTAACAATTTCTTCCAGCCTGACGTTATGTGCGTTTCTGATGTTCAGAAGGTAATTTGGATCTCACAAGGTTCTTTGGGTAGATAGAGAGGAGCTGACACCTTATTTATGACGTAGTTTTAACGTTGCTCACCCCTTTAGAAATAGGTGCGTGACCCTTCGACGTGCGCAGAATAATAATTATCTGTGTTTTCAGTTGAAAAGGGCCGAATTTGCCTCTTGATGGCGTTTACTGATATCGACCCGTGACTCCGGGTCCATTCGGATTTCGTGACATGATACAAGGCTGAACAAGCTCGGGGAATTAGAACTTATAAGAATTTCGGTTGTTTATTATTTGAAACTTCAAATTAGTAAGTTTTTATAATTTCTTTCTATCCACAAACTACACCTTATCAAATTTTACTGTTTTCATCTAGGATCGTGAAATAATAATAAATTTATTACAATTAATCATTCTTTATCTAAGGTTTATGGTTGGGACGAAAAAATATTGTTGCGAGCGTGATTCGAACCCACGACCTTCGGCTCGATACTTCGGTAAACCATGTAGCTAATCAACTGTAAAATTTTTTGCCGGCGTCGGTGGCCGCAAGGTTTCGTCCTTGACACGGCGCTCATCACTGTAAGGTAAAGGCCCGGGGTTCGAATCCAACGGCCGTACATTCGAACCCGACATACTTACAATTGGGCTTTCAAAAATACCGGCACCCTGAGGGTTTATGTGACCTCTGCTGTTGCGAACCATCGTAAAAAAAAAAAATTAAAATTTAGTGTAATATTTTCTGTTCTACTCGTTGAAGGAACCTGCTTCCTTCGGCTCTGTAATAACGAAGTCTGTTTTAATAATGTAGAAGCATGAAATACCCTCTAATTGAAAGTAAGCTAAAGGGAAAACATTATTTATTTATATATACTCAAAAATGAATAAACCCAGGCAGTTCTGTTGTTTATTTCAAGATATATTATTTTTATTACTATATTAATTACGACATACGTAATTTAATTTAAACGAGGTCAGAAATTCATAAGTTTTAATAAAGTTATTTAGTTATGATGGTTGGAAAGATATCCATCAAAATACTGGAAAATCTTTCAACGATAGTTTAAAATTTAATTAACAATATATAGTTCTGTTCTGATTAACTTATACTACGTCATATTCATGCGCGGAGGGTCTTAAGTCTCTTAGGCATGGAGTTCCAAACGATCGGAAGCCATGTGAAGAAGAATTTTATTCGTCAATAACAACGGTCTCAGCCGTATGCTTGATAGCCGTTGTTAAAACGGATTAATGTTTAACAGAAGTGTTTTAATGAATTAATGTTAAAAGAACGTGGTGAACAATTCGTTATTGTCATCCCTCCAACCAATCCAGGGAGTTGTGGTTCGCTCAATGTGGAGTGTGTATCGGTTTTAGGCCTCAGTTGGCGATAATGTGAAAATGGTCATACAACTATTGAAATGTTCCTATTATCGTATTGTAACAAGATCGCTATATTAACTCTATTGATGACTCAATGTGGAACTACAGGTACGACGGTGGTATAATGTTGTTGAAGCTCGAGCCCCGAATCGGACGACCTCATCCACGCCCCTTTCTCACTCCCGGTTCCTTCGTTCTATCCTGTGACCCTCTCTCTACCCTTGATTACAAGGGTGTCCGGGTGCAAAACAACGTGTTGAGAGCGTGGCAACCTCCCTAAAGCTCAATCTGTTTTCTTGTCGCTTTCGGGTCGGCATGGGCGATTAGGGTACTAGATCGTGTCTGCATGGATGGGGGACAGTGCATAACCATCTGTACTACGGGATAACAGAAATGTTCCACTATTCAGCCCCTGCTACACTAGGAATAGATTCGTAGCGGTAAGTGGTAACGCTCCTGGCGGGAAGAGAAGAGGCCGTGCACCTTCGCACGAAACTTACGTATAACTACCGTTCACGAGATACGGGGGATCGGACGGCAGAATATAAGAGTTGAGGATGCTATGATTATGCTGAAAAGACCCTCGAAAGCGTGAGTACTGGCGGATTGAAACGGGTAGTGAATCGGTTGCTCCTACTGGAGTATGCTTTGCACGTAGGTGTGGCTGAGTTCGATTGGAGGCTTTTACCGTAGGCGGTCTCCTCTAGGGGGTGGTTAGCAGTTCCACTTTAAACGAAACCCCGGCCGGAGCGGATGCAGAAGTTTATA
The DNA here is from genome assembly GCA_039619505.1 of Cimex hemipterus. NCBI lineage: Eukaryota > Metazoa > Arthropoda > Insecta > Hemiptera > Cimicidae > Cimex > Cimex hemipterus. Next base: position 17,336,438 of record CM077114.1, on the reverse strand, counting down.
CGGGAAACAAGAATGATGTATTTCGGTGCGAGGCATACGGTTCGATGCTTAAAGCGGACCCGAACACTCGGAATGAGCAAACGGAGACAAAGTTTGACTTGGCCCTCGGGGCTGGGCGGCCTATAACTAATCCTGCGGCAAAAAATCAAAATCCCCGATAAGACCTCTGTGACAGGTGCTGACGTTAAATATCCTCATTACCCTTTTAAAGACGACCGAGTATAGGGGAAAGCAATGTCTTCCCTACATCTAGCTACTCAGCTGAGGTAATATTGTATGCTAATGTTGCATTAAGACGAAGCTGACCCCCAATAAAAGGAGCGAATGGGAATCCAGATTCTAGAAGAACTTCCTCAGTGTATGTTAGTCAAAGCCAGATTCTATGTGATGATATGATGACCGATGGATGGGTATGTTTTCAAATCCACGCCATAACTGACTACTTTCGAAAAGGCTCATGCATGGCACATGAAGCAACGCGTTCTCTACATCTACACACTCAAGGTCCCGGCCATATGATTGCCATAAAACAAACCGGCATTATTCGCTGAATAAAACAGCCTTCCATTGTTTAATTGCCCAAGCGAGATATTGATTTGCTAATAGTCACCATTATACACGAAGCAACGGCGAAGCCTTCTGATGACGGTTTTATAGCTTAGAACGAGACTTCCGCTAGCCCTAAGGTATTGGTACAGCATCTCGAATGATAGAGCACAGCATAACCATGGGCCATCTTACATCACGGACCGTTTGGAGTTTACTATCTATCAAGGAATACGTTAATTGACGGTTACTTAGTGCATAATAAAATAATTCGAGGCCGACCAGTACCTTTTCTTTGATTGAAACATCCGCTGGCCTTAAACAGATCATCGTGGATGGTGTCGGTAGCACACCCGGGGTTTGGTTATGTAACGCCGCAGGCCAAAGGATCTGCCTGATCTTCTCGAGTGAAAACCATGCATTTAAGGAAAAACATAATAATTTACTGAAATTTAATGTTTCATCTAAGAAAAAAATAATAAACTCACTCGACATGGTGATTCTGGGAAGGATTAAATTGAAGTGATTTCTTTATATTTAATCTAAAGAGAATTAAAGGATTAATTACACTCTACAAAAGTAAATAAATATAAACGTGGGTCCGGTATTTGTAAGTTTCATGTATGCACTGTCTTTCAATGACTTAAATATATATATACGTTTATATATATATTTATTTGTTTTGGTCCTCCGGGCCGGATCTGAAGCATTGATTCTTTATTTTTTTCAACTTTGGCTGACAATTTATACTAACAGGCCTGTTAAATCCCAATTAACGAAAAACTCGATAACACAATTTTCAGGTGTAGTTATTAATAATGGAAATTTTGGCAATCCGAATTTTGGCAAAAATACTATTTAAAACAGACTATGATACATTTAAGGACATTTTGGTTCACGAGCATTTTAAACATTTAAAAAAAATGTAACACCTCCATTTATTGTATATTGCATTGTCGTTATTTCTGAAAATTAATCTTCTTTGAAATAACATCACATTTCCCAGATGTTCATTTTCTTCGTGTTAATGTATTAATAAGGCTAAAATACATAATATAAAAATAAACTTATCTTGAGCTTTTGAAGAAAAATTTATTCCGTCTACATCGAAAAATCCGTTTTGTCCTCCACTGTAAAACAACACCGAAGAGATACCGATTTTCATTCAAGTCAATATAGACGATACGTTAACAGTACACTGAGGCGGAATTCCCACACAAACAGCCCAGGTTAACAGTTTACGACAACTACGAAGACTGATACGACCGACTTGACTGCCAATATTATACCATATATAATACTTTATTGCTGCTACTTTAGATATACGGATTGGAACTGTGCGGTTCTGCCTTGTCATTCGATATTCAACGCATCCAATCAGAAATCCTGAGACAGATGTCAGAGCTTCACTAACCATAACGGCCTCATCATGCATTCCGACAACGAACTGATCTTTCCTGATTACGAAAACTTCACACCAAATTTTACATCCATCTTAACCCCATTCTCCAGTTCTCTTTATCCACTTCCATCCCGGCTTTATTGGAATGGTCATGGAGACCTTGCTCCTCGATCCTTTACACTGGGTGCCGATATAAGCAAGTTTCTTGTGGCGGGGTCCTCCGGGTGCTGCATTAGTGATTGCGCTGTGTCTGTGTGAAAAAACATACTAATAAGAGTAGTATACTGTACCAAAACCTATAGGTATAAGGTAGAAATAAAATAATTAATAAAAAAACAAACAAGAACTATTCAACAGTTTTAAATTCAGTAGTTTCGGAAATAGAATATTCGTACGAGGAAAACTGGTTGTTTGGCCTTAGTTTTCTGTACTATTGTTGTAATAGATTTTCGAAAATTAAACAGTGAATCGCTTTGAAACTGAATAAAGCAACAACAGTTAATAGAAACGCAAGATAATAGATTAATGAAGATAAATTGGTTCTACGAAATCCATCAAAACAGCTAATAACCATCAGGTTGACTAATTACAATGGGAATTGCTTATTATTACTTTTGTTCTATGGTAGTATGTAGATTGTTTTTTTTTGTTTTGCAAGATATAAGATTCAATGAAAACCGATGAGACCTATAAAAAATTGATGTCAGAGAATGTGAACAGGAAGGGGATCGACTGACAAGAGGGACCATAAATTTAGCGGGTGTTAGAATTATTGCCATTGAATAAATTCATATTCATTAAAAGAAACCCGTATTCACTGAGGTCAATATACTTTCTCAATTCATGCTAACAATTTTCTTCCATGTCTTTTCTTTTTTACGAACGATCTGCCTCGGCGCGAGTCTTATGACTAACTCTGCGTTGTTATCGTGAGACGGCAACTTTTGAACTTCCTCTGATAAGTATTCCGTCAGTGTAAATATTTGTAGGAATAAGTTGCCGCCTTGGGTCTTTGATAAATGCATGATCCTGTTAAACCGATCGAAGCATTTCGAAGGAAACGAATTTACTTATCGTCGGACACATACTGTCTCAGCGCCGCGCCGTCTATAGGCTTTTCTCCCTTGTCATAATATTTCCATTCCATTTCAAGGTATAACACTCGTCTCCGGCCTGAACCGCCCCCTCAACCCCGGGATGGGTTTATTTCCCGAAAGTATAAGAGGAAAGGGGTATTTTAAGAGGATTCCATGACTTATTCCCTCTATCGTTACCCGACGGGATACATTAGAATACAATAAAAAGTTGACAATTTTAAATATTTAAACTGTAATGGCTTTTGTTGAAATCTTACTCAATTATTAGTCTTTTAACTTTAATTTATTTTATTTTTTGCTGTTGTGCCACTTAATTATCATAATTCTTTTAGCATATTGAATTATCCTCAGAAGTGGAGTAATCCCACTTTATATGTATTTGTCCTCCAGTTGAAAACGGATTTTTACCACGAGATTCTATTTCTTGAACAATAACTTACGTTCAAGTGTGATCTAAACCGATTGCTAAAAAGGTAAATTGTGTGAGTAGAAATAATTAAAAAATTGTTCGGCACAGGGTTCGAACGGTGAGGGCCGCAATGAAGGGCTAATCCTCGTTTAGGAGGATCATCTCCTCTTCAGTCGCCTGGTGGGATTATAATGGTGGTTTCTATTGGATAGGATGCCCAATGGAAAATCGATCGGGTTGAGATTGGAAAATGTTTTGGCACAATTGTGTCCACGAAAGGAATTTTGAGGTCATTGTGAAAAGTCATGTTGGAGACGTAATAAGGTCTATAGTTCTGAGACTGGATGTTGTTTTGCGGTGCCACACAATTTAGTCTAGCGTTTGTTTAATTCTTGTCGTTTTAGTCGTGTTGGTTGCTTCCAGGTTAGTCTTGAGTATAGATGGCCCCCAGGGTAGGTGATGGGAGTATTATCGAGGAAAATTTATGAGGGGTTTACACTCGAAGGGTGAATTTGCTTTGGTGCTTTCTCTTTCATTACAGTTTATACACTAGTATTTACGCCTCTTGTGTTTATACCTTTGGACGTCATGTACCTTGAGCGCCTCCGACGTAATTTTGCGATCGGGATCAAAGGATAGCACAATTGTGTCTTCGGCATAGGATACAAGGATGGTGGAAGATGAATTTCAGATATGTGCGGTGTAGAGAAAGATTGGTCCAAGTACTCTGCCCGGAGGACAAAAGCTGTAATTGGCCGATTCGTAATGGACTGAAGAGTCGTTCGGCTAGGGATGGTTAGGGATGGATGTTGTTTTGCGGTGCCACACAATTTAGTCTAGCGTTTGTTTAAATCTTGTCGTTTTAGTCGTGTTGGTTGCTTCCAGGTTAGTCTTGAGTATAGATGGTCCCCAAGGTAGGTGATGGGAGTATTATCGAAGAAAATTTATGAGGGGTGAAATGACTCGAAGGGTGAATTTGCTTTGGTGCTTTCTCTTTCATTACACTTTATACACTAGTGTTTACACCTCTTGTGTTTACACCTTTGGACGTCATGTACCTTGAGCGCCTCCGACGCAATTTGGCGATCGGGATCAAAGGATAGCACAACTGTGTCTTCGGCATGGGATACAAGGATGGTGGAAGATATGTGCGGTGTAGAGAAAGATTGGTCCAAGTACTCTGTAGAGGCTACTGTAATTGGCTGATTCGTAATGGACTGAAGAGTCGTTCGGTTAGGTTAAAAGGAAGAATTATGTAAACAGGTGTTTGGAAGGATATGTGATTCATGTCAAACATTTGTGAGAGGTCAAGAAAGGCCCTACGTAGCTTTCTTTGCGCTGGAGGGATGATTATATGCCACAAAGCGATGTACATCGGCATTTATTTAAAAAGTGCAACATCAGGGAGCACAAGCATTTTCTTGCATTTTTACATCCGCCAAAGTCTGTTACGATAAAGGTAAACTATCTGAACCTATAGAATAAAACTCTATTGAATCCCAATAAAAAATATAAGGTGACTGTTCGTATTCATATCGGTAGGACCAAAATAAAATAAAACCAATAATTGCGCTAGATTTAAGGAGTGATTATTTTTAAAAAATAAGCGCTTCCCAAAAACATAACTATTCTTTGTAGCTGAACCTTTATTTTAACCTTATTATCGAGTGCGTAACAATGACACAAGATTTTTGCACATTCGTGCATTTTTATTTTGCCCGGGATGGAATAAATGAAGGACCGTACAATTTTTTTGTACGTTATAGTACATTTTCTAAGAGCAAACCAAACAATAAGCCAATATGGACAGGTATCCGTTTTATATCCGGCCCGGAGGACCAGCATGTACCAAATACTTCGAATAAGGCTTTCTTTGTAGCTAAAATATTTTATAACTCTAGTTTTAAGCATGTATTCAACGAATCAAAAAAATAATTATGAAGAGGCTGATAAGTTACAAAAAATTAATTTTGATCTCAAACTGAAAAGTGTGAAAGGAAGGGATTAGGTAAATATTAAATTCCTTAATTTCATGGGACCGCTTGACCAACTAATATATTACAATTAATTAAGGTGTTTAGTTGAGATAAAGATGTCACTGGCAGGAGCGGGATTCGAACCCACGATCCGCTGCTCTACCACTTGAGCTATCGTCACGTGTAAAATGGCAAAAAAAGAGGGAAAATTCAAAATGTGAGGTTGAGATGGTAAGTTAGTGTCCGAGTGGATCGAGGTCACTATAGCTCAAGTAGTAGAGCAGCGGCGTATCCATCCGAAGATCGTGTGGTCGAATCCCGCTTGTGCCATTGACTTTTTTTATCTCTTAGAAAATACTGTTAGGGTTGAACAACTGTAAAAAGTAATAACTATAATTCACATTTAGATTGTAAGTAAAAAAAAATATTTTATTTAAGTTAGTAGTATTTTTTTCTTGATTCTAGTAATAATAACTGAGGTACAAAGGTAATGCAAAACTATTTACTAAATACAAAAAGTGGGAATACAGTTCGCTCTCTATAATACAGTAGGACCAACCTCAATTGTTAAACTTGTTATGTAAATATTCAAAGTGACGTTTATAATACAACACTAAAGTTGTTAAACTACACTTCATTAGTTGTACATTGAACTACGTAACAATTTGAAATGGAAGCAGATTAAATTTTACCTTACAAAAAACATTTGCAACAAAGGGTAAAAACGAGCTTTTTTGTTGATGTATATTTTTTGCCTGGCGGTGTGAACTGCACCGGTAGATTTTCGATATATCAGTCGGCTTCCATCCCCTAAATGGTGGGATATAAGACTACTTCGCTTCCCGGCCATTTAACCGAGCGAAGAAGAATGAATCTCTTGATCAGTCCATCTTATTGTTGGTTCCCTTTTCTATCTCTTTTGTCCTTCTCAACTTGACTCGATCACTCGAACTAGTGGGAAAAGTTAAATAAGCAGTTCATTTCTTTAAATGGCCTTTGCCTCAAAGTTGGAAAAGTGTACAGTTTTGTCAGCATGTGGCGTTTTTTGGCACGGGAAGTCTTAAGGAAAATCTGAAAGTAACGTAACTTGAAAATAAGTGAAGTTGTACAAACCCTTTTTTAAATTTATTTATTTATTTATTTACACGCGCGCCAATTTTACATTTTTTTTAACGAGGGTTCGCAACAGCAGAGATCATATAAACCCTCAGGGTGCCGGTGTTTTTGACAAAAAGCCAATTTGTACGTATTTCGAGTTCGAATGCATGGCCGCTGGATTCGAACTCGATATACGTACAAATTGGCTTTTTTTTTCTAAAACACCGCCACCTCGAGGGATGATATAACCTCCGTTGTTCCAACCCTTGAAAGTTTGTGTAGATATAGGTTACGTTTGAATGTTAGGAAAATATACACAAGGAAGATGAAAGAGGTTAGTAACCATTATCCTCATTAGTTACCACTCATACGTATTAGCGTCACTAATGCTTGCTCTGAAGTCAGTGACGCTTCAGCAGTCAGTGAAGATTACTTGAAAGGTTGTGGAATTGAACAGTTTCTGTCATGGGGGTTTGTGAAACTTCTTGTCGCTGTTTTTCGCTACTTTAAAGGTATATTGGATAAGGTCATTGTGAATGGTAAGTTTGGATACATCAATACAGGAGCATTGACGATTGTTCGGAGGATTTTGGATCCTAGGGATTGGTTTCGTTGTAGGTTGGAACGTTTTGTTGAACCCCAAATTTGGATACCGTTTATATGGATATCAAAAATTGTAACAAAAATGATCTACCCAAGGTCTACATGTTTGGTGGGAAAATGATACTATTGTACCAGAGGGGTGAAAGTGATATTCACTTTTTTGCTTATCGTGATTTTTCACTGCTTGAACCACTGCTTAAAGGATGGACATGGGTTTGTAGGTTTCTGGTCATAAGAAAGAGATAAGTAAAAAAAGGTAACATCCGCATGGGTGGTTATCATATCATAATTGTTGGGCCCTAAGATACTTCTTTGTGGAACATATGTGTGACCCCGACTGATAAGATGACTTGACAGTACTTGTTGGTAGGTAGAATTTTAGGATCAAGTAGTTGGTAAAAGATCGGCCTCTCTTTAGCTTCCGAGTGCCATATGCCTTCCTATCTCGTAATATCTTTTGCTCAAGAGCGGTAGTGTTCATGACTACTACGCGATGGCACTGTTGAACCGTGGAATGAGAACATATAAACTCTAACTCATGAGCCGAGATAAGGTTACAGGAAGGATAGCTACAAGGCAGGTGTTTTTCTATGGTTAATCGATTATCGGCAACAGGCAAATTGGACGGTAGGAGGATAGAAGGTTATGAGGTTTTTTAAGGCTTTGGAATAATTTGCAGAACACAAAATGAATTTCCTACAACAGGATACACGAACTGTCATGCGTATAAAAATGACCTTTGATAGCTCATGGAAAATACTAACAGCGGATTGTTAACATGGCTGAAATGATCAGACGATGATTTTGCAACGTGTTTTTCGTGTCATCAAACCGCAGTCGCTGATTTTTGTTAGTTCAGACACGATTTCTTATTACAATGTCTTAAGTGTTTGGTTGATTTCGTTTTGTTTTGTTATTATTTACATGTAACTTATTATTCAGTAAGTTTGTAAATTGTTGCTACTATCGTGTTTATTGAATTTGGCCAGTCTCGTACATCAATTTCGGTTATAATTCAATAAGGTCAATGTTTTATTGGCTCTGGTCGGTATTAGGGAGATATCTGACCCTAATGCCTGTCTGATAGCTACATCTCCGCCAGCAAATGGACCCGGCCGAGCGAGGGGGCCGGCCGTGCAATAAAAACCGCTGAGTTGGCCCCGTATGAGTTTTATATAGGGCGATTCTGGAAGGAAAATGGCTCACTATTGGTCTGAATTTCGATCAAAGCTCATTCAAGCGATGATCGCCCATTCGGCCGAGTTTCCTCAATCTTTAAATCCATTTTTGAACGTCTCTTGAAAATGCGAGCGTGCGACCATCCGAGGTAACATTTTGATAAACTGGGATGTACTGAATATAGGCTAATTTGTTATAAATTTATAATAAATTAAAATTTGAACATTTTTCTGGTGCATGTATACTCACTCGTTGTATTGTTACCTTTAGAATTAAGAGTATTCATGCACCAAGATCTATCACGCCATCCTCTAACGAAACTACTCACAAACCTGGCGAGAATCAAGAAGTTAGTTAAAATAACGGGCAGGCCGACCACTGTGCCAATGAGCTATTACCCATTCTTTCAGGGTTTTTCTGTTTGATTAACTTACATGTCAGTTATTTGTAATTGTTGTAATGATAATACTGTGGAAAGTTTAGGGGCCGACAAACCGTTTTTACTTGTTTTTCTGGCCTTTCAAGGGCATTTTTTCAACCCGAAGCCATTTGATAGCATCGATCTTTTACAGACTCTGCTTTTAGATGAAAATTAGCTACTTCTTTGAATCTCATGTTGTCAATATAGAATGGATATAAAACATGCAATTCATATGTATACCACATAGCAAACAGAAGATTAGTTACATTCAGTTCTCTAGACTACTAGATATTTCTCGGTGGAGGTCGAACGAACTCACTAATAACTTACATTTGCTCTCAACATCATACTCTCACACCAAAGTATTCGTTATTCCTCGAGCCGGGGTTGAACCTATTATGCTAATAGATTACATTTATTGTGGTATGGTAGAAAATGATACTTCCCAGACACTGCAGCCTTTGGCTTAATGTACCTTCGTACATCCTTAGTTCTGTGCAATGGAATCAATCCTTCTGAGAATTATCAGGCTGATTCATACGATTTTCCTCTTTAAAAGGCATGTTAATATTTATCAGGGTGTTTCTTTTAGAGAGCTACCTCTTACATTTTTTTCAACTTGCCTTTCGAGTGTTTTCAGTATAAATGATGTTCGGTCTATATGATTTTGTAGTTTTTCCGAGGAACCCTTAGGAATGAAAAGTACTTTTACAGTTCTGTATGTGCTTGGGATGTATCCCAGCTTCTGTATATTTTTACAAGCACTCGTATAATAAATACAACTCAGACACGATACAAATGGTACAATGTATAATTTAAAATTCACAAATTTAAAATGGCAATTAACTATTTGTCGCTATAGGACGATATTTAGGTTTGCTAAATTTGCAGGAGTTCTATTCGTTTTGCCGATGGTCCATCCGGCCCGGAGGACCATAATTTGTGTGAACGCGCTGGTCGGTCGCAATAAATTTATGTAAACAAATACAAAATAAATAGAATACTAACTTGTTAACTGTTGCTTGATTTTCTCGACAATCAGGGAGGAGAGCCGTTTAATAGCTAGAACCTGCAATAACTCTGGCCAAAGATAAAACAGAATCCTATTAATTACCTTCGGGGCTCCGTCCGAACTCTGTATGATGTGTCATATTAAGGATGCTGGAGGGGACACTCGCGTTATTTTGAACGTGATATTTAACAAAAAATGCTTTTTAAAAAATAAGAGCAAAACTGAAAGAAAATCACTCTTGGAGGCCAATGAGTAGTGAATGGTATGGAAGCGAACAGGACTCGAGCAGGAGTAGGTAGCAACAGTACAGGATTGTGGGTAGGGAACAGAGCTAGGATAAATTTTAGATTATCGACATTTCGGATACAAATAAACAATTATAATTCGGGATGTTCGGCGCGAACAGCCAAGTAAATTTAAAATTAACATGAAAACGAAGGAGAGGGAATTTTACTATGTTTTGATCCTTCCCGGAGGACCAAAATATGTTGATGGGTCTGTTAACTAAGGAAATAAATATTTGAAGTGATATTTCATTGCATTGGAATCAACTTTTGGTGTAATTAAAAAAAGGGAAAAGCATTTTCTCTGTAGAAATTTTAATAATTTTTGTTCGAATTTCGACAACATAATATTTTTCTAGTAGTTGTGAAACGATTGTGAGATACAATTAGATTTACTTCATATCGGATTTTCAAGAAAAGTCGGTGTAAATGCATAAAATGGAGGTTAATTTCATATAAATTATATGAATCAAACGCTCCACACATAAACTGCTGATTGGGATTTTGATTTTGAGATTTTACCCCTGAGTATCCGAGGATGAAGGCTGACGAAAGAATTTTTTTAAACTTTAAATAACGAAGAATACCAGAAGCTGTTTACCTTTCTGCTGAAGGGGGAAAAGAAAAGGAATAGCAATGGATATTTAAAGAAGAGTAACTCCTCGTTACAATGGGCAAAGCCCGCCTTTCCCTTGTTAACATCAAACCCGTCTCGGATCCAACCTAACAGAGCCAGATCCTCCGGGCGAATACCCTCCGTTTGTATTTTTCCCCCCTTTCAGATTATCCGAGAAGAACTTAATGCAGGTCGAATGGATTTAAAACCCTCAGTAAAATGCAAAAGAAAAGTGATAAAATTGTTCCAGCGTGTTTATTCGCGCGGTATACGTTAAAAAGGGACGGTCGAAATAAACACAGGTGCCAACTCTACGAGTTTGAGAAATCAGGAAAACTGTTACATTATATTCGATGCACAGCTTTTTACATCAAAACATGGACCAGGGTTTTAAAATCCTCAATGTAACATTTGTTAGATAACATTTTTTCATTTTTACTTTGCTTAATAATCATAGACAAAAAAGTCTTTTTATAAATAAACTTTAAAAATGGCCGGTTAGAGCAATCCACTGTATAGGAAATCCCGGGATGGCATAATTACCATAATTGATGGAACTATTAAGCAGAAACCCAATCAGAAATAGAGAAGATGGGATCTTCTCTTATTGCCCGTTCAAATCGATGTCCAATTTTGATCTTATCGTATATCAAGGGCTATTGATGTTCCATTTTATCGGTCGTTTTTAACTATTGCGCCCAACTGTTTCATCAATTTTTTCTCTCTTTATCTCCTCCATTCCCTTTACATTTGTGAAATTAATAACCTTAATTTGATTTTGAAAAATAATCTATTTTTAGCCTTAGTTTAACGTTTCATTGATATGCTTGACCAAGGTTTCGCGAAAAATTTCAATGTTCACACGAAGCTTTCATAGATAAATGATGACATTTTTTTTATTGTTTGCCGGATGACGAACGTTCAATAACATAGTTAATTTTGGTGTAGGATAGTAGTAAAACCCGACGAAAATAGTTTAGATGAACAGACCGAAATAAAAAAGAAACCTTCAACAATTTCCAGGACCTTGGAACAATTTGAGCATGCCACTAAAAGATTTTTTTACAGTCGCTGTCCTAAAAGTTCAAAACCCTCAATTTAGTTTGAAAAAAAGGCTTTCAATCATGGCATTTGATTCTGTATGTGATGTAATTACCAAACTTTTATACTGCAAACGATTGGTGGCATATTTTATTCAAAGATGAGTCAAGGTTCAATTTATTCTATACAAGCGGTAGTGTGTGGCTGTAGAAGAGACGAGGGGAGAGATATGTAGATGTTAACGGATATCGAGTGAAGGTAGGGTTATGACATATGCTACAGGGGAGCAAAAGGTTTGATGGACTATCCGCGCATTTTGGAAGGTGGTTCGGTTAATGGCTTGAACAGGTTCTCCAGGTTGTACAGCAAATGTTTTGTTACTAATAAATCGATGATGATTTAGGTGCTAGAAAAGCATTCTCTTTATCGTGCCAACGTTTCGAACTTTATTATGATCATCTTCAGCACTCAGAGTGTTTGTTTCCCGTGTAGATGAGTGATTCTTGTCTGTTGAGATGCCCAGTCCCATGTTCTTCATTCTTCTCGTGTAGAAATGTGTGGTTTTTTTAAAAAAACCTACGTCACACCAGACCACATCTCAAGACGTTCAAATAATCATTCTATTAAAAATGTCTACTTCTCTTAGCACTGATCGACATTGATCACGCGTTTGGGCTTTACGGCATCTTCAATGACTTAGTGAACCTCCCCCTCCTGATTATCGTAGATCTTTCATGGAGTTAAGCATAGCTATTATTATTTAGATATCGTGAGATGCGGTCTGGTGTGATGTAGGTATCAGAAAAACATTTTCTTTATCGTGCCAACGTTTCGAACTTTCTTAAGATCATCTTCAGGGCTCAAAGTGTTTGTCTTCTGTGTAATTGTGCCATTCTTGCGTGCCGTGTTGAGAATTAAACAATTACACAGAAGACAAACACTTTGAGCCCTGAAGATGATCTCAATAAAAGATCGAAACGTCGGCACGATAAAGAAAATGTTTTTCTGATACCTACATCACACCAGACATCATCTCACGATATCTGAATAATTAGAAGCAATGGCAATTTAAAGAAATGAACTGCTTTTTTAACTTTTTTATCGGAGGCCACCGACTCCCCCATTATTCTCATTCGTAGCGATAAATAATTTTTATGTACAATTTGTCCGGTTAGAGCTAGCTATTACTTTAAAGCGGAAAAGTTTACACGCTAAGATTTTCTAAATTCCATTTATCGAATGTTTTGTTTTAAATATATGAAAAGAGCTTTAATGGATTTTCATTGGAATCCTAACATCTATAATACAGTCACTCAAATAAATACACTCACACCTATGTACATTGGATTAGTCCTGATTTGTCCCTGGAGTACTCGATATTCCTTTAACAACCTACACTGAATAATAAACTAATCGAAATTAGGGACGATGGAGTACTTCCATAAATATTTCGCTATGAATATGATCTGATTAATACGATCCTATACAATGCTGGAGGGGGTGACGGTGATGCTCTCTCAGACCAGTCGCGCTAATAAATACACGCAATCGAATAAACTCATCAAAAAACGTATAAAACAGGTATATATACAATTAAAAACTGTCTTCTATAATGCACAACAGGGAACCCCACAAACTCGGTATTGTGCTCGAGAACCATTCTTAAATCCAGCGGCGCACATACACGCATTTTGTAAGGAGCCAAAGCATAACAAGCTCATGTGGGACACGTCGAAGAAATCTGATCTCCCTTCATAATGAATAATCTTTCTTCTATTTTCTTTTTATATATTTTTATTTTAAGGGATTTTTATTATATTATTATCATATCAAAAGTTTGTATTACTCTTCGGCTGACGGATATGCGTTTTGTAAAACTGCGTTCTATGTAAATTCGCAATTATTTTTAAATAAAGCAAATACCAGGAAGCAAAAACATTTTTGCACAATATTATGTAAGGTTCACTCCATAATTTAGGTTTAGTGCTTTCGTTTTATACATAGTTTTACTGTAGATATTTTGTTGTTTCTCATTTCGTTTCAGACCTTTTGGAGGTTTAAAATAAACGAAATTCGATTTAATAAACCCCTATTTGAGTGAATCCACGTGGGGGGGGGTGGCAAGAAAGAGAGTTCCCCCATCTTAAGACAATGTGCTGGGCGCGTGCCAGCTGATGGATCGCCTAGCACCATACCCATTTATCTACCGTCGATATCAATCTTCGGCCCAACGATTTAAAGTCAATTGGTACCAGTTTTTCACCGAAAAGCGGCGCTCTTTTCCAAAAAGGCATGCCACGAAGAAAACCCCGTTTATTCAAATTGATGTTAAAAAGAAAACGACATCAAACATACAACAAGGAACCTTGAAAACAGCAGGAGTATTTACTTTTTTATAATTATAGACTTCCGTTGTTTAATATTCTCCGAATGATAAGATTAAGTTATACGTTGTTTATATTTGTACGGTTTTTTACTAGGGTTGGTAGAAAAAGTCACATCAACTATAAATTTTATCTTAAAATTAATATGCTAACAAAAGAATATAAACTATAGACTGTTTGTAAGTATCTACAATCTAACACCAAAATCCACACTTACTTTATACATTATAATAGGACTTAAATATAATTATTTCTAGCTTGATAGCATCTATTTCAAGGTGCTGGACAAATAGGACAAACTGACCCAACTTTAATGCAAGTTTAACTAGTCTAAGGTTAAAGGCTTGTACCGAGTTTAATAGTAGTTGAGGACTTTAATGCTCCAGCGTTAAACAGACTAACGTTACAATAGTTACACAATACCAGGTCGAAAAATCGAATAAGTTGAACTATTTCATAAGTTTAAGGCCTTCTTTTAGGACTTACAAAGGAAAATTACGTTCAAATACCCAATGTGCAGTTAAAAATACCAATGAACCCGAAACCCTCAATGCTATACATCCAAAATTCATAAGGAAAACAAACCTATAAGACCAGTAGTGTCCTTTTATAATTCCTTATGCCAAAAACCTACAAATACAATTGCCAAAATAATTAAAAATAGTACCAATTACAAACCTACATTCGGATTAACAATTCTTTAGAATTGATAAAAGAATCCAATAACATCAATATACCCAACAACTGTGTTTTAATGTTATTTGACGTTACTAATTTATTCACAAACATCCCCGTTGAAGGATGTACTAAACTTATAAAGCAAAAACTGAGAGGAAATTCTATTCACTATCTAATTATTGTAAATTCAATAATAAATTATACTAAATGAAAGGTTTCCCAATGTCCATTCTTTGCGTCGAAATATTCATGGATAATTTCGAAGAAAATCTTTTCAAATGAAAGATCAAATTAATTAAATCTGTCATCATTTTTGGAAACCCTATGTAGACGATATTTTGTGCATTTGGTCGGGAATATAAGAGGATCTAAAAGAATCCCTCCAACTAATTAATTCTCTACTCCGTATTATAATTTTACATTGGGAATGAACAAAGATGGCGGTTTGAACTTTTTAAACATAAAATTGATAAAACATAAAATAGAAATAGACTAATGTAGAAAAACCCCAACTACAGGGCACCATGATTCTGGCAGATTCTTCCCACCTCTGGTCCCAAAAGGCTGCTGCTTTCCTTCGGCTCATAGACTGTATGCGAAAACTTCTATCAATACCTGTTAATTCTAAAAAAGATATCCGAGCTTTAGGTGCGGATAGTGAATCGGCGGTGCTCAAATATCGTGTGTGCTTTGCACAGTTGTGCGTATTACCGGCATGGTACCCTTGGGGAAGCGAAGGATCGGACCACTTGGTCTACGGCGTCCCTCGAAAGCGCATAACAGGTGTAGGCTTAGCACGATGTGAGACCTTTTGACCGTAAGCAGTGCTCATCTAGGGGGTGGGTAGCAATCTCACTATAATCCGAAACCGTTGTCGGGGCGTTCCTGAAAGTTTATACGCTGGAGAAGCCTCCACACTCAGGGAGATAGAGTTCGCCTTCTTTATCTAGGGAGTATGCGGGAGAGCTGGCCGATGTATTTCGACTTGCTAGCCCATTGCATGCGATATTCCAATTCGAACAAGTTGAGAGCGAGGTGGTAACGGCCCTTTGGGGTGCGAAGCCTCTACATCAACGCTCAGGCGGAGATGGGTCAGCTCTCATCTTGAGAATCGGCCACGTCCTACGGTAAGAGCTCTATACAGCTTAGGTACGGACGGAAAAGATCCTCTGGCCATCCTATGGCCAAGAGTCCGGAACGAAAAATTCTAAAAAAGAATTAGAAACTATTAAAACCTTAAAAACAACAATATATTTATGCTAGTTAAAATAATGAAAAATGTAACTTTAGACGAATCAACAATAGGGTCCAGCCACCGCACCATAAATGAATCATTAGATTTCCGTTGTTTACCATACATTGGTGAATTATCGAAAAAGTTTTAGAATAGCTTTTTGAAGTAGGGGTACTTCCCAAAAGCGAAGTTTACCAACTTCATTGGGACATTAAATATATAGGACAAACCGGTAGAGAAATAAAAACGAACAAAGAACTCTTGCCTAAATCGAGCGCATTTTCGGAATTTAAGGACCATATAAAAGAAACAAAACATAATTTCCATTCAAATTTCAATACAACAGTGTTACAAAGTTTCGACACAGGGAGAGAACTAGATTGGTTTGAGAAAATTTGAAATTAAAAAATGTAAAATTGAACATGGTGATAAATTATACAGATATCGTGAGATGCGGTCTGGTGTGATGTAGGTATCAGAAAAACATTTTCTTTATCGTGCCAA
>CM077114.1:17303860-17319554 GCA_039619505.1 Cimex hemipterus | reverse complement strand
TTCTGGCTTATTGTACCTTCCTAGTTCCTTAGTTTAGTCAATAGACTTGATCCTTTTTCTCAGAAGTATCAAGTTGAGTCATTGACTGTTATTGCTTCAATGTGGTTCCTTGAGTCGTTTTTATACGTTAGATTGAACCTCCATTAAGCCGTTCCTTCGCATTCGAAGGATATGAGTGGCTGTTTCCTCCTCCTAGACAGGAATCATAGTCTGCAGTGGGATCATCATTGTATATGCCCATGTTATGTAGATGTTTTCTCAGATGCCAGTGGCCGGTTAATAGTCCTACCACTCCTCTGAGATTTGCCCTCTCCAGTTGTAGCAGTGTTTTTGCCAGTTTTGATGAGGGTTGTTTTATCATCCATTCTGCTATGGAGGATTCTATGTTTGTTTTTGATATCCCAAGGATAGATTCGGGGCGTTGGTATGGTCTTGCGGATCCTCCTCTGGCCAGTCTGTCTGCTTCTTCATTACCCAAAATTCCCCTGTGCCTTGGCACCCAGGATACCGTTAGGTTGTTGTGTTCCCCCAGGTTTTGGAGATTTTGGATGCATTCACTGACTAGTTTTGATGTAATTCTTTTGCATTATCATGTGAGTAAGTGCGGTCCTTACGTTTATCAGTAGGCGTGTTGGTGTCTACTCTTCTTCCTCGCAGAATCTTCACGTGCCGAGTTATGATATACCAATCTTCTTCCGACGCCCATTCATTCTGCTCTTAAAATCCTGTCAGGGTTTGAAGATTTTTCCTGTTCTCTTTGATGCAGTCTGTTGTTTCTTACAAGTTCTTGTATTGTTTATGTCCAATGAATGAATTCGACGCTTTGCTCATTTTTATTTTGTACTTTTGTCTAAGATAGTCATTGACATCGAATCCCTATGCCAGAGAAGTGCTCACTTATCAGCGGTATAGCTCTTCCCTAGCACGGGTCCGCTCTTTCGTTGCCATGTGCTCCCACAGGACTCAGCATAAGCGACTTTATTAATCCATTTATTTGCAGTTCAACTCAATCTTTTAGCTAATGATGTTTGAAGTTAGTGGTTTGATGACTTCTTGGTTATAGACCATGATTCTTTTGCAGTCTTTGTTCAGATTGAAGTGCGTGTACATTTCTCTATTGTAGACGCATCATCCTGGAATATAATATGTGAGTTGTGAGTATTTAGCTAATTGGTTGGCCTAAACTCCATCAATGAATGGGCCCGTAAAAATTCCCTAGTCTTCAACCCGTCCAACCCGTCAATCCGTCCGGTTAAAAACCTAGGCGTAGTCTTTGATCACAACCTTTCCTGGCATTCTCACATTTCCCAAATTTCCCGCCATTCCATCGCCTCCCTGAGCTTGTTCCGTCAGTCCTGGCTTCTCTTACTTTTCTCCACCCGCAAACTTCCTGTATCTTCCATTCCTCGATTACAGCTGTTTGGCATACGGTGGTCTCTCAGACAGGGAGAACGCACGATTGAAGCGTATTTTCAATTGTTGCTTAAGATTTGTATACGGCACCCCTCGTGGATCCCGGGTGTCGGGGTTGTATTTCCAACTTTCCTTGCTATACCCCTCCTTCCGTGCCCAGTATTTCCTAGGTTGCTTTCTCTTCCAGTCCATCCACACTCGTCGTCCTCCTTACATCATCCAATCCCTTCAATTCAACTCCTCACATCACCCCCGTAAGACCCTCTCATCCCCAATCGACCATAGCCTTCCGCAGCATACAACTCATACTTTCCAAAGATCCTTTCTGATCCGAGCCCCTAAACTCTGGAACTCCCTTTCCCTTTCTATTCATCACGCTGCCTTCTTTTCCTCCTTTAAATCCCATCTTTATAATCACCTCCTCTCCCTCCAAGCAGAGACCTCACGATAGCATTGATTAATTTTGTTTTTGTTTATTTTCTCTTCTGGCCCGCCTTACTGGCATACATTGTACCACGATTTATATCTATATTTTTTTAAATTATGTGACATCATAGAAGGTTATTTCTTGTATCTCATATTATTCTTAGCGGACACCAGTCCCAGAATAAAATGATTTGTTTTCTTCTTCTTCTTAGTTCCAGGACCTTACTCTCCGGTGCCCTTTACTTTCTGCGTTCTACATCCAACTGCATATCAGCAGTTGGGGGCCGTTCTCATAGGTTCTTTCTCTTCTTCCCATTATTTTATGGTTTTTAGATTTATTTAGTTTTTACTTATGCTCGAACGTGCTTTGCTTAGCTTTAAAGGACTCATTCATATTTTGTATGAGCGCAAGTGCTACTGTAACGACGATATGAGTCGTGCAAGTGCGGTTGTTATAATTTCATAGTTGAGTTGGAATTGAAAAAAAATCCGATCTCATGTTTACTGGCCATCAATAAATTAATAAACAGTTGAGAAATTTGCTTCTTTTTAATTTTTTCGTAAAATAAACAAGGCTTACAGATCGTGGTAAAAATCAATCCGGCACTTTTGTTTTCTTCTTTTATTTCTTTCTCTCCCTGTCTCTCTTCGCAAATGAAAAAAAGCGTGTTAAATCCAGGGAAAGTTTCCTGCCCGGTCCCGGTTTCGAGAAAAGTTCTGCCATTCCTTCATTTCATACTTAGACACTCCCTCCAAGCCTTTAGCATTTCTATTTCGCAAAAGCATTGTCTTTACTGAGACAAAGCGACCCAGATCCACGAACAACGTGTAATTTACCTTTTAGAGATCCATGACCGCGGGAAAAAAAATCTTCATGCAGAATTACAGAATACTTAATTACATAAATCCCATTCCACGAGGAGTCGATTTTATTGATTGATATTAAATAATTCCGGGCGACCCAAAACTATCTAAAATGTACAATGCAAAGAAATGAAAGAAAAGAACCAGATTCAAGTTCGCGTATAATTTACATTGAACGTTTAGATTTTCTCTGCAAAAGACGTATCCTGGATAAAGTAAGTAGGAAAAGAAAGAAGTTGTGGGATAAGGGTGATATATCCGTCGAGGAATGAAGACCATACTTCCTATGTTGGTATATTTCATGGGACTTTTAGCGTCTTTTAGCGGGACAGTCCTCATGTGAAACCCCTTTGCCATCTCCGCCCTTTCTCTTTCTGATTGAATGAGAACGTTCCTTGGGATAAATGTCGCCTTCGTTCAAACATATTGCACACTGTTTACCTCCGTCCATGCGGGGGGGATTTTTTGTTAGGGGCTTTTTGCTGTGCGAATACAAACGAGGATCCGCGCCCTTCCTTGTCTCCTGCCGTCTATTAATAACAGGCTTTTACATTGTACAGTCTATCTCCGAGGTCCTCTGAAATACAACCCTATAAATTGTTTCGGCAAACCTCGGCTTTTTCGCGGGCCTATCTCTCTTCAACGGGTAAACGTCGATTTCAACGATGATATATTGCTTTGGCGTTCAAATCCGCCCTTGTGCGATGTTATATCTTCCATGAGTTTGTGTGGTTGCGGGTGATTCCATGACCCAAAGACTTGAGTTTATTTTCAATAATGCAAGTTCCAGGAGCTAACTTCTACTGTGTAATTTAAAAAATTACTAAACATTATACAATAGTTCGCTACTATTATTCATACATTCAAAAGACAAAAAACTTTAAGGTCTCATATCTTTACTAAATGTAGATATAAAGAGATATTTAAGAATATCCAGTGGAATGCCTTTTAGAACCTTGTCTTTTTTTATGAACCTGTTTAAATTATCGTTCCTTATACAATAGATTCAAAATGATTGTATTTTATTTTCTTATTTTTTAAATTTGTCCGCCTGTTTAAAGATAATTACAGCAGTTAAACATCTAATGTTGTTGATGAATGGGTTTTTCAAAGTCTGGAATTTTCACTTATAAATCAAACATAGTTTTTAACAAATTCCGTAATGCTCAATTTTTCAGTATTATGATGAAAAGTTTAGCATATAGTTACTTCTCATAAACATCATTAGATATAAACTATAAATGTGATCTCGTTAACTAGACATTCCGCCATAATATTTTCTGTTAAAACATGGTAAATTTAAGAAAAATGTTTGTTCAACCCCTTCTTACGCCGATAATTCGTCGGCTTCGCTCCGTGGAGACGGGCGGGGTTACTTAATATTAAATTTTAGAAAAATAGATAAATAAATAAAATGGGCGCCACGCTGTTTATATACGCGGAAACAGCGAACCGTAAAGGAAAACGAAATAATAAAATAAAGTAAACCCAAGAAAATTCACTAACCGAAAAATTATCTTTAGAAAAGAACACAATATTTACATGAGAAAACAGAAAAACAAACACATTTATTTCAACCGGAAAACTAAAACATTAATCCTAAAATCTAAAACTAAACTTTCCTTAAAAACTAAACTTTTCTGCGAACTAGTGTCCAGATCTGCTTCTTGTCCAGGCGAATAAAAATCCCCGCTTCTGGGAGTGTGGAGCACCTTCTCTGCCGAGTGGGTCCGCAACCGCCTTCGTTGATTTCTTCTTTTTTTTCTGATTCTATGATCCGGCCAGGCCGTAGTGATCCGTCTCGACGCACACTCTCTGACTCCCTCCTCTGTTCTCTCCTAAGCCTATCCTAAGCTCTCTTAATTTTGATTCACCCACCGCCAACTAATATAGGTAGCATAATATTATGTTAAAATATTATGTTACGTGTTACGAACGTAACACCCTTCATTAGTAAATAGGTTTTTTATTATTTTTGAAGAATAAACATCAATGTCGCTGATTTGGCAGATTACAATTTTAATGCGAATGGTTTGTTTTAAATTCGAACCGGTTTCTCGTATGGACATCCAGTTGGTCCAGTTTAATTGCCTCGTTTCTTTAAATTTACTTCTTTTTTAATGTAAGGAATTGCCGTTAGTGTGTTTTCTTTCTTTTTCTTCAAATTATACTGACATATTGAGTAGGTTTGACGTAGAGTTTATACGGTGTTCATGTCACGGCAAAATAACACATTTGTATGCTATATAATTACCTAGTTGGATACAGTTGCTCCCAGACGGAATAGGGTCCGGGGCTGCAAGTAGTGCATCCATTGCGTATTCAGGTCGGGTCAGCTCTCGTCCGAACACAAATCACGGGGTGAATTAGGGTGGAAGATGCTAAGGTAGGACAGTAGTGACTGATCTAAACTTCTTCTTTCCTCCCAGTCTTAGTTTGTATTCCGACCGACCCCGAGTGCTCCTCCTACCCTGATTGCATTCATGAATTTATACAAAACGGCTTTAGGAAAAGTGTTTTTTCTCTTTCTTTTATCAATTTAAGAGATTTGATCAATATTAATGACCTGTTGTCTCCCTTGTCGTTTATAAATCTACTTTATTATATTAAAAATTGCCAGATTCTATCTCATTTTTTAAATGACCAAAATTTATTCATTTTTTCATTTGTATATTATTGAAAAAATATTCATGAGGCTTTGTAAAAACTAAGTAATTAATGGCTTTTTTGCCCTGTAAAAATTCTTAAATCGCCTGTAATGAATCATTCTTATGAAACATTTACTTTTGTATTCAAAGATTGTTTTTTTTTTTCCATTTTGGTATTCCTTGGGTAATAAGCGATAAATGAGTTGCTTGAATTCCATATGAACGAAATATAAATAATGTAGGCAATTCATGCAAACTGTGCTAATGATTACAATTAATTTAGGTTTTTGGCTGAGATAAAAGTCAATGGCACGAGCGGGATTCGAACCCGCGAACTTCGGATTGATAAACCGCTGCTTTTCCACTTGAGCTATCCTGACCTCCATGCACTCGGGTACATAAAGACTATCGAATATGGACAACACACATCATGCTGTCTTTGATCCCAGAAATTCCTAGGACTAGAGGATTGGGCTGAAATTAAAGAATTTTCCTCTTACTACAACAAATAAATGAAATATAAATGTTATTGCGTGTTTACTAGTAAAAAATTATTTTCCTGTTGTCGACTCCACGCTAGTTCATTTCTTAATAGCACAAAAGTGAAACGAAGTTTTCGCAAATACCCTAAATGTTTTATCATCCCTGGTAAAAACATTTAGAGAAAATTTTATTTACTCGGGCCCATTATAAATTAAAATTAAGTCGGGAGGAGAACTGTCCTTCATTCTTCACTTTTCCACCCCCACGTTTGTCATATTTAAATGAGCCAAATAATTAATATATTCTCTCCGAAGGACAGATGAACTCTCAGCCTAGAAAATAGTACCGAAAAGTGAAACATTTCCTTCAATACATGCGTTTTTTTTTAATGGATTTGTAATATTTATGTGAAGTGAGGTTGAGATGAAAAATTAGTGTCTCGAATCCCACTGAGACCAATTTTTCATCTTAACTACACATTACATAAAAATTAGAAATCAATTTAAATTATTCCTTAATTATAAGGAAAATAGCATTTATAAGACGTTTATTGATCTGGTTTACGAAACCTCGCCTAACCTGTATTTATAATTTTTGTTTTATTATTATTTGATTTATATTTTTATTTACTTATACTCTAATTTGAACGAATTGGCTTTCAGTGCCGTAGTACGTTTTGGCCTACGTTTTCCTTAATCATTTTTCCTCGAAAGAAATTGTAAATATCTCGTACATCACAGCTTCCCCTTTTTTCAATAAGAGCGGTTTAAAGCTGTTTTAGGCGGAGAACGATAACCCATCTCATTATCATGCTCCATAAGTGTTCCGCTGGATTCATGTCAGGAGAACGTGCTGGTTAAGTCGTTGCGGTAATCCCTACATCTTCCAAGTAATTGGTGACAGCTGGAGTTACATGCGGTCGAGCATTATCTGGCATTAGCACGTAGTTGTCTTCAATAAATGAAACGAATGGGACCACTGCTTGGAGAAGATCTTCCTAATGTACAGTGTGGTCAAAGATTCTGTATAATAATCAGTTCGGTAATGACGCGGAAGTTGATTCCACCTCATACCGTCGTTGCTTGTCTTTGAAAATGCTATTACTCACGCACGGAGCGTGAGCGTTCCCCACACCAGGCGAAGAACCCCCCCCCACCGATTGCCTTTCTACCCACCAGATGACCAGATAAGGGATGTCTGAGGACTAGGCTAATCTGACGAAGCTTTTTGATGGCTTAGAGCTCACCCTTGGATTACGGACCGTTTGGAGTTGACCACCTGTCAGGAAGACGTTAAATGACGGTTCCTTAGTCCTGTAAGAGCAATAAACCAATCAGTCTACCACCACTTTAGATCGAGACTTCCTTTGAACCTAAACTGCTGTAGATCATCGTAGATAGTAGAGCGCGGCAACAGCCAGGACTTGAACTGCGCCACCGATTTTACGTCCCTCGTTGGCCTAAGTATCTTCCACGGCGAGATCTCGACATAAAACCAAGCTTTTAAGAAAAAGTTTTTTTTTTAACTCAACTTTTTTTTCATAAAAGAAAACTAAATATTTATCTTTATCACTGATTATTCTTTATTTTTAGGTTAAATAGTGTAAAAGGGTGAACAACGCTATAAAGTTAGACTACTGTTTATTTTCCACGAAGGTGAAAAAGGACTAGGCAGAAAAAAAAACGTTTTTATGCCGGTTTTATCTTCTCGAGTCTCTGGGTGCCTCATTATGCTTTAGATAAGTTAACATGCTCTATGAAGGAATTCTTTCCCTCTTTGTGAAAATTCAATTCACAGTCTGTAAATCAAGGTAAGTTGTGTTTCATAGGGTTTGTTTTAGGGAGAACACGTTGGCGAGTTTAATGTCCCAGCGGTTGTTCATCTTTTGCATAGATATGAACAGTTTTACGACTCGACTTCACAAAGGACGAAGTTTGAGTGAGATGTGAATCTTCATGTAAATTAAATTTTGTTTCAAGCCGAAAAACGCCGAGTAAAGCTGCTGTTGTGTTGAGAAATATAAAGGGAAATTTTGGAAGAGGTAGTTTTGGTTGGATAATGATTCGATCTAGCTTGCAAGATGGTTATAAGCCTGTCGCTTTGATAAAAGCAATACAGAGAAAGCAAACTCTACTGGGTACACAATCAGTTTATCCTGGCTTTATTAATTATTAAGTTTTTTCTTAAGAACGGATGAAATGTAATAAAGCTATCCCAATGGAAAGTGCCTCTTCCGATCCCCTTGACTCCAATCCTCAAAATCCTCAACGCTCCCCTTTATGGTCCACTGGGCCGCTCATTAACTTTGCACGAAACGCTTTCTCCGCAATAGCTTTGTACCAACTTATAATGGTGGGTCTTTTTTTAATATTTGAACTCTCTTTGAATCTTTAGAAGGGGTTTTCTTATATTTTAAGACCTGTGGGAGAGTTATAGTTGCGACCTGTGCAGTACGTTGACACAAAAGGATTTTGTCGCAATGTTTTGAATTTTTAAAAACACACCCACCGTTCGAAACTAGAAACCTGTAAAAAACTGACTTTTTTTCCTTGTTTAAATTTGCCCTAAGGCTCTATTTCATCCGGAAATTATTCAAAAGGGTTTGAAATAAAAGTGAAAAATGCTTTTACCAGATATTCCAACACACCATATCCCATTCTTTCTTTTATATAAATCAATTTTAATACTCCAATTTGAACGATCCATTGCCCTGGAGACTAGTACAATAGCATTAACAGGTTACAATAGGTTTTTGAAAATTACAGAAAAATGTTTGGTAGTCTCGAGTCCAGTTTTTTCAGTTCCATCACACGATGATTCAACAACAGCCAAAATAGAATGAGAAAAGTTTTCGTCAATAATAGATGAAATAATTTTTTCTGTCGCCATAGCATTCTGTTAGGTTTAGTTCATATCTCTAATGACCATTAATGCTTATCACAATTTTTACTAGTCAAAAATTTTTCATTATGTATAAATTGTTACGATTGATTCAAAATGTTTTACACAAATCTATTTTATTTATTTATTATCTACGTACACGACGTAAAATGAAATACAATGGATTTTATATACATTGTTTATTAGATCAGTTTCGACCAAAGGACTAAATGACGTTCGACAAAGCTGTGAAGGTATATTTAATTATACGTAATTCGTTTGAACCGTATATTTAATTACATATTTACATTCATTGTGACTGGTATCTTATTAAAACCAAAGTTATTTTTGTTCCCATTTTCCGTATTTAATATGCCCGTTTTCTGTTAAATCTTATGTAATAATTATTTACACCTAAGGATTTATCGGGCCCGGAGGACCAAGTTAATCATTACTTTGCGTACGTTTTTGCTCCAAGTTATTCCTATCATATTTTTTGTACTTATTTTATTCCAGATATTATAAGCCAAAGAATTATCTGTTAAAAGCGATAGAAAAGAAGACTTAGTGGCTTTTTGTTCTTTAATCTTGAAGTATAATTTCGGCCCGGAGGACCAAGTTAATCACTTTGTGTATTAGTACCGTGGCGTTCTTGCTTCGAGTTATCCCTATCATATTTTTCATAATTATTTCTTTTATATCGAAAAATTATATCGTTATAAAATAAATATTAACGTCGAGCGTTCAAATCCGACCCGGAGGACCGAACTAATCACCTCGTTATGTACGATTATTCTTGCTTCATATTATTCCTATTGCTTTTTTCCTAATTATGTATTTTATGACGGATATTACGTACTATTATAAGCCAAAAAATTAATCGTCAAAAGCAAACGAGTTATCATCGTACTGTCGTTAGTTCAAATCCGGCCCGGAGGACCAAAATAAACTTCTTAGTACAAACGCTTAAGGTAAATATCGTTAAGCTGAAAACTAACGAAGTGGGCTGATGTTTTACTTACAATCCATGGGTCGCTATTTTTAATCCAACAAACAGAATGCAAAGGATACAGTTACCCAAGTTATTTTACCTTATATTTTAATTTAATTAATTCGTTTCTGTTACATTTTGTAGTATTATTCCATTTAAGGGAATTCTTATGAATTTTATATTCACTTCTGGCGATACAAGAAACGTATTCTTCTTCATTTCTGAATTATTATTTTGAAAATTGTGCAACTTTTTGACTGAGTTTATTAATTTTCCCAATTGGTTTTTTAACCACAGTTTAAAACGATTTTCTGTTAATTTGGGCAAAATGGAATGCTAGTGAGATTGCATGTGCTACGATTCGATCATCATCTTTCGCATTAATCGTGCCGTTGTGTTCCAATGTGCCAGGGCCGGTGTGGCGATTGTTCTTAACTTTTCATATTTAAACCGTTTAAAGATACAATTGCCCATTTAAAGTTCTTTTCCCCCTTGGAAGTCATTTTCAAAAAAAAATTCTCGATTAGAAAAAAAACTTCAGTCACGGATTATCAAGTAAATTTAAACGAACCGTTGCCCGGCTATATTTAGATTTGTTTAAAGTTGTGACCCAGAAGGTACTTTTCTGCTTTAATGCAAGATTAGGATCCAAAATAAATGTTACTTTTTGTTATTGCCGTGTCTTCTCCTTTCTTATCTGTGTTATTTAAGGAATTTAAATTTTTTTCCTTTTCAGATTAGCTTCAATTATGTAAAATCCGTCCTTTTCTATCTGCAGTACGTCAGCGAAGGGAACTTTTTTTTTTATCCTTTTATCTTTTTCCATCGAAGGTGATTTCAATGTTTGACCTAGTTTGTAAAGTCAGCTCGACTAAATGCTGTTTCCATCTATCAGTGAAAATTCCATTTATTAATGATTCCACGGGCATATCAGGAAACGGTTAAATATAGATTTGCTTTATAATGTGATAAAAAAAAGATACGGTTTACATACAACTCTCAAATATCCCGACTTCCAATTGGCTGAAGTAATCCAACACCAAACAACTTTTTTGTGAGATGAATAAATGGATTTACTTAAACACGGTTTAATTAAATTCATAAAATACATTAAACATTGATATTTTTTAAATTGATTAATCTTTTATGTAGGTAATTCACTATTTTCGTGGTCCGCTCGACCAATTAGTATATCACAATTAATTACCGATTTTAGTTGAGATGAATAGATAGTTAGATACGCCGCTGTTCTACCACCTGAGCTATCGTGACCTCGATCCACTCGGACATCAACTCCCCATCTCAACCTCGAGGTCACGATAGCTCAGGTGGTAGAGCAGCGGCGTATCTTGCCGAAGATCATCGGTTCGAATCCCGCTCGTACCGTTGACTTTTTTTATCTCAACTAAAAAGCTTAATCGTGACTTCGATCCACTCGGACATCAATTCCCCACAAATATGGCAAAAGTATATGGTAAACTCGTAAGGCGAGGTTGTGATGGGTTGGTTCGAATCCCTCTCGTGCCATTAGCTTTTATGTAGGGTTTTGTTTGAAATGAACAAGCCACTGTCACGAGCGGGATTCGAACCCACGACCTTCGGCAAAATACGCCACTGCTTACCACTGGAGCTATCGTATATTCCATCCACTCGGACACCTATTTCCCATCTCTCAACCTTTTTTTCGAATTTTCCCTCCATTTTGCGTTTATTTCAACCAGTACTTTACATAAAATATTAATAAATTGAAAGAAATTATTTGGTCAATAGGACCACGAAATATAATGGAAAGCTCTCCGTGGCCATTTCATTTGTCGCCGAGAATAGAATCCTGATTACACGACATTTGAAAAAAGGCTAAAAGGAAAGAAAATTTGAAAGGTAGGCTGAAATGGGAAGTTGGTGTCTGAGTGGATCGAAGTCACAATATCTCAGGTGGTAGAGTAGCAGCGTATCAAGCGTATCGTGGGTTCGAATCCCGCTCGTAACACTGACTTTTCATTTCAACCTTTCATAAATATTAATTCATTGAAAGAAGGTATATGGTCATCCGACCACGACATTTAATGGATTTAATGTATACTGTTGAATTTAAACTAAACAAACCCTAGTAATAGATGAATTTACTATTTAAAGTGGTGGTCATCGCCAACCCTCTGCTCTATAAACCGAAACAAATTTTTTCTCTGACCCTAAAATTTTATCTACTATTTTCTTAGCTTGCTAATTTCTCGATGGCACTTCAAGTTGTCAAATTGACACCACACGCTGATCCCAGAATAATCAATATTCCTCGGGGTAGGACGTAATCCCTATATTCACGCTGATAATTTAATTTACAACCACACATAAAACACAACTCGTAAACACATGCTGTATACATTTAAAAGCTGTTGCGACTTGAGGTAATGAGACATCATCCGTTCCCGTGCCGTAAGGCCGCCAACATGGACTCCTTAGCTGCCTAGCATGTGAAATATTCAGTTTTTCAACTTTTATTGAAATTGTAATTTTTATAGTAAAAGTAAGAATTTTTTATTAGCTGGAAAAACTAAAGGCATTTTAATGTGCATTCAAGGCAAATATGATTTTTAAAAAATATACCTGTAGTAATACACGAAAAAGTTTCTATAAATAGCTAGATTTTAAGGTAATGTATCAACATAAAGTTTTTTTCTCTAGGACCACTTAATCTTAGAAATTTGAAAACGAAACATTTTCTCATTTAATCTTAAGGTGGAATCCAAATAGGTTGAACAATTTTATGCCTTGTCATAATTAATTATCCTTTTTACTATAATGTCTTGGTTGATATGAAAAAGCAAGTGTCACGAGCTGGATTCGAACCTACGTCCTTCGGCATAATACCGGCCTTGCTCTAAACACTTGACTGTTCCACTAGGACAACAACTCAACACTCGACTTGCTTTTTCATCTCAACCAAGTCCTTAGATTGAAAAGTACAATTAATTAAAATAATGGGACACCAGGTCAAACGAACTTTTTTCAAGGGGTTGGCTCAGGCAGGTTGTCAGACATTCATTTCATCAGGTTCGCCTGCCTGCTCTTTCGTAAGGAAGAGACAAGAGCCTCACGCCAAAGGTACAAGACACTATATACCATATGTTTTTGAAGAATTTCAACATCCCATGCATCATACCCTGATGAATATTTAGCGGTTCATATGGATACAATGGCACAACCTATCTTCAGGGAAATGTTTTTTCATTCAGGTTTTCGTTGAAATAATCTGGAACAAAGCGAGGCCCCAATTTGAAATTACATTATCAAGAAGTTATGACAATAATTTTCTACAGAGGATCTATTTTATCGGCGTTACAACTTTCCCTGAAATTATATTATCTTTGTATTTTTCTCCTGCGGTAAATGGCCGTGCCGATTATAATTATAGATAGAGAGGCTTTTTCAACAAAACGTCAAGGGAAATTTGTAAAAAATTGTACCCTTTTTCATACATTTGTTGGGGAAGCGAAGGGGAGGCTCAATATCTCTTCAGTTCAATTTACATTTTTACGTTTACAATTTAAGCTTATCTATTGCAACAAAAGCATTAAATTTTGATTTAAAAGAAGTTAACAAACCATGTTGCAAGATAATATCGCTGTATGCTGTTTGCAACTTTTTAAAATTTTAGACTAGGTGGGGTCTTCATAAAGACTCATCAGTAATATCATCGTATAAATTATAAAATCTAGATTAAAGATTTTTTTTAATATCCAAATTTAACTAAAAACATAAATAAATGTGCACAATGAACAAATTTTATGTGGTTACATATATTTTAATTTTTTTCTTTTCCTGGTCACTTAGTCGACTTTTTCGTTTATATATTTATGCCTTCTGCTGAGGGGCTTTTCTACCAGTTTACGCCTTTTGGCAAGTAACACTTCTCCCGAGTTATACTTCTAGCTCATGAATAATTTTTTCTTCTTCATCCAATACCCATGAGGCAACATAAAAGTGGGGAAAATGTACCCACCACTAAACAACACACGACCGTTTTATTTCTTAGGCAAATAAAAACAAAAACTTTCAGTACCTTCTATTTAACCGAAAGTGGAATTATATGCGGGACTTTCTTCAGTCGGATGACTTATATGTCCACCTAAGTGGTTGACGTTGCACACTAACTAAATTTTAGTAGGCATGAATAATTAGTTGTTAAAGGTAAAGTTGACAAGAACTAACACTTTTTATGTTACTTTTAGCAATGAGACAGCCAAAGAAAACAGTTTAGTTTAAAAAACAAATTTCTTTCCCCTTGAACCAATCCTCAAGGTATACAAAATTTACTGTTTTGTTTATATATTGTACATCTGGCACCTCTCGTTGATTGATTCACTAAATTTAGCTCTTCATAGAGTCTGGCGACCTTCTATTTTTCATAAAACCTCTGAGACTCGAATCAGTTTTAATTGGCGTTTGTTCATGAGATGAAAAAGGCTGTGCAACTCGTGTACGTAGTATACAGCGGGCCGATGTATATCGGTCAGCTGGCCTTGCGTACGGCATTAACCATTCTGACGAGATGGGAGCGTGGCGGTAGCAGCCCTTCGGGGTGTGAAACCTCTACATCGTCTTTAAGGCGACGGTGTGTCAGCTCTCACTTTCAGAATCGGACTGTCCGGTAAGAGCTTTTAGCTTAGGTACGGACATTAAAGATCCTCATGTCAGCCCGACTATGAGACCGGGAAAGACTGTACGTACTATAAATAAGGCCTAACCTAAGTTTACACGGTCTCCGGGTAATGGGCATTGCAGTGAGAGTCCACCATCAATCGCTCTAATAAATACATTCTCACTAACTAAAAACTTTCATCCTATATGTTCAATTAAAAGTTTGGGAGGCACCGAAGTTTTACACTACAAATGAATATATAATACTAATATAGTTCCGTGGGTCCGTGAGGTGCTGTATATTCGGTGTATATGGTACTGTATAATCAATCGAACAAATGCATTTCTTACACTACGCAGACGAACTTTGTGGAGTATTTGATAGTACACCAATGCCTACCCCTTTGAGCCTAGATACAATTACACTTAAAACTAGCCTAATTTGGTGGATCTGTAGGGAATACTCAATTGAACACTTATAAATACATTCATTCTGAATGATCCAATACCAAAATCCTGGTTGTACTGCTAGTACCGTCCAATAATTTCGTTGTAAAGTTTTGCAGATGGCTCATCTTGAATCTTGTCACGTGACTCACGTCTGAGTTTTGTGACATAGGCTTTTTACTTATTAAGGATTTTTGGATGTTTCCTTCCTACAAAACAGTGTTCTAGGTCTAGAATTTATATTGGCTCTTTTGTGGCCAACATGTTCACTTTTTATTGTCTCTATGCCTCCACTACTCAGGGTCAGGTCATTGAGCTCACTATCTTCTGATCACCTTTAGTTGTTCGATGTACAGTTAGGAATTTGCTTCAGAGGTGTTCTTTTGGCTCAGTTCTCCCTTTTTGGTATAATTTCCTTGTGACCTGTTAATGAAATATTTCGGCGTATTGGTATCGGTTGGCATCCCTAGTGTCATAACAGTATCCATTCCCTCAGTTTCCATTGTTCGTTGACAAGGCCGAGATGGTTGTCCATTTATGAGCAGGTTACCCGCTGCTCTATCTTTTCCTTGGATTAAAATAAGGAAAGTTAACAACAAATTAAACATCGCACTTAGGTTGTATTCATGGTTCCAATGTCATTGACATTAAGCTTCTTTGAGTCTGTAACCTGTGGTCTAGCAACTCGGAATGATACCAGAGTTGGGCAAAAATTATCCATGTCTAATGATTAATGATTGATCACTCAGAACTTTAATTATTTAGATATCGTGAGATGCGGTCTGGTGTGATGTAGGTATCAGAAAAACATTTTCTTTATTGCGCCAACGTTTCGATCTTTTATTGAGATCATCTTCAGGGCTCAAAGTGTTTGTCTTCTGTGTAATTGTGCCATGTCGTGTTG
>CM077114.1:17278399-17288402 GCA_039619505.1 Cimex hemipterus | reverse complement strand
ACTCGGCATTATCAATATATGTATATTTTTTAAGATTATTGTTAGCAAGATGCCATAATAAGTACATATTACTTGTTCATATCTTTAAGTATCTCATTATATTATATACATACAAACTCGACTTATTTGAACATGCCTATTTCTTTAGCTACAAAATTCTGCCTATTTTTTACAGTAAAAAATTCAGTGACCGTTTGGCCACGAATTGAATCCGAGTTTAGTTTTTGGGATTTTCTGACCCCTTCGTTAGTACTATCTGTTTACTCATAACTGTATGTCTTCGGCTAATTTGGTAAACATAGGCATACGCGCCCACCCAGAAAAGCAAACAAGGCTAACAAGAAAGTAATAGTTCTTATTTTTTCATCGAGTGCTTTTCCTTTTTCACTCAGTCTTTTGTCCGTTTTTTCTTTTATACGCCGCGACTGAGCATGCTTTTATTTATTTTATTTTAAATAAATAATGTTTCATTTGGTAGTCAGATGCGATTTTGCTCAATTACTTCAAAATTAAAATGATGATCGAGGATGAAAAGTTATTTCTTTTTGTTTATAGCTATTCAAATTTAACAACTTGATGACATTCATGTTGGAATGTAAACAAAAAATAATAACAAAAGCGTCTCGTAATTTCTCCAATGTAATGGTGCTGTAATACACGATCAAAAGTTAAATGTTTTCACTGGCAAAAACAAACCCTGGGTAAGAAAATTAGAATCTTGAAGTTCGTACCCAGTTCGTACCCTTACAAACACTCATGAAGACAACATAACGCAAATGAAACATTACCCGAGGGTTATACATTTAACCAGCCTGGTCCGTATAAAGAGGAAAACAATTTATTTCAAAAAGGCTTACAGTTTGTTCCAAAAATAGATATTTTAAAAACGTTTTCTACCAATCAAATTTGATTGTTTTGTTATTCTCTTTCATTTTACCTACTTTCCTATAGTTTCTTTATGACCTGGTCATTGCAAGAGACCTTTCTTTCTGAGATTCAGTATTGGTAAATTTACTTTTCATTGGACGAGCTACCCCTGGGATTTACAAAAGTACATGGTACTGATACCAGAACGGGGAGAATGGGCCAAAGGAACACCTCTAATGGCAAACTCCTAGTGATATACTGACTGCTCGACAACTGATTAAAATTGGTAAACCTATGTAAATATAGTCCGAAATCATAGCGATTGTACCATGTACCAGGGAAATAAAAATGTTAGGCATACATTGCCGAAAGATAGCCATTTTCTCTGACGGTCCGGCAGCATTCACGGATCTAGGCTAGGCGAGGCGAAGGTAAAGATTGTCTGGAACTACATGGAAACTGACAGACTAGGCGACAGTAATGACCTACCCTGGCATGAGTCTCTGGATATTCACGGCATAGAGGCATCAAAAAGGTTGACATGTTGGCTAAAAAGGAGATCAACAAGGATTCCCTGGGTCCTGACCGCTACTGTGTCTTAGCATCCTGCCACGAAAGAGCATGCATCTTAAAAAGGAACATCAATGAGTGCAAAATATGGTAGAACGATACCACGGTATGATGCACGCGAAGAGATTCATAGAAGGAACATCAGCAAAACTTACAAAAGAATTACTGGAAATAACCGCAACCGACCCAGTGACACTCCAGACAGTACATTGTCTTAAGAAAGCACGCGCACTGGAGGAGTACAGACTGAAGAAACACTAAGCAGATACTGCCAGGCAGAAGAGGAAACGGAAGAACTGATTCTATGTTTCTTTGAAGGTCTATGTGAGTGCAGTTGCTTGCAACTAGGCAAAGAAAAAACGCAAGCAATGCCCTACACCAAGCAACCGCTTGTAAAGCTACGAAGGCTGATTAACTACCTGAAGCGGGCCAGTGAGATATAAATAATAGATGAGCTCAGTAAATTCAGGTCGAGGTGCAGCAGGCCGCTTATTTTGTGTATATCTTTATACTACTTCTGAGACTATACCCCAAAAGGTTGTGAACGTAAAAATCAGTAGTCACACATATTTTCTGATTGTCCAAGGTTTCAATATTATCTTTGCCGAAAATTATTTCTTGAGCATTTTATCCGAAGTGAAATATTCAATACTAATCTTGAAAAACAGAACATATTTAACCAAAAAGGTACCTAGTCGAATTGATGTCGAACTTTTTCCTGTAAAAGTCGCCACCAAATATTTCAGTCCTATTTACAACACTCGGGAGGCGAAGGCGGCAAAACGTTTCATATCAATTCCTTTGCGAGATGCAAGGGGGCTATATAACGCTGTAATTGTTATTCAAGGAATTCCGCGACAACACAATAGAACATACTGTTCCTTGCTTTCTATCTTATGAATGTGTATTGCGAATTTCTAATTTGCATACCAAATCGACCGGTCGGAAAATGAGCCTCTAAATATGTAGAAGCCGCGAGACGCAGATTAAAGCAAATGTAAACACGAAAAATTGAAAACATTTATTTACTTTTAGATAATTTAAACGCGAAAGGAAAAACAGGGGTTCGAAAGAAATGCAATCATTCCCTCTTCTTCCGACTTCTAACATCTTAAAATGTTCCAAAATTTAAATAATAACAGCATATAAACTAATTGCTAAGTGCTTCAATGATTTTAGGAGTTATATTTTTCCTTCCCTCTATATTTCTAACGGAAAGAACGCTCGAAGACGTTTAAGTTATATAAGAATTATTTAATCTATAGTTTACCTAATTACCATGAAAAACTAACTGTTTCAAAATTGATTATCTCCTGAGAGTATAATTACAGTTTGATTTATTTTACATTTCTCTATCTTTAACAATAATCATTTTACGCCATGTCTTTAGCAAAATAAAATAACATAAGCAGCATCAGTATCAATTTAGAAATACGTCGTACTTGTCTAAGGTGAAGTCCGCAGCCTGTTGAACAAGGTACATTACAAAAGGTGTGGTGAATCGTAAAACAACCCGAGTGCTAGGACGCGATAAAAGGTCGGTCGTCACACCCGTCGAAAGTCCGAAAAGGTTCGCCTCCTGGAATGTGTCTTTCCTTGGGAGATTTTCTCCGCGGAGTTTTTATATTTCTAAACACTAGATTTTCTCAAAAGAAAACAAATAGATAAAGAAAAAACGACGGACATTACGCAAATGCTCGTCTTGTTTGTTGAATGTCCGATCGAATAGGGGCATTCATGCAAACTATCCTACTAATTGTGATGCCAGTGTTCTATTTGTCAGTCTTTGACTTTCTTGCCATGTATTAGTTGCTTATCTAATCTACAATGTATTAGCAATCGTCCTGAACACGTTAACACATTTAGTATATAAAATTCTTTGATAATCTTAACACAGTATCATAATTCAACAGACACAACCAGAACAACATCAAAAGGGGGTGGGGCGTCGGTGGCCGCAAGCTTCCTCCTTTGACACGGAGCTCATCACTGTAAGGTAAAGGTCCCGGGTTCCAATCCAGCGGCATACTTACAAATTGGCTTTTTTTTTTTTTTTTTTTATACGCCCCCTCGGGGGTGGTTTGACCGCCTCTGCTGTTGCGAACCCGGGTAAAAAAAAGAAAAAAAAAAAAAAAAAAAAAAAAAAAGGTACCTTCATTAAAATGGTATGTTCGACGTTTCAATCCTTTTGGCCTTTTTTTGAATTATAGCCGTATATTCCAATAACGACTTCTTAAAAATCGTAAATATTTTAGGGACAAAAAATTAATGAATTTAAAATTCAAACGAAAATTTATGATACACACCTTAATATATTTAGATGCCTCTGGAGGTACTAAAACAAAATTTCATATTAATTTTAAGAAAAAAAAATATGACGGAGTTTATTTTAAAAAAAGATTTTTTTTTTCAATTTTTCATTGATAAAATTTGATAGGTTTTATTATATTGTTATTGCAGCCGCAGTTATATTGATAAATTAAGCCAGAATCTTTTATTCTAGAATAAAAGGGCTTGTAAACTGTAGAAAAAATAAATAAAACGTGCAAAATTGTCATGGGCGTTTTTCCATTTCTGTAAAGGTCCCGGGTTCGGATCCAGCGGCCCTGCATTCGAACCCGACATACTTACAAATTGGCTTTTTTTTCGAAACCACCGGCACCCTGAGAATTTATATGACCTCTGCTGTCGGTAATCATCGTTAAAAAAAAATATTTTAAAAAACATCAAAGAATAGGGAAAAAAGAGACCGTACTAGAAAACCACGATCACGCAAATGCTCGTCTTGTTTGTTGAATGTTCGATCGATTAGGGTCATTCACGCAAACTGCGCTAATCTTACTAATTGTGATGCCGGTGTGCTATTTTGATAATCTTTTCACTTCCTTGTATATAATGTCGACTATAGCCTAAAACTGAAGGAATCATTTAAGTAATTATTATTGATCATAAACTCAGATAACCTATTCGAAAAGTGATGTTGCGATCCTTCCTGAACAGGAACATTTGTCATATGAAGTTCTTTGAAAATTTATACCCAATATACCCTAATTCACAAGACACAACGAGAACAGCATCAAAGAATATGAAAAAAGCGATTTGATCGACATAGAGACTTTCAGGCAAACTGTCGTAATGATAGCAATTGTTATGCCTTTCTTTAGACTTGGATAAATTAGTTGATTATAATCGACAAATGAAGAAATTATTTTGGTCATTATTATGCACAAGAACTCCTACACCTTATTCCACAATTGATATTGTGAACCTTCCAGGACTGGTTAGCATATTTAACATATAAAATTATCTGAAAATTTTAAACGCAATATCACATTTCACTTGGACAACTGTTTATATGAACATCTTAATTATAT
This sequence comes from Cimex hemipterus, assembly GCA_039619505.1. Lineage (NCBI taxonomy): Eukaryota > Metazoa > Arthropoda > Insecta > Hemiptera > Cimicidae > Cimex > Cimex hemipterus. The sequence goes on along the minus strand of CM077114.1, from coordinate 17,283,591 downwards.
TTGAAGGATTATTTAGGTTCTCTGAGGGCAATGAGAAGAAAATTTAACACAGTGTATCAATAACACGAAGAGAATATTGAATCTAGGGAACAAAGGTCGTTTGTGATCCTCGCTTTTTGATCTACAGCCAGACAGGCCTCGGGCGAAAAATCGTTTGCAGAGGCAAGATCACAGAAAATACCGTGGCAAAAATAATGAAAGGAGTGTAAAAGGGCCACTGAGTTGGAAACAAAAAGTAAGTAATTAACAGTTAACAGAGTGGAGTAGAGTATTAGGTTTAAAAAGAACAAATTATATCGTACACCTCATCATATCAACTTCGTTATTTGGAATACATATTATAATAAAAAATAATAATAAAAATTGGGAAGTGTCGAAACGATTTTTATTTTTATAAATAACTAGCTTTTTCAAGCCGGCATTGCTCAAGGGGATAATAAAAAGTGTTATTTAACACATTATTTTGAGTACTATTGCCAGAAAGTAGCATATTAAATTAAAAAAATCACGATTGAATGTTGATTTAAATGATTGTATTCAGTCATCATAGATATTCACTTATACAATCCTATTTTTGTTTGGAATTGCATTGTACTAAATTGTAATTACTGTGTATTAAGTGTGAAATTAATTGCAGTGCTCTTGGCCATGTTTGGGTGATTCCATTTGGCACATATACAAAGAACCAATCCCCCTGGAACAGGAGCATGCAACATATAATTGTCCATGAGAAAACAATGGATTCTCTTAATTCAATGCAAATAATATCAACGGTGGACCTTGTGAGTTGTTTATCATTACTGCAAAAGATAGGTTAATTGGAAATTGTGATCATTTGAATTGGAGAGGCACTTCTGTTGGTATCATTGGGTTATGTTGTATTAGCATATACTCTCCTTTAAATTTAAGTAAGAATATTAACAACAACACAGGATAGTGGTTTAAAGGGTGGAGGGATGGTTGAGAAGAAACTGTATTTTTCTAAAATTTAATATTCAGTAACCCCGCCCGTCTACACGGAGCGAAGCCAGCGAATTATCGGCGTAAGAAGGGGTTGAACAAAAGTTTTTTTAAAATTTACCATGTTTTAACAGAAAATATTATGGCGGAATGTCTGGTTAACGAGATCACATTTATAGTTTATATCTAATGATGTTTATGAGACGTAACGATATGCTAAACTTTTCATGTAAATTTGCTTATACAAAACAATTTACTACGTAGACTAATATTGAGTTTGGCCTTTTTTTTTTCTTTACATTTTTCTGTTAATTTTTATTTTTTTATTCTTATTTTGTCCTATAGTGTAAATCAATTTTCATATGCAGTTTATGTTTTTCATTGTTACAATTTTTACTAGCAACTTATGCTTATGAAATGTCGACATTGTGCATACTCTTTTTCCTTGCTGCAACGACCTTCGACAGTCTCATTCTCTCTCACTCTCTCTCTCTCTCTCTCTCTCTCTCTCTCTCTCTCTCTCTCTTTCTCTTTCCCACACACAATCTCTCTCTTTCTCTCTCTCACTCTCTCTCTCTCTCTCTTTCACTCTCTCTCTCTTTCCTACACACAATCTCTCTCTTTCTCTCTCTCTCTCTCTCTCTCTCTCTCTCTCTCTCTTTCACTCTCTCTCTCTCTTTCCTACACACAATCTCTCTCTCTCTCTCCATAAAATACAAGCGTTTAAAATGATAGACGTGTCATTGCACATTACCTAACATTACCAATTTCTCAACATAATATATTTTAATCCATTTATGTTTAGTAGCGTAACTGGCCAAATTACCTACTTCAATTAATTATTCATTTTATGTCTTGGTTGAGATGAAAAGGTTAGTCTCACGAGGGGGATTCGAACCCACGACCTTCCGTTGAATACGCGCCTCGTCTAACCACTTGAGCCACCTTGACTATTTCATCTCAACCAAGATTTAACATAAAAACAATAATTAAATTAAGCAGGGAATTTATTTTATTATTTTTAAGTGCACAAAATATATATCGAGGTAATAGAATTATACAAATCTGAAAGACCTGTCGGAACAGGACCTGTCTGTTTTATTTTGTTGGTAAGGCTAAGATGGAGGTCAGAAGGACAATGTCGTGTTAAACGGAGTGGAGGATTATAAGGGACGTTGAGGAGAATTAGGGATAATGGCTTTAAGGGTGGAGGGATGGTTGAGGGGAAACTGAGGAAGCGTGTTCGGACTTGATCCTTCTCGGAAGGGATTTTAACGTCTTTATTGATGATGTGTTTTGCAACATAGAAGTTTGCATACGGCGGAGAGCCTAAGATCGAAAAGAGTGAATTCCTTGAGAATTTGGCAAACCCCCGCCTCTTTAAGTCCAAATTTGACGAGTGTTCTGCAAGCTGTTAGTATGCTAAGTAAGCATTGTGATTTTTGTCGCTGTAGGTTTTTTTAAGTTCTTGCGGTTTTAATCGATGTTTAGTGTAATTCTGTCTATCTAAGTAGAGCCCAAGATAGCAGACTTGTTTGGACGGTGGTCTTCTGAGCGTAAAAGTAACTTTTTCGCTTTGGTGCTTGTTCGATTTGATCCGCCGAGAGCACCCGTCATTAATGAGATTCGTATGTTGTCTGATTGCTCTACGAATGTACAGATGGTGTTGACAAGGTTCCGGTGTAGTCCGCGTTGATTGTTAGTTGTGTGTACTCAAATCAGCAACGAAGATGGTGTAGAAAGGCCTAAGGATTCTTTGATTGGCGCAAAGTGTGAAATAAAATTAAAATTCTTCGTCATAATTTGTGCAGTAGTAATTTCCTTCCTTATGCTATATAAATTAGACTGTATTAATATTACAGTTGTTTTGAATCTACACTACAAAGCTATTTTTCGCAAACTTTCATTAAAATTAACATTATTACTGGACAGTGGAAAGAAAGTAACACATACATGTGACTAATTTGTCGATAAAGTTAAAAACTATGACAATTATTTACGGTTTTCAATTGAGATAAACAGAAGTTAATGGCACGAGAAGGATTCGAACCCGCGACCTTCGCTTAGATACGCCGCTGCTTTATCACCTGAGCTATCTTGACCTCGATCCTCTCTGACATCAACTCCCCATCTCAACCTCGAGGTCATGATAGCTTACAAAACTAACAGAAACACAAAAACTTAAAAAATTGAGATAATTTACTACTCCATCTTGATCTACGACAGTATCTGATGGTTGATTTATATAATTCATAAGTGCGAAATCATCTCATTTAATTACATAATACTGAAAAATTGAGCATTACGGAATTTCGCAACTTCACATTTGATTTAAACTGACCGAGTAATGTAAAACAATGTTCATTAATATTTTTCGTGATTTATTTTGTATTTTATCTTTGTACGCTAAATAAACGTCCTTTTGGAACACTTTTCTCAATTATGATTGTTTGGCTCAATGGAACGGTCGTCGGTCACGCTATATGGCTGGTAGTTGGTTTTCCTACCGACCCCACTGCTGCCTACAGTAAAGGTACAACCGTGAATTTTGTACCTTCCTATCTTTACTACAGCAAAAAGTTTACAAAATGAATCAGTAGTTATGCAACTATGCAAGATGCAATGATTTTTGCGACTGTACATTGTTAACGTACGTTTTGCGTCTATTGACTCGGAATTTGAAAGACGCGGGAAACATATGGACAGCTGATATCCGAGAAAATGGACGCCACAAATTCATCCTATCTCTTCTTCTTTTGTAAATTCTGACGCCTATTACTTATTTGCCTATTTTACATCCTCTAAACTTGCCTGATAGTAATACAAAAGTAATTAGTAATTGGGAAATTATATATATACATACTAGCGAAAAATTTACCTGAGCCTTTGCAGTTCAACGATCATTTGAATTTTATAATTGTTTAACTTTTGACTGTAACGCTAGCATTAAAACTTTAAATTATAGTGGATAGGAAGAAAATAATCTTAATTTAAATAAGATGAATTGTTACGTAAACCCCTTGTGCCTTGTCATTACTAACTCTGTTTAAAAGCTCATAAAACCAGAGTTTTAATTGTATTTTCATTATCGTGGCCATAACTTTTCGCGTCTGTTTTTAGTATACGGCTAAGTGCGTCTCTGATCGGTTTGCCCCTTTTATTCCGGCAGTAACAAAACTTGGAATTTTTACTAACGTCCCATTAGCCGTTTGTTTATTAGTCCAATTGCCATGTTTTTAAAGCTCCGTCCGGAAAGAACATTCGGTTGTAATGTCTCATGTAATAGTTGAACAAATCGGAAATGGGTACAATTCTCGAAATGGGAATATTTGGAAAATAACATTTCGATCATTTTCGTCACTGACTTGAAAAGGGTTAAATTCTGACGGAAACGTGCGTTTTATGTTCTACGTAATTTCGCATTAGAAAGTCTAATCATCAACAACACGCCCGATTAATAAAGTTATCCTACTTAGCTACAACCGTAGGCTAATTGACTTATCTTAATATAGAAAAGACTCTTTAAAAATTAAGTTCAATGCAAAACAATCCTGCGAAATGCTGTCCATCAGTTTATGTGCGAATCATTCTTACCTGATCAAAATACTGGCCCATGATTTTTTCTTAACCTTAGTGACGAAACAGTAAGTAAGATAATTTTAATTATTAAATTGTAGTTTATTTAAATATTCATCACAATATTAAAGTTTATATGTAGGCCAGAGGAAAGGTCCGGTGGTAGGAAGTCTGACTTTTAAACTGTTCCATTTGAAAATTATTCTATTCCATTATTAAAACAACTTTACCCATTTCTATGCGGATTATATTTGATATCAGGATTTCTTAATTATCAGGTATGAAAGGGACTAATATTTTTCTGAAACCAACCCGTTGCGTAAAGTTTAGTGCAGCAGTGCGCTACAGTAACCAGTACTGCCGATTTAATACAGCCCACCTCACTCTTCCCAACAGCAAAAAACGCCCCCTTGTTTCAGCATTATTTACGATTCAGTTGGCATAGAATAGGGTTAACAAGTACGCACGTGCTTAAAAATACGCACCGAGAGTTTACTACAAAACTTTTAATAGTTATTGCATACTTCATTACAATTATAATACATAAACAATAATGTTTGATTTAAAAAAAGTAATATATATAACTTTTCAACGTGGAGACTTTGTCAAGGAAGAAATTGATTCAATTTGGATGATTAATTAACATTGGATACCTC
>CM077114.1:17256774-17277509 GCA_039619505.1 Cimex hemipterus | reverse complement strand
CTTGTCGGTGGGAGCTGAGGGTCTTCGGGATGAACTCCAAAACCGAATTGACGGTAAACCTAAGTAAGTATGCTACAGTTGTCCAGTCTGAAATCATAGCGATTGAACAATGCGTTTGAGGAATAAAAAGGCTTGGAATACATTCCCGGAAGATAAGCAGTTTCTCTGACAGTCAGGGAGAACTTAGGGCCCTACCAGCGTGCGAGTCGAAGGCAAAGACTGCATGGAGTCCCTACCGACACTGACGACCTGACCATGGCATGGGTCTCTGGACATTCGGGGTATAGAGATAACGAAAAGTCTACATTTTGGTTGGCCTAAATTAATCGGGTCATCTTCAGGACATAAAATGAGGTGCTCTTGTGGAGGCGTTTTGGTTTGTGTCTCCATAGCATTTTCAAAGAGGCCCTCTTTAAACCGTGAAGGCTGCAGTTATTCGTGATCCAAAACCTCTACTTTTAGTAACCATCATCATCATGGCCTTCTTTGTTTTTGTTGTTCCATAACTTATTGAAGTCCTGAAGTCAAGAATGAGGTAGTTTTACAAAAACACGTTTTCCTTTTTTTGCTGGCGTTTCGACCATTAATCGGGTCATCTTCAGGACATCAAATGAGGTGCTCTTGTGGAGTCTTATTGGTTTTGTGTCTCCATTGCACTTTCAAAGAGGCCCTTTTTAAACCCTGAAGGCTGCAGTTATTCGTGATCCAAAACTCCAGACTCTTACTATCCATCATCATCATCATCATCATCATGGCCTTTTTGTTTTTGTTAAGTTTCTTAGAGGCCTGTCGTTTCATAACTTATTGAAGTCCTAAAGTTAAAAATGAGGCAGTTTTAGAAAAATACGTTTTCATTTTTTTGCTGACGTTTCGACCATTAGTCGGGTCATCTTCAGGACATCAAATGAGGTTCTCTTGTTAAGTCGTATTGGTTTTCTCTCCACAGCACTTTCAAAGAGGCCCTCTTTAAACCCTGAAGGCTGCTGTTATTCGTGATCCAAAACTCCAGACTCTTACTATCCATCATCATCATGGCCTTCTTTGTTTTTGTTGTTTGTTGCTTATAGGTCTGTTGTTTTATAATTTATTGAAGTCATGAGGTCAAGAATGTGGTAGTTTAGAAAAACACCGTGAAAAACATATTTTCCTTTTTCGCGGATGTTTCGGCCTTTATTCTAGTCGTCTTCAGGGCATAAAGTGTGGTGCTGTTCTCGTGGAGTCATGTTGGTTTTGTGTCTCCATAGCACTTTCAAACAGGCCCACTTTAAACACTGAAGGCTGCAGTTCTTGGGGATCAAAGACCCCTACTTTGACTGTCCATCATCATGGCTTTCTCATCAATGACAATCATGGCCTTCGTCTTTGTGTTGTATTTATTGCTTTTTTTATGGTATTATTTTCTTTGCGCTAGTCCAATTGGTCCTTGTGAGCGTAGTGACAATTTTTACGACTCGTTTCCAGACTTTTTCAACTTTTTAATATTACCTTAATGCTTATTTACTTCTTATAATTTATTTATTTTTTAGTTTTTAATCAGTCCGGATTTCCTTCTGTTTAAATAAAGAAGCATTTTGTACAACTGCCTTTCCAGTGCGACAGATCAAGAGTGACTGTTTCTTTTAATATTTTTCTTTTTTAAACGTTCAGCTCCTTGGTTTATTCAGGTGTTAATTTTAATTATTTTACACGTATTAATCCAGATGTAATCAACAGTTATGTTTATCTTTATATACTTTTATGCAGTTTTTATATTGTATGCAATAATCAGAGTATTTACGGACGGTGTCCCATTTTGTATGAATTTTGTGCTTCTTTGTCGCATGAGAAAAATCCATACGACGGAGTAATACATTTTAAACTTCACACCCTTTTAAAAAGTGTAGAAAACACTTCACTGTGAAGATTTTCCCTTTGCATTCACCCCGTGTAAGCCAACGTCCCCGTTACATTAGGCATTCGCCAACGGCAATGTGCAACAAGCATTTTCACGAATAGTAGCGGGATTGAAAAAGTCTTTTAAAGCCCATAAAGATATTATGTCAAAATATTTCAAGACGTCAACCCCACACCCAGTCCATTAGCACTCAGCCCGCCTGCCACCTTCCCTGCCCTTTAAGACGTTGGCAGTTCTCAAGCAAATTTCTCTGATACAATAAGTCATAATAAGTTTCTTACCTGTGGAAGTATGAATGACGAGAAGTTAAAACGCTATTTTATTGCCGTTGATAATCATTTATAAGAACAATTCGGGCCAATTTTATGATAATAAATCGATTAAATTATTTCAATAACTTAGTCCAGCTTTTAAACTGTACAGGATACTGTGTTCAGTCAGATATATTTCAAGACGATCAACTGTCGCTCTTAAAAAACCGCTGGACTTGAATAAAATAAAAGTCACACCCCTATTCTTTCTTCCTATTCATGAAAGAATTAGTGTTGTTGATAATGTATATAGTGTTGTATTGTTGATTAGACAAGTGCGCGTAAGAGTGAGTGTATTTATTAGCGAGAATGAACAGCGTGAAATGACGGATTGTTGAGCTGTTTATAGACCTTGCAGACCAACTTAGTCTTAGTTAAAATAGAGCCCAAACTGATTTACCCATTGTGTGGATCTAATTGATCAAACACGTAGAAGTGGTCATCCTCAGATTACGGATAGGTCATACGAGTTTGTCACACGGAGAGGAATAGTATAGTCCTCCACCCTAACTGAGTGAATGATTTGTAGGAGTACGTTAGGGGCCTAAATGACCTAGCTGTTGAGCCTAAATGACCTCGGTGACTGGACGGATAGGTCCAATGTCTGAACCCGAACTGCTAACACCAGCGTGGGTGATTCTCGAGGACTGCAGATAATTTATTGAAAATTACAAAAGCTGGAAGTGCCGGTGGACTGCAAGAAATGATAGACTCAATTCTATACATGCGCGTATGTGTCATTTGTGTTGAGATGCCTAACAACACGGATATCACGTAAATGTTTAAATAAAAGCAAAAGACTGTTTTTATGTTTGTATTTCTTACGAAATTTTGGGGTTTTGGATATGCTTCATTATCATACTATGTTTTTAGTTAAGATAGAAATAATTTATAAACATTTAACTTTTTCTTGTCTATGGTTGCTTCAAGGCAACAAAAAATTTAGAAAACGTGCTAGCTTAGGTAATTTTGCAAGTTTAGAGGGTCCAGCGTTTTTCCTTGAATGTTTCATCCCGTTTATTGGTAACACTATCTTTTTGCGCTAATCTAAAATCTTCATCTTAGAATCTTTAATCTCCAGCATGACTCTTCACCAGCACTGCATTGTTATATTTGCCAATTATATTTTTTTTCATATTTTATAGTTTATAATTTTTAGTTGAGATAAAACGGTCACTGTCACGAACACGATTCGAACCCACGACCTCCGGCTAGATACGCAGCTTCTACCTGAGCTATGGTGACTTCGATCCACTCGGGCACTAACTTCCCATCTCAACCCACCTTTTGAATTTTGAATTGAAAAATCGTGGTTCGAATCCCGTTCGTCACACTGACTTTTTTATCTCAACTAAAAACCGAAATTAATTGAAACATTAACATTGGTCAAACGGACCACGAAACCTAGTGAATTTAAATAATTACAATTCTTCCCTATGTTTCAGAGCGATGCCAACTTAACCAGTTTTGTTTAAGGTTTCAGGTGGGCGTTAGTCGGTTCATGTCTATATATTGGCAGCAATAATTTATTTGACTCCAATTTAAACTTTCTATCATTAGTAGGTCATAAATGATTAATCATATGTCATTTTTTTACATGGAAAGTGAGAAATCTCTCCCAAATAATTGTTTTTAATGACACCGATAGCAAGAGATGAAAGGATTCACTAAATATACAAAGAAGGTTAAAGGAAAGAAAATACATTTTTTGTTTGATTCTCAATTCAATTTAACCCCTCTTAAAACATGGGTTCCTCCCCCTCCCCCCCCCAAAAAAAAATGAAAAGACCCTCAGGAGAGGGAAAAACTTAGAATTCTGCCTGAACTATGTAGAGACAGTGACCGATTAAGACTTCAGGCGGAAAAATTACATTTTTCATGGGTCACGGTGACACGAGCTGGGGTGAGATAAGATTGGCGAGAAAGCTTTTCGCCTCTTAAAGACAAATGAAAACGATTTGTCAGTCGTGAATCTTTCTTTTTTAAGTTGCCAGCTTCTCCTGGTCTACTTTTATTAATGAAATAATCTTTTGTGTACATAAGCACGCTTAATGGTTATATAAACGGGGTGAAATCTTAAAAACGCGCAAAAAAAACATAATAGAAAATAATAGGAAAAATAATCAAAATGTTACTTTTTTGGCGAATTAACAAAATTAATATTTTTCTTTCCAAAATGTGGTTTAATTTTCTCTTTATTACAATTTCTATTAATTCTATGTAAAATAGTGTCGAGTATAATATTGTTCCCAAAATATGAAAACAGGAAAGCGGGGAGAATTGTCTCAGGAAGCCACGACAATAAGGGAAATAGACAGTTCTGCCATGCACTATGGCAACTGTTTACGCCTAGAGAGATTTTTTTTTTTTATTAGTTAGGAGGTCTGTGTTCCGAGACGGAATGGTTTAAAAGGAAAAGGGGGAAAAATGTTAATTTAATTAAAAGGTGAATTGTCCGTGAATTCGTCGTCTTTTAACTGGTTGGGCCCGGACAAACGCATCTTTATCGCCGTCTAATCCGTAACTCTAGCCGATAACGAGGAAGGTGCGGGGGGCGGTGGCAGTAGTGGGAAAACAGACGCACGCTTTGATACAAAGGATTGCTTTGTAACGTTTTCTTGACCGAAAGTAACCAGCGTTGGTCACGCACGCCTGAAATACTTCATCGTAAGAAGAATTTGGATCGGACCCTCTCCGATCGCCGACTCCGGAAGTTGAAGCTACATCCGCCGATCTGCCGTATCGAAGACGCACCACTACGCTGACATCGCAGCACGCCTTACCGCCACATCTTCGTACAGGTCAGACCTTTCCTTCTGCCGGCCGGTACCTCTCGTGTCAAACTGTTTGCCCGTTAAGGGGCTTCGTGTCGTTCACGGGTTCTCATTGAACACTGAGGCGTTTGGCCTTTGATTTATTTATTAGCTTTATTTCATGTATTTGTCTATTTTCATAAATTAAAGAAGATGTTATTTATTTTATTTGATTATTTCGCATGATTTCGTAGAGGTTTAATGATTCGGTTTGAAACAAGTATATATATACTATTTTCTCTTGACCCTGGCCAGGTCGTATTATTATTTTATAATATACTTCTGTCACATTTATATGCATGTATTTTTATTTCTCTTTGCCCTCAAACCATTCTGCCTAGGAATGTTCAGGAGTTTGCTAGGTCCGGCAAAATTTTACCGAACGGTAAGGAGCGTTGTTTCCCAATCAAGGTAAACCCCTTCTTCCAACAGCAACCGTGACAGTTATGCTGCACGCTATGGCAATCATGACAGTTATGGTATGTGTAGAGATTAGTGACCGTTAACGGATAATTATTCAGATATCGTGAGATGCGGTCTGGTGTGATGTAGGTATCAGAAAAACATTTTCTTATCGTGCCAACGTTTCGATCTTTTATTGAGATCATCTTCATTCTATATGTATTTCCTAAATGTAAATTATGTTTGTAAATCCCAGGCCCTGAAGATGATCTCAATGAAAGATCGAAACGTTGGCACAATTAAGAAAATGTTTTTCTGATACCTACATCACACCAGACCGCATCTCACGATATCTGAATAATTAGTTATGGTATGTGCTATATCTCCCCATAATCGTCTACTCAACTAGTTCAGGATTGCCCTAGCCTTAGCCCAAAGTTCCACATCTACAAATTAAATATCTTGTCTGCACACACTCTCTGATCCCATTCCTGACGGTGATCGATTCTCGGTGGGCCTTCTCGTGCCATGCCTCGGAAAAAAAGATGATAGATCTGAATACCCAGATACGAGCAGACCGGTGGCAAAAAATGAGACATCTACGCTGGGCTCCGTCCCGTTCTCGTTGTACGAACGCAATAAAAGAACGTTGGCAGTGTCAGTGGGTCGGATCGTCAGAATCTCTTGTTTGTCAAAACCACCCTGAACGATGCCCCCCTCCCCCCGACAGTGGAGATAAGTGGGTTGTAGCAGAACCCAACGGTTTTGGGGGCAAACCGCACTCACGTGTCTGGTTGTAGAGAACAGTTGCTCAGTGGGTCACCCGTGGTGCCTTAAAGTTGCGAGTAGGCCGCCCGACAAGAAGACAGTCCTTGGGCATGAAAATAGTTGCATAATAATCATCATACATTTTCTAAGTTTAATTATTGTTTTTTTTTTATCCCAACTAAAAACCTTAATTAATTTTATGCTATTAATTGGTCAAGCGGACCACGAAAATAGTAGAGTTAATAAGTTTAAAATTAATTAATTTATATAAAACATATTTCGATCTTTACAATAAAAAATAATATTTTAATTCCATGCGTTTTTCCATTTATAAACTGTGTAGAGTATAAATTGCAATATGTTTTCTTTCTCCTGTCAAAAATGTGTTCTATTTACGTCATTTTACATGCTTTTAATAATATCTATAAATTTTTGTTTGTAGTATATTGGATTTGGGATCAATATGTTCTTTACCTCGACTTAAAACATTTTTTTTTTAAATAATGTTCCTAGTAACAAGTTAGAAAGCTTTTGTGAAAAGACCTTAGTGCTATTACTTTGTTTTTATTTATTGTATATAACTTTGTTTTCAAACAGAATTTCATTCATACATTTAAATAAATATTCAAAACAGGCCCATAATATTATACTGTTTAAATAGTGGTTTACAGCTCTCTCTTTTCCTTACTTCAAATATTATTCGTACTGTGTTGTTGTCTTTTTTTTTTTTTTTTTTTTTTAATTTTTAAAGCATATCGCTCACCATCCCAAAATCGAACGCTATATTTTATTATTCGTTAAAACAAAGCTAAGGAAACAAATCCGAGAACCCATATATCAATTTCTTTATTCAATCTACAAAATGAGATATCATCTAAACGATAATTTACTTTTTTTTTAATTTTTATTTTCAAAGTTTTTATAAATATTTTTCGTTATATTATTTATTAAAAGTTATTGTCCCAAAATCCTTCCTATATCCGTACAGCGATTTGGTATTTAAAAATATTTAAAAAATGAATCAATCTATTTTAAAATTTATTCACGTTTTCGTGGTCCGCTCGAGCAATTAATGTATTACAATTAATTAGGGTTTATAGTTGAGATGAAAAAAAGTTAATGGCACGAGAGGGATTCGAACCCACGACCTTCGGCTGGATAGCAGGTGGTAGAGCAGAGGCGTATCTAGCCGAAGGTCGTGGGTTCGAATCCCTCTCGTGCCATTAACTTTTTTTTTCATCTCAAGTATAAACCCTAATTAATTGTCCTATTTCAAAAGGTTATTTCCAAAAGTTTAGATCGATATAGTGTAATTGGCCTATAACTTTGTACGTCATAAATCAATATATTATCCTAAGTTGACGGAAAACAACTTTAAAAAAAGTAAGACCACATTGTTTACTAAGCATAGGATTTTTAAATTACAACAAGGGAAATTCTTAAAAACGGGTTTCACATTTTTTCGTACATGCTTTAACATCTGATATTAATTATTGGACATTTTAAGCCGGTATATGAAAAATATAGTTTTGATTTAAATTATCAGTAAAATTACACTTTTTATGTACGGTTTTGATTGAAATGAAAAATTTGGTGACAAGATCGGGATTTGAACCCACGACCTTCCGTCTTCTGAATTGGTAGAGCAGTGCGTATTTAGCCGAAGGTCTTGGGTTCGCATCCCTCTCTTGCTACTAACTTTTTCATTTCAACCGAAACGTACTAAAAAAAAGATTAATGAATTGATAAAAGTAATTTGGCCAATAGACCAATAAGTATAATATATTTGGAAAAATTAAATAACAAATAAATTATCTTTTCTTCTTTGTGACAAGCAATATTTCTAGTTGGACTTCAATGTTGGTGAAATATACATTACAGTGTTTATTTTCAAAAACTTGATTGCAGTTTTCTAAAACTGTCGTAATTCATGGCAAAGAACGAGGGCCATTCTGGACTGATATTAGGCGGAGAAAGGTTTTGTTTAGGTAAACAAAACGTTGGCACACGAGGTGGTTCTTATCTAGCCTGCCTGAAAAGCAACCTATAAACAACTAGCATCAGACAAAGAATTAAACAAAATTATCTCACAGCCGGAGTAAAACGTATTTTTATTTTTTAATGACGCTACTGACGAAAAATACTTTTCGAAAAATAAAACTTTAACGTGTTTTTTAGTGTTCTGTACACATGGGAGTTTTTTTATCGTTACGTTTATTTAATATTTACATCTAAAAATACTTTGTTAAGTAATATGTTGAGTTTACCCCAGAAGGAGTAATTGCGATAACGGCCCATCGGACGACGAAAAAGCCCGGTTCAGCCGGAAAGAGCCGGTCGCAGACTTTTTCGTTGCCTATTGTTTAGTGTATATAATTTTGATTTCAATCGTTCGAATTGTGGTTGCTCAGATTATAACAATATTTTTAGTGAACGAGGATTATCTGAAAGGATAAGCTAATCCCCAAGCGTTCGGGAGTGCGAGTTGAGACACCAAAGGATGAGGATGGGCTCACTCTTAACTTGTTTAATGGCACTTGCTCTTTTTTGTAATTGGCAAGGAGTTAGCTCCCTGTGTCATAGATCACCGCTGTTTTCTTTTTTCTTTTTTTTATTCGAATAGTTTTATTTTTTGAAGGCTTTTGTTATAATTTAGTTAGATCAGATCCCGATTTTTGTGTTTTTCCGGTTGGTTTGTTTGAGTTTGTGGCACAGATATTTTTTCATTTTCATTTTACACTCGTGAGTGAAACGAGTTGCTTCGTGTGAAAGGGATTCACGCAAATATCGTAATAACGGGATTCGTCGACCCATCCGGTGGATCGTCCAAGAACCATGAAGGTCTCGTGTTCCGAGGACGAAACGTAGTGCTTCTACGTCTTATTGACTTTCTATCTTGAACACCCCCTGCATCTTAGCCCAACAGTCCACGGTATCGTAGAAGCCGAAATGGTCGTTTATTGTTTAATCTTAATCATTTCTATTTTAGTTAGTTCGTTTCGTTCCCTTGTTCCGTTTTATCGTCGTACAGTCCATTGCGTCGCCTTGTTGAATTTATCATGTGAGGATCATGTAGGAGAAGCCCAGTGGCAACACTCCTTCACACTGATATCTTCTCCAGTCTTCACTCAATGAGATGATCTCGGGGCCATTTCGCGTTAATCGTCTTGGAAGATTTTCAGGTAGGGTTAAGTGATTTTTTTTTTTTTTTTTTTTTTTTTTTTTTTTTTTTTTTTTTTTTTTTACGGGCATTGATTAGTCATTTACGAGAGAATTTTAGAATGCATTTGTAGGAGACGTTGGAAATTGGGATCCTTGGTTGTGCCCCGCACTTCGCAACCGTACGCCCAGAGAGAATCATGGTCTTGTAAATTAAAAGTTTGTTTTCACTGTGTAATCCTAAATCGAACAGTTAATAATTTATAAGGTCGGTTTGTTTACTGTCTTTTCAGTCTTGTCTGGGGATTCCAACTCGGTTGTTTCTCTATGGAAAGTCCAAGATAACGCACAAGGTCAGTGGTAGGCACTGGGATTTATACTCACAAGGACAGATATTTTAACGTAAGGTAACATTTATCTGTGCGCTTTTCGTTAGGTTTATCATCATTCTCCAGTTTGTGAACCGTACTGTTAATTCCTTCAGGTGTTGTTGTAAGTGTTGAGTTTTAATTGAGGGAATTACGTATAAGAATCGCATATTATCTGCGAACGTATGGGTTGAAATGTTAACATGTGTACGAATATATGCAGGGTATATTGAAAATAGAAATGGATCAAGTATGCAACGGTACGTGTTGCTCCGCACGACCGCGCGTTCTACAACCGAGAGTCCGACTCCTTAACCAGTCGGATACCGGGGTCCCTGAATTACCGGTATGGAGTATCTGTATCTTGAAAACATAAGTAGACCGAGTATGCTTCCCTGAGGAACACCCGGCCTAATGCGTATATAAGGTGAGAATTCAGTTCCCTGACGGAATTGGCCCGTCGGATAAGATCCCAGTATGGGATGGTACGTATGGAAGAGGACGTTCTTCAGTTTTCAAAGCAAGCCCGAGTGCCATACTGGATAGAAGGCCCGTTCTAAATAAAGAAAGGCATCCAAGCAATGCTGTTTTTGTTCGAGAGAGTAGGCTATATTGTCAGCCACACGATGAAATTATTGAGGTGTCGAGTAAAATGTGCGGAATCCAAACCGATGATCTGGAATAATAATAGAATTTTTTATTATTGGAAATAATCGTCGGAGAAGTAGTTTTTCTATTATTTGGCAATGATCGAAAGGATACTAATGTGTAGGTAGGAACTTGCAAGATCAGAAGATTTGTTTGCCTTATGAATCACTCACATGGTAGGTAACTGAAAAGCAAACGGCCGAAATATTTTCTTCGAGTTGAGTTTATTTCAACGAAATTTCGATTTTCCCGGTATCTCACCGAATTGCCACCGGATTTCCGTTAAAGAAAACAGAACGGAAATTAAAAGTGAAAAACCAACCCCGTGGAAAGGAGGATCTGTTTGATGCAAACTAAATGAACGAGCGTATTAATAAGTAGCGTCCCGGAAAAGCCATCACGCTTTTTGCGAACGGAGAAAAACAAAAAAGAAAGCGAAACGGCAAGGGGCCATGGAATAATCAAATGAATGGCAAAAACGTATTAATCCACGTTGGAGAATCCAATTATTTTCTAGGGCATCCATCTTGAATTTTTTTACGATCGGATGTTGAAAAAGAGGCTTTCTTGATAAAATTCATTACATCGAAAATATAACCATAGTTTTATGCCTTTTTTCCTTTTTGTTAAACAATAAATTTTTTTTACGCACTTATTACATCAAAGCATCGACCCCTTCTTTAAACTAGCATACGTCAAGCAAGTTCTGGTGCATGAATATATTTATCTACAGCAGTTTTTACGAACATGGGGGGAGGGGTTGAAAATAGCCCGTTTAGATTTTTAGTCAACTATGTGCCCATCCTTATAGTGGGAAAATTCATCTAATTTACTAGCTTCAGCAGCGGCGTATTTACCCGAAGGTCGTGGGTTCGAATCCCACTCGTGATATTGTGTTTTTTACCTCAACCAAGACTTTACATAAAGAGAGTAATTAATTGAAAGAAGTATCGACTATTAAAACAAAAATGGATTATAGATTGCGTACGTTTGGGTTGGTGATGGGGCAGATAGGATTTTCAAAACAGGGACCAAAGAAGTCTTGGAGATACCTATATACCGCCAAATAATCATCCAGAGCATACATAATTTTAAAGGTTATTCGTTTAATTAAAAATGCAACCGCATCCTATTTCCAGATAAATTCTACGGAAAATTCACTAATTTCGTGGTCCGCTTGGCCAATTTAATATCTTATAATTAATTAAGGTTTTCAGTTATGATAAAAAAGTCAAAGGCAAGAGCGGGAACCCATGATCTTCGGCTTGATACGCCACTGCTCTACCAATTGCTCGTGGCCTCGATCCACTCAGACACCAACTTCACATCTCAACGACAATTCAAAAGGTGTGGTTCAGATGGGAAGTTGGTGCCTGAGTGGATCGAGGACACGATAGCTCAAGTGGTACAGCAGCGGCCTACCAAGCCGAAGATTGTGGAATCTAATCCCTCTCGTGCTATTGACTTTTCTATGGAGAATGTTGACCCATAATACAACAAGATCAAAAGTTGCAACAGGACAACTCTCACTTCGTAAGAAATGAAGGAGTCATGCCTCACCCTGCTTATAACCCTTCTCTCTATTCCATAGCTAAAATCCCACTCTAGGTTACATTATTCTCCAATTACACTCTGTATAAATAAACAAGAAAAAGAAAATCACTTTATACATTTAAATTATGATGAATTTTTTAATATAACGACGGGACGAAATAAGCAATAAAGTTTGTTAAAAAAAAGGTATAAATTACCCGGGTGAATGTACATCCAGTTCGGCCCGACTTCATTAGGCTAATCTAAAGTAGTACAAAAGGGCTTCCTTCCTATTTATTTGGATTAGCTTGGACAAGAAGGGCATAAAACCTAAATGCCCACCCCCCTGTGGTTCTCTTTTCATTTATTAACCTTCCCGTTCCGGTTTTCCCAAACAGCCCTTGTACACTTTCCCGTCCTTTAACGTCCTTTTCATAAATAACCGCCCTTAATTGTCACCCGTTCCTCCTCTTAATTCGAAAATCTCGGAATTGTCGAATTTCTCTCTTTCATACTGAATAAATTCAATTCAACGCTGGGGAGTAATTAGGTTTTGTACTTTTGATTACTACTTTTTTGTAACGCGCGAATTGCAATTTATGCCATTCATTTTAATTGTTATTTATGTCATTAGCGTTTATTTTTACTTCGTTACATCCTATCTATTGTAATTCTCTGCAGGTGGAATCAACCATGGAGGATGCTCTTATAAAGACCGTACCACCAGTGAGCGATTGCTAATTCAGCAGTATTTTAAGTTTCAAAGGTCGTTTATAAATATGTTAAATAAATTCTTTTCGATTAATTAAGGGTTTGGTTGAGATAAAAAAGTCAGTGTCACAAGCGGAATCCTGAAACCTTAATTAATTCAAAAAGAATTTATTTGGTCAAGCACAATAAAAAGTTAAATAAAGTTGGTCCAAGAACGTACCCTTGGTGACTCACCTCCTATACTTCTTAAAAGTAACCTTAATTTGTTGTAGGATCAGTATTATGGACGAGGGGTAGAATAAAAAAACAAAATTCCAACTTTGCCAAATTTTCGATCCGGGCTTCATAGTCATCATCAGCGCCTATATTTTCCGACAAATTAACAGCAATAAATGAACAGTTGTTTTATAAAAACAAACAACTACCGATTTTCAGCACAGGTAAATTCTATATTGGATTATTTTTTTATGTAATTGTGCCGTCGTGTTTGAGAGTGCCCACAGTGTGTGAGAAAGGCACAATTAAATAGAATGGAAACACTTTGAGCCCTGAAGATGATCTCAATAAAGGTCGAAACGTTGGCACGATAAAGGAAATGTTTACAATGCCATATAAGTACCGTGTTTTTTTTTACATCAACATTGTGGAGAAGATCTACCACTTTGGCCAGCTACTTGGAAGTAGAATGCATCTGCTTAAAGTCAAATTGGCAACGCATAATAAAGTCATTTTCATTTAAAACATGCCTAATTCTTTGCAGTACTCGTTTTAATAGAATTTTTAAAAGAGGACTAAGAAGTGACTACTGATTACTATTAGTGATTACTCATGTTCACATTTCGTTAACCAGAAAATTATTTCCCGTCTTCAAAGTTTTTTTTAATAATAATGGTTGTACAAATAACTAAAAATGAAAAAAATCTCATCTAAGGTGCAGCAGGCGGCGTCTTTCTGGAGAATACGCTTTGTCTTCGAGTTGTCAAAAAATTGAAATCTGCCTTCATCATTTTGCCGGAGGAGGGCGTGAACTTCCCCCTACATGATAACTTTGAAGGGGCGAGGCGTTCTATCAGTTCCACGTCCAAAATAAGAAATGTGATTGAGCCGGTCCGTTCCCTCTCTTATGAAATCCTTTGTGTCATTGTTGTCGATTCGTTCAGACCGGGAAGAAGAACTTTCGACGTCCGTGGGAAGGAAAACACCAAGATATTGGATCCCTGATTGTAAACTGGACTTGTTTAACTTCGAAAACAATGCTGTTTTGCAAATTCTAAAATCGACACCGTTATGAAATTTGAACGGAATTTATGTTTGCAAGAAAATCTACTGTCCATAAAAAAAACCTTCCACCTGTATTTTGCTCTAAAAATGGCCAAGTCTGGAAATACATGTTTCATCATGCTTTCAAGTCAGAGACATGTGCTATGTCTTATTTTTTAAAAAAATTTAAGCTGAACAAGATCGCCTGTTAAAAGTTTTCTTAACTTCAATCTTTCATCAGTTAATATAAAAATTCGGGAATATGTTAATATTTGCATTTTTTTACGAAAACTTCAAATTGAGTTCTGGAGGAAGGAAATCGTTCTGGACCGGCCTCTTATAACAATCGATTGGAAATTTTAATTGGCTTTCGATCGATCATGTTCCACTTTGCCTGATTTCTCATCCGCTTTCGAGTTATTCGCATTTTTTGGGCAAAAAGCGTACGTTTTTACGTGCTGATGGAAAAAACCGATCATTCAATTTGCCAAATCTGACCTGGTAGCCTGATGGGGGTGTTCAATATTTCTATTCTCTTTCCCGTTCATTTTCCCTCCCTCTTTGTCACGCTCTCTCTCTTTCTCAAACACATATTCTCTCTGACCGTCTTTCACTTTCGTACATTCGCTCTGCCATATTCTCTCTCCCTCTCCCTCCTTTCCTCCTATCTTATTCAGTATATTGTCAAACTTTCAGGTTAACTGCTTAAAGTAAATCCTGGCAAAACAATAAATGACAATGACAAATAAAATCTCCGTATCCGTGTACATCTATCTGAGCCCGCGTCCTTGCACGCGCGCGCGCGTTTGTTTATGAAATGAGGGAAATGGATAATAAAAAACAATTAGTCTGCCCCTGAAAACTTTTCAGAGCGTGGTGAAAAGTTCCAAGAACTTATTGTTAGTTTGGTAAAATGGCAGGTATCGATTTTTTTAGTTGTTCTCGGCGGTTTCATTGATATTGTTTGAAATCAAAGCCTACCTTGTATTTATAAAATTAATATTTTAAATCTCTATTTTTATAATCTCCATTCGCTAGTTTATTAAACCCGAAGCGTAAAGCTAGAAGTTGAAAGGTTTTAATTATAAACAGCAGATAATTTAATGAATAGTACAAATTTGGTCTTGGCTGTCTCTGAAGTTTTTAATTCAATTTTTCTTTGTTCCAGGTGAGAAATTCAGCTAATCCAGCTTCAAGGAAAAACGGGAAAACCGGTTTATCAAGGTATTCGTATACTTTTCTCGCGGGGTTTCAATTATACCATTCCACCTGACCTGCCCGTCTAGCGGTACCTTGTGGATCTGCATGTTTTTTCCATTTCAAAATATTTCTGGTAGAACTTATAATTAACAACAATGAGAAAAGTAGTCTCTTCACATATTTTCCGTTACACCTTACAAAACATTAAAAATAAATCCTCCAGACAATATCTTTCCCCTCCCCGCGACTGTAAACCTAAATAATGTAATTATCGTATAGCGGCAACAGAACTTGTAATTCGAGGATAAAATAACAATCACAAAAATATAATATTGTATAACATAATAAAATAGGTCATACCCAGTCGACACATGGGCACTTGCTATAGTCTGGTTAGCATTCGCTCTAGTCCAGAGTACTCAGTATTCCTCGGGGTAAGCAAGGATATATCATTCTATTCAAACTAATAAATTACATTCACTCACTAGACTTTGGTCACATTCCTAAGAGTGTTTGATATTTCTCTGGGTAATAGAGGATGGCCTTGCCATTCACTCTAATAAATAACGAGCACACGTCACTGCTGATTCATACTACACCTTTCTCGATATTCTTCTGGGTAATTAGCGCTAAGACTTTCTCATTCACGCTAATACATTCGTTCCCGTAAACAATGCATATCTCATGCAGGAATAATGATCTACATTCAATTAAAACATTGCTCCTACGATATCGGATCAGCGATCTGTACGTGCTGCCGTGCTTCAACGCCGCGCATAGGTTATTCCGGGTGACGTATTTTTTCTAAGCAGTTGCTATGTAATGGGTACCTGCACGGTTTCACCCCATCCGACGGTGTCCGAGTGAGATCTTGGGATGACTTATGCACGCGTGGTAAATACGATCTTTTTCCTTCTCTCCCTCTCTTTTGACCAGTGGATGTCACTTCTTCATTTGTGCAATTTAGATTTGTTTATTTTATTCCAGTTTAAATCAACTCGACCTTCGAATATGACGATGGATAGTAGAAAGCGGAGTTTTGCTTCCAAGCAATGCAGCGTTCTGGCTTATTGTACCTTCCTAGTTTCATAATTCTTCATTGACTGCAATTTCATTCTTTTTAATAGGATAACTCTCAATTGACCCGTTGTTTCGCATTCCAAGCTTTTTTATTACCCGAAATTACTTTATTTCCTACACCCAAGAAGGGGCCGCGGTAGCCGAGTGGTTAAGGCGTCAGACTCTCGGCTAGTAGACCCCGCGGTCGTGGGTTCGATCCGCACCGTCGCCTCTGGAATTTTTCTGACGCCTAAGGGGACCGGTAGCCGCAATTAAAAGAAATTGACACGGCGCTCATCAATGGAAGGGGCGGGACCGGATCTCAGCGACTCTGAACCTGGTCCCAACCCCCTGCGTGTTGCGAGCTATCCCCCAAAATATGGAGCTAGGGTATGGTACAATAAGCTGTACAGCTGCAGTGCTCAGGAGGGAACTCCTCCAGTCCCTGGCATCCATCCATACACACACACCCACACAAGATATCAACAGGCAGATATTCACTGACTAGATTTGATGAGATGATTTTACATGCTTTAATAGCTGCGATCTTAAGAAACGTTTTTTGCCAATGGAACCTTTTAAAGTTTTTTAGGACACAAGCACTAGTGGCATGTATTTCTGCTTGAAAGACCGAAGTTTGATTGTTCCACATTTTGGGCCTGTTCGCTTGACTTATAGGGTGGGCGGGTTCGTGTGGTCTTGTCGTGTCTAACGTCTCTTCTCTTGTTCTCGGTTATACCAGTGTCAAGAGATTTCTCACAGTCGTCGATTCCTTTGGGTTCCTCTTATATTTTTCTGTGGATGATCTAAGTGTACCATGCCTAGGGGCTGTGTGTGCCTATTATGAATGAAAATTTCTTGTTTTCTTTCGAGTGGGACTAAAAACCCAAAAAACATCGGTACAAGAGCGAGAAGCCAGCTCAGAAATTTCAACTACGTAATAAACATTAAAAAATATAATCTTGTAAACAGCAATTATTTAGAAATCGTGAGATGCGGTTTGTTGTGATGTAGGTTTCAGAAAAGCATTTTCTTTATCGTGCCAACGTTTCGATCTTTATTGAGATCATCTTCAGGGCTCAAAGTGTTTGTCTTCTGTGTAATTGAGCGATTCTTGCGTATCGTGTTGAGAGCGCATCATGATTTCTGAAGAATTATCTATTAACGGTCATTAATCGGGATTAATAACAGTAATTAATAACCTCCACTGAATTCGTACAAACGTGTAGCGAGTTTTGTTAATTTGGCGAACGTCAATTTTCTTTTCGGCAGGGCATTTTTCAGGGGGCAAATATAAATGCTTAATCCATTCATTTCCTCATACTAAAGGAATATTGCGATTGGTAAAGGGTCAGATTGAATAGATGAATTCAGAAAGGCCGACTTAACTGTAACAGGTGGTCCGTAACTGAAAATATCGGGTCGCCCGCTATTAACTTTAAGAGGTCAGAAAGATGGAAAAAGTTTACCATTTTTTCCTGCAGATTCAAGTCCACTTTCCGTCTGAAATGAACCTACTCAAAAGCCACTCTGGCCAATTAGAGATGAACGAACATTTCTATTCCGATGATTTCAATGATTGTTTAACTTTTATCTCACGTTATTCTTGGCAGTAGGGTGAAAAAAGAATTCAGATGCAATTATTCACTCCCCATCGACCTATCCTAACTCTTGGTTTTTCCAATTTCTATCCATGCATACTGCTCTTATGTTGTTTTATTCGTTCATATGAACATGCTGCTTTTTTTTTGTTGATGATCATAACACCAAGGATAGATAATATAAAAACGACTAGCTTTGTCTTATTGAAGCCTCAACATTTTTGGACTCATTAAATTGTAAAGAAGATCATTAAATTGAAAATCTAGATAATTTTCTGTTCTTATTACTTATATAAATATACATATGTATGTATATGTGTATATACAGTATCTCAATTAAACTTAATTTATTTCTATTTAATGGCCAAAGTTAGTCTTTAATTATTATGTAACGTATGGTTGTGTTGGGGAGGCCGCGGTAGCCGAGTAGTTAAGGCGTCAGACGGGTCGTGGGTTCGATCCCCAACGTCGCCTCTGAACATTTTCTGACGCCTAAGGTGACCGGTGGCCGCAATTGAAAGAGATTCACACGACATTCATCAATGGAGGTGGTCGGATCGGATCTCAGCGACCCTGAATTCGGTCTCCAACCGCCATCAAAAATGAGTTTCTTCGATGGAACGGGTGCTGAAATTCACATTTGTGTTGCGAACCCCCCTCCCCCTAACATATGGAGCCGGATGTGAAGTACAATAAGCTGTACAGCTCATATGCAGTGCTCAACAGAGATCTCCTCCAGTCCCTGGTATCATTGTAAAAATAAATTTTAAAACAATAGGCTTGGTTGAAAAATTGCCGGAGTACTGATCGTCGGTGTCGTAGGTTCGAGTCCCGCTCGTGACACTAATATTTTCCACATAACCGTAAATTCCATAATAATTAATTTAAATCTAAAACGAATTTTAGATTTAAATTCGACTCTTTTTGACTTCCCAGTGACATCTTGCGATCAAGTAAATCTGTGCAGGTCGAAGAAATTTAAAGAAACAACTTTTATATGTATGATAGTAAACTATGACCACTAGCTACAACTTACCCTTTACCAAAGAAAGCATATTTTTCATGTACCACATAAATATTTAGGGGGGGGGCGCGGTTGTCGAGTGGTTAGCGTGAGAGACTCTCGGCTAGTAGACCCGGTGGTCGCGGGTTCGATTCCCGCCGTCGCCTCTGGCCCTTTTGTCACGATACCCTTCCCCCCAAAACCGAATACGCACTAAATAATTACAATAGTCTGGCTAGATATGCAAAGTACATAAGGCCATTAAAATAAATAGATCGATTAGTTAATCGTTAATTATTCAGATATCGCGGTCTGGTGTAATGTAGGTTTCAGAAAAACATTTTCTTTATCGTGCCAACGTTTCGATCTTTTATTGAGATCATCTTCAGGGCTCAAAGTGTTTGTCTTCTGTGTAATTGTGCCATTATTGCGCGTCGTGTAGAGAGGGCCAAGTTCTGAATAATTAAAGTTTACAAATTAAAAATAAAATTGAATCATAAAGCTTTTGAAATTATATTTCCTATAAAAGTAGTGAAGAAGAAGTAAATACTAGAGCAACTTCGAATGGTTCGAATCCTCCTTGTGACATTTTTCATTTCGAATAAATTGTGTATAATTAACTGAGTATAACTTAGATGATTTTGATTTATATAAGTTCACATCTACGCTTGTATATTCATACACATCCATATTTTACACATTCACACTCTCACGCATACCGTTGATTCAATTTCCAATCAACCACCGTGGAAAACTCAACAATCCCTCCAATTATATAAGCTCGATGGGGTATATTCCGCCAACCTATACATTTACGCAAATAAATCCACGCACTCTCAACGCAATTTTAGTCACACAACTTTCAACTTTATTCAGCTCAAGCACCTCGTATCACGTGGCATTCCTGCACGCTCTCTATATAGAGCCAATGCCCTTTCAATTAGATTGAAAATGTAGAGAAATCTGAATTGAAATTAATAATTTTATGTTGAGTAAAAACTGAAAAAGCATTTTGTACAATAATATTCTAGTGAGAGGCTTGCCATGGACACCCAGGAAGCATTAATCCTCATTTGTTTAAATAAATATAATGTCTTAAATTGTACTTTACCAATTATTTACAGTAAATTAACGCATATTCTGCCAGTAAAATTAAATTAGTAACATAATTCCTAAAGTAAATAAATAAACGATTGAACAGAAATCTAAACATTGATCTTTTAGAGATTCATTACTTTGTTAGGAATTCCTTTTTATCAAAAAGCAGGAACTGATTGAGGAGTTAATTAGAGAGGACTGAATAGGGATTTTGAAAAGGCTCATATTGTAAGTAAATACCATGAGTTCATTTTTAAGAATGAAATATGTCTGAATCTCGGAATGACAAATCCAACATATATTCTTTTCCATTTACATTTTACAAGTTGACAGGCTAACAATAGAAACACAATCGCGAAGAATGTACATTTCTTTTATTTAAGAACTTTTGTTGAGTTTCCTCTTTCAATGGCGATTGGATGACAGCGACGAAGGCTGACATTTGACATCGGATGGGAAAATTTATGGGTTTAACCGAGAAAAAATATTTCTTTAATATCAACGTTTCCCTTAGGCAAAACATGTTTATTGTATTGTAGAAATTCGAGTGGATAAATGAAAAAAGTACGGTTATAAATCCATTTGTAAATCTTCAGTTTAACAAGATTTATCCAGCAAATAAAATGTATCGTGAAATCGATGGAAAAGGGGCTTTTCGTAACCAGGCTTTTATAGGCAAATCCTTGTGAACCCAACGCGCTTTGATATATTGTAGATGCTTTATAAAGTTGAACTACTAAAAGGGGAGACCGTATCGTATAAACGGCGTGACAGTTTGTTTTTTCCCCCCCAGGAAAGTGAAATAGCTGACGCCCATTAGAATGCCTGCACAACAAATCTCCAACACCGGATGTCTCTGTACTTTTAATGATACAAATAAGATAAAAACATCAACTATGAGTATTAG
>CM077114.1:17230937-17256764 GCA_039619505.1 Cimex hemipterus | reverse complement strand
TTTATTTTGTCAGTGACGGCTGTTGCAGCGATTTCGTAATGGTTTCGGCTGACCAAGGCGGGGAACTAGGCAATATACCAGAGTGAAAAGATGAAGGCCATTACCGAAATAGGGCCATTGCAAGAGAAAAAAATTGGATGCTTAGACATGAAATAAGTACAAGTTGGGAAAAACAATTTTTTTCTTCTCTTCGAATGGTGATGTTTCATTCACTCTGAGGTTAACCTTGTGATGACAGCAACAAATATTACCTAATATTCTTCTAAATAATTTACATCTCAAAACCAATATACAATAAACATGAAGTCAGTTTATGAGAAATAATATCATTGGGCAAAGCTAATTCTAAGTCTTACAAAATCCTGTTAAATTTTCCAAATTAAAAGTTAAAAAAAAACGATCTATACTAGGAATCCAAATTGAACAATAAATGGATAATATATGTATTTTTTGCGTTATTTGTGGTAAAAACGAGGTAAAAACACTATGAACCGATGAATACTAGGAATTGAATTGGGGAAAAAATTTAAACCGGACGTTTTGTACGACTTTTTTTAGTGATTGATGGCAAAAATTCTGTAAAAACACCATGAAATCGACGAATATTAGGAATACAAATTGAACAGCAAATATCTATTCCGGAGATTTTATGTATTTTTTGCCTTATTTGTGGTAAAAACGAGGTAAAAACATTATGAAACCGAAAAGCTAATTCTAAGTCTTACAAAACCCTGTTAAATTTTCCAACTTAAAATTTTAATTTAAAAGGGCAAGTTACAGTTTACGTTTCTTTTGAGACATAGCGTTTTTTTATGCGTAACCTAGGGTATTGTGTGCCGTTAAAGAACGTCTTTTAGACACGGAAACGAGAAAGGACCGTCAGACCTTTGATGCTCAAAGGTACTTTTGTTTTTACACCTCGTGCGATTAAGTTTTCTAAAAAGAAATTGTTCCGTTGAACAGTCTCGTGGAGGTAACATCTAAAGAAAGAGGGGAGTACTCAGTAGCCTAATCAAATACCAAATTTTAAAGAAATCTTCATTAATTCAAGTAAAATTAATATTAAGCTAATGAATTATGACTATTATTGAAATAATCTAGTGTACTTAAGAATTTCTCGTAAATTTTTAGTTTCATTGTTATATTTCCTTAATAGAGCAAGGAATAAACGAGTAAACAGGTTTAATTCATCCATCCTTTATACCCGTAATCTGCCTGATGGGCGAGAAATCAACTATAGACCTGTGTCCATCAGATGGTCGCTCCACCTGCACCATAATCTTTTTTGGGAATATTAGAAACATATTAAATATATTAGAAAGATTATTTAACTATTACATGTGGACCGCTTGGATGTGCCGTACAGGTGGCAATAAGAGCGTATGATATGGTTGGTAATGTCAGATTGGTTCTCTTGTCCTTTCAGCAGGGTATCTGGCGTAGTCAGTTCGTGTTAGTCGAGTTCCAAGTGTTGAATAAGATATGCTGATGTTGATGGATATTAGGGAGTCGGATTTCCCGTACAGCCTTTGGTCTTATTGTACTTTCCTAGTTTCCCAGTTCATTACGATCGACTCGACTCTTCTTTTATTACTAGGTCATTCACTGTCGTTGGTTATGATCCCGGTGAGTTTGCCAGAACAACTGGTCTTCCATCGCTACCAAGAAAGTGGAGGTTAATCGTGAAGGCTGAATCAGTTCGTCATCCTGACACATCTCAGAGAGATGATTGTTTTTTGGTTTAGAATGCACTCCTTAATCGACACTCTACCGCTGTTGAGATCAAGCAACGTCTTGCACGCGATAGAAATATCAATGTCAGTTTACGCACTGCAAGGTGAAGAATTTCAGAAGCCGGATTACGTGCGAGACGGCCACTGGTCCAGAATTTCTTCAGGACAGCTTAGTTACGTTTCGCAAGAAATCAACAATGTTGTTTTCGGATGAATCAAGGTTTTGTTTGATGTCTTTTCTCTGAGAGGTTTGGACAAGAACAGGAGAGCGATATACCCCTCGCAAAATGATCACAGCTGGATCGTTGGTGACGGTCTTTAAGTCAACGATTGGAATGGCCAGCATGTAGTCCCGATTTAAATCACATCCAACACCTTTGGAGCGAGTTGTCAAGGAGGGTAAAAAGTCGCCCAGCTATGCCAGAGAATATTCTGTGCATAGTGCTGTCGGAAGAGTATGAGTATGATATATTTAATTTTTTTTTAATCTAAGGTCTTTGTTGAGATTAAAAAGCTATTGTCACGAGCGGGATTCGAATCCAATACCTTCGGCGAAATGAGCTGCTGCTCTTCCACTTGAGCTATCGTGAGTTCAATCTACTCGGACAAACTCCTCAGCCGAAGGTCGTGGGTTCGAATCCCGCTCGTGACACTATTTTTTTCACACCTTAAATAAATAAAAAATACTCGAAGTAATTAATATGGTTAATTATGGATCCCTATGTTATTCCACAGCACTATATTCAAAACATCATAAAATCGATGCCACGACAAATTCCAGCGATAGACAACGCAAAAGGAGGAAATGCTCCTATTGAATAGAATATTTTCTTCTTTGTATCTGAAGCAACATTTTTTTTAAGTTGTCGGTATTTCAATAGTTCGTTGAAGTCGTGAGAAGCAGTCAAGGATTAACTCCTTTCTCATTATTGCCGACGTTTCTACTTCCATTCGGGTCATCTCCAGGACCTTGATGATTTAAAAACATACGTTGTTTGGAAAACTACAATAGGTGTGTAAATATAAATTTTGCACCACGTTTGCTTACAGTCACATAAAAACAGTAGAATACAAATTCACCTTTTACAAGAATTTCACACAAAACCAATATGACACCACATAATGGCACCACACTTTTTTGCAATTATGAAATACCTGGTTAATCTGCAGCCATTTGAAAATGAATGACCATTAATAAATAAGGGTGCATCGTTTGTTTTACTCGACCTATCTATGAGAAAGCATCAGGACCTGTCACGACATGATAACAAGAATACGTTTGCGCCTAGTCTCTCCCTGCTTATAACCCTGGGGGCGCCTGTGGCTGCATCGGTTTATGCGTTGACATGGCGCATTGCTGTAAAGAGAAGATCCCAGGTTCGATTACAGTGGCTCTGCATTCGAACCAGACATACTAAGAATTGGGTGTTTTCGAAAAACAACGACATCCCAAGGGTCAATTTGACTCCTGCTATGATTAACCTTTACAAAACTGTTGATAATTGATACTAATTGAAACTACGATGCCGGATCATATCATTTACATGAAAATAGAGCTTTTGGTTTGTTTCAGAGTTGTTTTAAAGTTGCTGTTTTTTTTGGGGGGGTATTCATTTTCAGTCGTGTGGTAATCACATTAAATCTAAATGCAACAATAGTGCCAAATAGATTTTGGCTTTTTCTCAAAGCAAACATCCGAAAATACAAAAATCAAGGAAATGCTAACATGTGACGACGAATATAACCGGCCCCACAACGAGGCTTGGGACCGATGTTTATTTTTACATTTTCACATATCAATATTTTCTGTCGTATCAAACTTGACGATCGTCATCGCTGTTTCAACCCCGTGACGAATTGAAACGCTCTTTTTTTTTCTTTTCCCTTTTCATCCCTCTGGCGATCCGGTTCGCGTTGTTCGCCTCTAAATGTAAAAAAAAAAAATCCCATTTTCCTTAAATTGAAAAATTTATTTGAAAATGCTGTCTGCTAAAAATTGATTATACTACATCTAGCCACGTCTTCTAGATTGGATAGCCTACGGTTTCAGACTGCTACGATATTATTTAAATTCTGTATCAAATTTGTAAGTCAATCTTTTTTAAAAAATTGTATATTATTTTATAAATTTGGACGTCGGACTTTGCTATTAACGTTTCATAACTGAAAGGCCTTTCGAGAGTAATAAGTTTATCTAAGGACTTCATTAATTTTTCCCTTTCTTCCTCAAATTCAACACAGAGCATTATTATATGTTTCAAGTCTTCATACTCATCGCATGTCGCGCAATTAGGAGTGTTTCTGGTTTTTATGATTTTATTAAGGTAAGAGCCACAAATGCCGTGATTGCTTCTTAACCGAGAGACGGTTGTGAAAAAATGACTTAGGCCCAGTAAGTTTATTTACATTTTTATTTTAAGGATATTCCAGACAACCGAGACGTCCCTGGCTAAACTTCGTAGTAATTTTCTGAGATAAACTCACATAAGTGCGTTAATTTCTTGTGATGATCGACCAAACGGTGATCACACCTATTTAAGCCAGTTATGACTTACTCTTAGCTTTCCCTCAAATTTAGGTTGAGGAGGAATGAAAAATAGGTTAATTGTTTTGAATAAAATTAAAACAAGATTTATTAAAAAAACACATACAGGAAAATTAAAAGGAACTCTTATGCCACCCTGGGATTACCGAACATAAAATTAAAATGAAACAGTATTCTTATAAACAATTAACATAACAATAATTGACGCGCTTCGGTCAGGCCTCTACTTATCTGGCTTCGATACACCAAGTAATAAATCGGCACCTCTTCACCGTTACACTTCCGGGAACACACTGGCCTTATGATTCCCACAATCCTCCATTACCTCTCAGGAGTGGGTCTAGACGGGTGACGTGTGAAGTTGTAGCGTCACGCTGCAGCGTCACATTCTTCTTCGATTTTTCTTTTTCTCGTACAAACGTTTGTTAAATGATATACACTTCTTGGTATATTTAAAAATCTAAATATATAAACATCTTTTTTTGGCTCATATTAACAAACATTCTGCAAGTAAAGTAAGCCAGAAAATGTCAAAACGTGGATTTGACTTCATTGTTGTGATCCTAGAATTGTACTCGTTAAGTGGTTTTCGCGGCAATCCAAATTAACTTTTTGACTCATAATTTCGAGAGCATCTTACATGACGTATCTTCCTCAAAACGTAGGAGACCGATTTTCTTGGTTGATAATTCTTTTTCAATAAATTGTCAAGTGCATTTTACAACTCTATCAAACATCAAAATCGGAACATTATTTCTATTTTTTTTTTAAGTGTATGCTGATGGCACTCTCAACACGATCCTCAAGAATGGCACGATAAAGAAAATGTTTTTTTGAAACCTACATCACACCAGACCGCTTCTCACGATTTAAAAAAAAAAGATTAACTTTTGTCAAACAGATTTCATATTTTGAGTAATCTTCTGTAGAAATCTTTTATATATATTTTTTCTTGACACATACGTCGTTAATTAGGTGCGTGAGGACGGGAGGGACCGTCGGTGGCCGCAAGGTTTAGTCTATGACGGCGTTCATCACTGTGAGGTAAAGGTCCCGGGTTCCAATCCAGCGGCCCTGCATTCGAACCCGACATACTTACAAATGGGCTTTTTTCAAAAACACCGGCACCCTGTGGGTTTGTATGACCCCTCGTAAAATAATATTTAAAAAAAAAAAAGTAAAAAGGTACGTTCCTATTCATTAAAATGGTATGTTTGACGTTTCAATCCTTTTGGCCTTTTTTTAAATTATAGCCGTTACAATCAGATATTCCAATAACGACTTCTTAAAAATCGCAAAAATTTTGATGAATTTAAAATTCAAACGAAAATGTATGATATACACCTTAATATATTTAGATGTCTCTGGAGGTACTAAAACAAAATTTTATATTAATTTTAAGAGAGAAAAATGTATGACGTAGTTTATTTTTAAAAAAGATTTTTTTTTAATTTTGGCTTATTGAAAAAATTTGATAGCTTTTACTATATTGCTATTGCAACCGCAGTTATATTGATACATTAAGCCAGAATCTCTTATTCTTGAATAAAAGGGCTTGTAAACTGTAGAAAAAATAAATAAAACGTTCAAAATTGTCATGGGCGTTTTTCCATTTCCCTAGGTTCAGTGAAGGGTAAAGGTTAAAAACAGGCTCGTTAGCCTGCACGAAATTTTTCCTCAGGCCAATCAGTACGTAATTCAGAATTTTTACGAAATTTCGAGTTTATGTCGGTCGAACGGGGAAAAACTTAGTTGTCGTCTGATTGACGGGTAGAAACCCCCGGGAGTTGGGGAAGGAAGTGGGAAAGAAGTCCCAAGAGAACCAAGAACTTCTCAGCGGTTCATAACAACCTATTTTCACTACAGGATAAAAAAATATATATGCATATATTTTCAAATCTCCATTTAAAAAAGAACAAAATTTACACGTGTATGCAAAATGCGTATAAATAACAATTACCTAGTAATTGCTATATCCTCGAAATTTTCATCATAAAATTAACATTAAAATAAAGTAAATCGTCTTCTTGGGTATAAAAGGTGTGGAATTAATTGGCCTATTGGAAATAATAACAGTAAATACAGAAAAAACACATCAACCTCGTAGAAATACATTGTTTGTTTTGGTTACAAACCTGACATAAAATTAGATGTCCTCCAACTCGATCTATAAGTTTTTGTTTATAGTATTAGATGTGAGGACTACTTTTTTACTCATGGATAAGCACGCAGTTAAAAATATGATAAAAGAAAGATTGCAGTATCCGGCGGGATCGTCGGAGAGGCTCTAACGAGTCAAGAGTACGGCTGGTAGATGGCCCTCAGAGAATCTGAGCAGGAGACAAGGGATCGTCCTCATCCGACTAAGGATTGGCCATATTCAGTTGACACATGGGCACCTGCTCTTGGGCCAAAGACCGCGCAGGTGGCCCTTATCCAGAAAAAGGTTGCTCGATGTGTCCCACATAATAGAGGCGTGTCATGCCTTGGCTCCATACAGATGTGTGCGGGCATGCCGCCGGATTTAAGAAGAGTCCTCCAGCAGGAAACGAGTTTCTGAGTCCCCTGTTCCGCTTTCTAGGGGAAATTGGGTTTTTTCATTATATATAGTATGACTTATGTGTTATGTGCTATTGTGTGTTGCCTGAGTGCATGTATTTATTTGCGTGAATGGCGAGTAGTGAGGGTGAATAGAACGTCACCATCGCCCCTCGAACAATGAAAGCGAGTGAGTGTGTGCGCGGGGTCGATGGCGGAATATTAATAAAAGTACCTCATCGAGCCCAATCTAACTTAATTTAATTGTAGGTCGGTGGAGGAATATCAAGTGCTCCACCGACCAAACGGCATGAGTGTACTGTACGAATGTATTTAAGTGTATGAACTTATTTATTTGTATGAATGATGTGTCTGAACGGGTATAGAATATAGACTATGCGTGGGGCTGAAATGACCAAGATGTCGGAAGCCCCAGCAAAAAAAAGGAAAGAAAAAAAAATTAGGGGGCATCGGTAGCCGCAACGGTTGGGCGTTGGCACCCGTCGAGGTAAAGGTCTTGGGTTCGAATCCAGCGGCCCTGCACTCAAACCTGACAACTATTCTTCAAAAACGCCGACCCCGGGGGTTGATTATGACCTTTGATATTGCAAACCCCTGTAAAATAAGCACAGTTGATCATCAGTCGTTGGTGGAGGTAATGTTCCTGGCTTCGCGTTTCTAAGTTGGCATCCTTCGGTATTTTCTACCCATCTTGTACTCTCCAGTATGTGACTCTAACGAGATCGAAGCATATCCATGTTTTATCTTCGGGGACTTAGGAAGTACTCCACCGACCAAACGGAATGAATATACTACATGAATGTATTTAAATATATGAACTTATTTATTTGTATGAATGGTGTGTTTGAACTGGTATAAAATATAGACTTAGTGTGCGGCTGAAATGACCGAGATGTCGGAAGCCCCAGCAAAAAAAAAAGTATTAAAAATAATCTGGAGGAAAAAGAAATTCAATTGTTACTGCGAAACTTTATGCCGATTTGATGGTCGTCATCAAAACGTATTAATCTTAAAGATGTCTATTTATGATATAATTAATTTTTTAATTCATGGTTTCTAATTTTTTGGAAGACCGATTCAGTCCAACGAATTACTAAAACGTGTGTGTATGTGTGTGTGTTTTTGCGCGTATGTGTGAATGCACCAGTAAAATAAAAAGTATTTGATTTAACGTTAAAAATTCTTTGTAAATATGTGGTGCTTAGTGACCGTTAGACGATGTTTATTCGGTCTGAAGATGATCTCAATAAAGGTCGAAACGTTGGCACGTTAAAGAAAATGTTTTGCTAAAACCTACGTCACATCAGACCGCATCTCACGATCCGCTAATAATCATTCTTTATAAAGATCACAGCGTTAAATATGCATAGAGATCATTTTTCAAAAGCTCTGTTTTATAAACAATACCGCATTTTTAAAACTTTTACATAACGCAGATAGCAAAGAGAAGTAATCGTGAAAATCCCTGATACACGCTGATCTGGCATGTAGGCATGGCTAATGCCAATATAGCAGTTATTGGCTTGAATGGCAGGAAATCAACTGAAGACCCAAGATCCATCCATGGTCCCTTCACCTTTACCTTAGTGTGGAGGGGGGCATTTTAAGAAAAGAGATTCTCCTGATAGGTTTGCAGATGATTTGCAATTAATAGTTTTGAATGATAGTTATTGTTTTAGAAGTATGGTATGACTAGACGTAAGATTTTATATTTGAGGGCTTTTGTTGCGATTACAGTACTTTCCTAGTTACTTACTGTAATTCACTACAATTGACTCGAGTTTTCTTTTAAGAAGTACTAGGTCATGGACTGTCGTTTACATCCCTAACCTTAGTTTTCTTTGTACCCAAGGTTATGACTACTGCGGGGTTGCTCCATATTCAAAGATGTTATATGCAGTTGTTCCTTCCTCGTCATTTATAACCTACAAGCGGTACATGTTAGGTAGAGGTTTCTTCAATGCTAGTGACTCTTTTCTTCTGCGTTTAGCTCTCTCTAGCAGTGGGCGTGAGTATGCCAATCTTGATGATAGTGGTTTATCATAACCTTACTGTGTCTAGCACCACTTTATACACTTTCTTTTTTACCTTCATGATGATGGATGCTACGAAGTTTTTGTTCCCAAAGCACTGCAGCTTCTGTTTTAATATACGTCCCTAGCTTAGTATCGTACAATCCACCCGGCCCTTATTCTAAAGAAGCACTATGTCGTTGACTGTAGTCGCGAAAATTCCTTTGCATATGTTGTCTTTGAATTCCAGGTTATGTCAATTTTTTTTTTCAAAAATTTCGTTTTCCAAACAATCGATACGTTGATTTAAACCGAAATCAATATAACCGACCAGGAAAAATCATAAAATACCAAAGCCGAGAGAAAAATGGACAGCCAAGAGCAGATTTGAAATTAATAATGAAACGAAACAAGAAATTATTACCGTTTGAGAGAAAAAATATTAGCCGGGTGCCCACCCGGGGAAAATATTGACTGGAAGTGATGTCAGTACAAAACGATCACCATCATGGAATGGACGATAAAAGATTTCCATTCTTTACAGGCGATTGACGTGCCAGAAAAAGGATCGGAAGGAGGTAGATGAAATTCTCAACCTAAAGTGATTTACAAAAAAAGTTGCAAACGTAATTTAAAAAAAAAAGACAATATACGTAGTCCGTAGCTAAAAGTGGTAACTTTACACTGAATGTGTGTTATCAATGAAAAGAAAATTCCATCAAAGGAATTTAAACCTTTAATTCCAAACTTCATTTCGCTGTTTTGCCAGCAGACCTTTGTTCTTTGTAATTTAAAGGCTGAATAAAAATTACCTAATAACCTAATTAAACCTAATTGCGGTTAAAATTTTGTTTTACCACTTTACAAGTTGCGATTTAGGCCACGACCGGAAACGAAACTTGACAATCCAAAGACTTTTTTAAATTTCTCTTTAAATGTGAATTATTTTTCTGTATTAAAGGGGTCGCTCAATTCCACCACTGACAGGGGGAAGGGAGAAAGTTCCGGACCTATTATCTCGTTCGTTCAAATTAATTCGAGTTTTTTTAAGTTTATTCAGTATATGTTGAGATTTATTTTAAAATAGTTTCAAAGTTGTAATTGAAAAATTAAAACTTTTATCGATTGTTTTCCAAAAACACAATTTTTTTTTCAAGTTTGACTTAATTTGTTTGCCATTAATTTATACAGTAAAAACGATATTTTATGATAATCTAAATGTTTAGAAGACGTGTTTGAATGATGAAGCGAAAAGTAAATTGCTCACGTTGTTAATGTTTCTTCCCTCCAGACACACTGGCATCAATGTGCATTCGATCTATAAAACATCGATGTATAACGCTGACGTATTTTCGATAGAATACAAAAAACCTGCTTTACTTTCGTCCATTGTGAACGTACGTAGCCACTCGGCAAACATCAGCATAATCACTTTGTTACAAAGACCTTTAAGGTCGCAAAAATTGGTACAAAACTAGAAGCAACAAAGGAAAATAAAGGGAAAAAACTTAAGTTCTTAAAAAAAGAGGAAAGAGAAAAGGACAAACCAAATGAAAACTTTCGCTTGATAACATAGATGAGAGAGCCTATGGTCCTAGTATTTCTGAGAGATTTTCTTTTCCTCAATTTTAGAAAAAATAGTTTGTTAATAATTCGTACTTACATAACATGATTCAATTAATTTGTAATAAGAACAAATAAAGTGTACAATAAGGCCGTCTAACATCTCTTGAACTCAGTGTTGTCATAAGTGTCATAACCTGTTCCTAAAATATTGAATTTGGAAATTTATTTTTAAAAAAATTAAACCAATTTTAAAAATGTGTGGTGATTAGTGACCGTTAGTCGATGATTATTCGGAAATCGAATCGTGCCTACGTTTCGACCTTTATTGGAATCATCTTCAGGAGTCGAAATGCTTGTTTTCTGCCTAATTCTGCCACCTTACGTCTCGTCAATGAACTCTAAACACGGCACTCAAGAATGAAGCAATTACGCAAAAAACAAACATTTTAAGCCCTGAAGAGGATTTCAATAAAGATCGAAACGTATGCACGACAAAAAAAATTCTAAAACCTACGTCATACCAGACCGTATCTCACCATTTCCGAATAATCAATGTTAAAAACATTTCCACTTATCAGAATAATACGAATATGATTTTAAAATGAAGGTAATATTTTTTTTTAATTTTTGTATCACGCAATCCGTTCAAAACGTATAGGTGTTTTCAAACGGCACACTTTTGTTCTTTTTGTTTATATATTTTACAACTAAATGCAAAATCCAACGAGCAAAAATTATGACCAGTGATTAAACTGTGATTTATGAGGGGGTGAAGCTGACCTAGCTGTTGATAGCCCCTGAAGCCAAGCTTCGGTACCTGGACGGATAAGTTCAAGGTCGCCCTGGATTCTCAACACCTCCAGTCTTGCCGATAATTCATTTTAAATTTTCGCCGGTGGATTGTACGATGATACCAGGCGTAACTCTGAATGTCCATGTGTGGATTAATAAACTGAATTTGGCCAGCGAATTATAAAAAAACAGGTGAGGACAATACATCTTCTCAGGTTGAAATGCGGAAGCCTGGCTGCCTCTTTTATGCGTGTGCAAATTTATGTTCAATCAATAGACGTTAGTAGATTTTTATAGTTTCTTCAAAAACTGCAAAGAATGAAAGCATTTGTAAAAAAAAAAAGATAGGTTATATTAACTTTTTTGTAAATTATATCCTTGTTTTGTTACAGGTGAGAACGTCAGATTATATCGCAGCGAACGGTGTTTGGAAATAATCCCTAAATAGATTGGTGAAGAGGGAAAACTCGCTCGGTAAAGTATTTTATCTTTTCGTACGGCGCTTCAGTTGTACCATTCTGCATTACAGATCTGTCATGCGGTATTCGGATCTGCGTCCCTATAATAAAAAAAAAAAATTTCGTATTACACAGCAATAAATTCATAAAAATATTTTTTACAAACGTTTAATTTAATAGAAAATGTAAGAAAATATAAAATAAGAATCAGTTGATGTAATTTTTTTACACCAGACTGCTAAAGGTACACAGATTATTACACAGATAATAAGGTAGATATTAAAAGTAATAAGAACAATAATCGTATTTCTTCTTGACAGTACATAAAGGTGGGTTAGGACCGACCAAAACAAATCCCCTTTTTTATTGATCATAAATTTCATTTAACGACGTGAAAAAACAATATGCCTTTTGAATTTAACGCATGGTAATATTATTTTATGTTTTTATTTAAACGTCTAATTAGAGATTTTCGTGCCGCAACTATTTTTTTTTTAATATTTACGACGATAAATATTTTGTTAAGTAAATATTTTTATATATGATGGATTCGTCGTTTGAGTGATTTTTAAAAGGATTTGCCTAGTGACGACACTCTTTCCCTCGGAAACATCGTCATTTTTCACTCGCTGAGAAGGTCTAGGGCCAGTTTTGCTTCTTTCACCTTGGAGAATTTTATATTAGAGTGAAAGGAAAAATATCGTACTAGCAGATTATAGGGAATACTCAGTGTTGAATGAACCTTTCACAGATTTTAATTGAGGTCATGCAAAGCGGTAGTGTAGGTAGTTTGGGCATTATTCTTTGAAATATAACACGTCTTTTTTATAATTTACAACGGTGGTTCGTTTCTTGTATTTTCAGACTTGTGTGGGGATTTCAAGTCAGTCGTTTATCCTTGAAAAGTCCAAGATGGAACAGAGGGTCAGTGGTTGGCAGTGGGGTTACTGTTGTGCTCACAGTAGAGATACTTTTCCGCCGGGTACTCTGTACAAATTTTCCCTAGGTTTATTTTCATTTTCCGCTCTGGGAACCTAATGCGCCACTAGTAAAGTTCAAATTGTTTTGGATGGAAATAATGGAAAGTAAATATTTGATTCATGAGTAAATAATGTTTTCCCTTAATTTTCTTTTTATTTCATACAACTCAATTTTTAAAAATTGACGTTAAAATAATTTAAACACATGTATTACCTGAAGTTTATATAGGTTTAAATTTAGAAAAGTCAATTCAAACAGAATTTTAACAATAGATTATGGGACGTTTTTATTGTTAACAACATTTTCAAATATCCTTCAGCAGTGTTACAAGGGTAAAGAGATTTTTAAAATCCGTCACAGCCATGAAACTAATTTGTTGTTAAGCATGGCATTTTATCGGCACTTTGTGAATACTGAATGATGAAAATGTAATTTTTTTTCTGAACGACTTCATTCAGGGAATAAGTCGCAAATCAGATCTTTTCATTACATGACTAAAAGATTACGCATTTTCATTTGTTTGAACCAAAAATCAAATATTTTCAAAGGCTAAAAAAAAACTCTAATTTTCTTTATATAATTATCTAATTATCTATATAGATCAAACTGGTTTTTAAAGATCAACAAAGAATTTGAGAGAATATGTACGTGTGCTTGCTTTTAAGTATTTCTTTTAAATTAAATTATATAAGGCCCCGCATAAATTCTCAGTAATAAAACGTTCCGTAAGCAGTAGGATTGACGTACAGAAATAATAAAAAAATTGATGAAAATTTTGAAGAATTATAAAGATTACCCAATTTGATGGATTTAAATATCTAATGCTTATATTTTTTGGTATAGTATTTCTGATGCACGTTAATGTGAAATGAACAAAACGCTTTTCTTCCAATATGTAATTGTAAATAATAATGAGAGTGAGAGAGATATTGTATTTTTTTTTTTCAAAAACACCGGCACCCTGAGGGTTTATATGAACTCTGCTGTTGCGAACCCTCGTAAAAAAGATGTGAATTAGGTTATCTGAGTTTATGATCAGTAATAATTACCTAAATGATTTCTTCAGTTCTAGGATATAGTCAACATTATATGCAAGAAAGTCAAAGATTACCAAAATAGCACACCAGCATCGCAATTAGTAGGATTAGCACAGTTTGCGTGAATGACCCTATTCGATCGAACGTTCAACAAACAAGACGAGCATTTGCGTGATCGCGGTTTTCTCGTTCGGTCTCGTATAAACTTTCAGGGTGCCGGTGTTTTTTGAAAAAAACAAAAAAAAAACATTTGTAATTATGTCGGGTTCGAATGCGGGACCGCTGGATTCGAACCCGGGACCTTAACCTTACAGTGATGAGCGCCGTGCCAAAGACGGAACCTTGCGGCCACCGACCCCCCCCCCACCACATTTATTAATATCAATTCTAATTGAACAACAATTTTAAAACATATTACCTTTGTGAATTTTTAATATATTAAATTAATATATACGTTACTTCATAATTTTTAAACACACATTTTAAATGATTTTACAATTTAACACAATTGAACATAATTTAAATATATTTATTATTTATAACTTCACAAGACAAAGGAAAGCTTTATCCTTTCTATTTACACTTGGATTGTTGTTATCGCAAAGTTTTAAATATTACAAAAAGACTCTTTCAATACTGGAGAAATGTAAATTTAAATAAAAAGTCAGGTCTATTCTCGAAACTAATTTATTTTTTTAAATTCTGTATATACTTTAAGCAGATGCCCGAGAAAAAAAATCTAATATACAGAATAATTTCTGTTCGGTATTTTCCGTCCCTGCTGATGACTCCGATTGAATCCCAAATATTCCTTATCACTTAATGTTGGCGCCGGCCATCTCGTTTTAGATATATTTTGTTTTGGATTATTGTAATCCCTAATCCTATTGCTACGCTCCTTGCAAACCCAATTGATTCAAATTTGTAAGTAGATGGATAATCATTTGTGATATCTTAACATTTCATTTAAAATTTGTTATGTTTTCCGGATTTCTCTTCGACTTGCGATCTATAATAAACTAAATTAACCTAATATTTATTTCATTTGAATAGGAATGGATGTCCTTTATAATTTTGTATTTTTGACCGGCGATGAAGAAGTCGCGTGTGTAAACCATGAAATTGCTTTTGTCCCTAAGGGTGAGGATATTTTCCAATTTTCCCGCTTGATCTATAGGGTAACAGAACGCGGGGAATTTTTTGGCGTTAAAGTAGCCAGCATTAAAAAAAGGTTTAACCAGCCGAACCTGGACGTCTCTATTAGGAGCGCAGCCAATAAAATAATATATTCCGAGTTAAATAATCCGTATAAGAGGACGTACGTAAATTCCCTCTTGTTGACAAATGTCAAAGATTATTGCGTTTTATTGCATTGGACGTTTTTGGCAAGCAGAAGAAGAAACAGCTCTGATAAGAAAGTCTTAATTGTAGAGTTTAAAAACTCTATTTACAAACTTAACCAAACAATAAAATAATGCCATCTCTATAATAATATATATTCTCCTATATTGTTTATCTGTTCATTAAATATTAAAAAAATGAACAAAAAAGGCATAATTTTGTATGCATGAGGTTATCTTTAAAATCTGATTTGATTGAATTTCTTAAGAAGCTTTCTTTATGATCATAGCATTGACACAGATATAGTTTTGTCATGTCATTATTGCTGTACAAATAAAGTTTATGTACCACATATCGAGATGCAATATTTTTCCAGAATAGGTACTATGGCATGAAATATCAGCCTTGTTCGTAATCATTTGCATAGTTGTTGGAAATCTTTTGTCTTTCATTGAATCCCCATGTATTGAGATTCAGTTGGCAAAATTATACTGGAGTGTCATAAGTAAAGAATGGCATTTTTCATCTACTACTGTGAGAAATTGGGATTGTTAGGCAGTTTACGCCAGATTCATGCGTCGTGTCTTACTGAAAAAACCCCACAGGTCGAGGTGTAACAGTATTTAAAATAAGCACAAAAATACTTTCATGGTGTATACATTATTTTACATGGGAACATAATTATCTTGTTTTAAATTAACTTCATACTTATGTGACGTCTCCCATAGGCAAATTGATTTTCTTTAAAATACATGGGTTGGTAAAAAAATGCCTATGATGGAATTAATTTTTTTTTTAACGAGGGTTCACAATAGCAGAGGTCATATAAACTCTCAGGGTGCCGATGTTTTTTTTTTTGAAGAAAAGCCCATTTGTAAGTATGTCGGGTTTGAAGGCAGGGCCGCTGGATTCGAACCCGGGACCTTTTTACAGTGATGAGAGGAGAGCCGTATCAAATACGAAACCTTGCGGCCACCGACGCCCCCAAATAAGTGATTTAATGCGACTTTTTTAAGTTTATTTTTATCTGTTCACTTTATTTATTTTTTCAATTTAACTCAGATATTTTTTTAAGAAAAAAAGACAGAAGTTTATAGAAATGATACAGCATGGAATATCAGCCTTCTTTTTAATTAATTGCGCTAGACTTCGTGGTCCATTTGATCAATTAATATCTTTCAATTAATGAAGGTTTTTAGTTGAGATAAGAAAAGACAGTGTCACGAGCGGGATTCGAACC
Source organism: Cimex hemipterus (assembly GCA_039619505.1). Lineage (NCBI taxonomy): Eukaryota > Metazoa > Arthropoda > Insecta > Hemiptera > Cimicidae > Cimex > Cimex hemipterus. The sequence continues at coordinate 17,240,500 of CM077114.1, read as the reverse complement.
CGCGACCTTCAGCTAGATACGCCGCTGCTCTACCACTAAAGCAATCGAGACTTGGATCCACTCGGATACTTCCCACCCGTGACACTGTCTTTTTTATCTCAGCTCAAACCCTTAATTAATTGAAAGATAAGCACATATTTGTATATCATAAGCACGACAACTTTTGCCTTTCATTTGACATCCCAAATCGTGAAATGCAAATAAGATAATAAAAGCGTTGAAAAATTTTTTTGTATGCATGAGCATAAAATACGTCGAAACGATAGACTAACGAATTTAAATTGTATATAGACTTGTATGTGTATGTGATATATGTTATACCCCAACTACCCCGAAGAATATCTAGTACTTCGGGGTAGTATGAATGATTTGTGATGTGAATGTAATTTATTAGCGTGAATGGCCTTGGTTATCCTCCTTTACCCGAAGAATATTAATGAGAACTAATCTTTCTGGAAGGTGTTGGTTGTGATAAAATAGTGTCTAAAAAAAAGAAAAGTTATTGGTCAGTCGGACCACGAACTGATATGGATTTAATAAGTAAACAAAAGTTTATCTTCACGAAAGCTTTCCATGCCCATTTCATTTGTTGCCGAAATTCAAATAGATTACATGACATTTGAAAAATGGCAAAATGAAAGAAAAATTCGAAAGTTGGTTGGTACGGGGAGCACGCTGTCCGAGCGGATCAAAGTCACGATAGCTCATGTGGTAGAGCAGCGGCGTATTGAACCGAAAGTCATGAGTTCGAATCCCACTCGTGACACTGACTTTTTACCTCAATCAATACCTTTCATAAAGATTAATTATTTGAAAAAAAAAGAATTTGGTCAATCGGATCACGAACTGTAATGGAATTAATCTAATGGTAGACAGTCTATCATGTTTTAACTTGTTTCTGTGCTTTTGGGATTGTTACTTGTGTTATTTTATACTCAATTGGCACCAATAAATGGTACATATGAAAACCCTTCGTTTAAAATCTGTATTTTTCTTTCTCTCCCACATAACAACTAAAAGAACATTACGACCAACCGTATAACTTCGGCAATTATAGGGTCTGTTGTTGACTTCCGCCACTTTCACAGGATGATGGCCATTGAAGTCAATCACGATAGACATGTAAACACGCATATTATACTGTCCATGTACCGTATGTATATGCACACTACTGTATATTCTATAATTTTTAATTCTTTCATTTTACATGCAGTTTAAAAATAAATTTAAATAATTTTAAAAAATTGTTTAGACAATAATCAACCCTTTTAATGAAACATATTGAAATAAACCACGAGGAATGATGAAAATGAACATGACAAACTTATTTTACAGCAGAGAGGTTGAAACAGAACGAGTTAGGTATGAAAATTCGGTTTAAATCCCACCGGTTCGACCCGGAATTCTGGAAATTCGTCCTACTCCTGATTATTCAGGCGAGGGCCACGGCGGCCCGTGTATTTGCATACATATCATTTTATACGGCGGTTTAAACGATCTTGTGAAATCTTCACTTGTTGGATCTCGTCGGGTTCGGTGATCTTAGGCGAGCATTTTCTAAAAATGCTAGGATGCATAGGACATTATGCAAAATTTTAAGTTGTTTCTGAAGAATGATCATAAAATCTGTTTTAAAATCTACAACGTACAATCGGGCATAGAACCAGATAAATCATTCTGTTTGGTTCAAACTGTTTAGTTTAATAAATTTAAGTAAAAACTAAAAAAAAAAAAAGGATTCGTTAATATTTTTAATTCCACCCCTCAGCCTATTGTGGATGAAAATAATTTAATTAGTAGCTTTTATTGTCTTAATCTGTTAAGAACTCTTAAACCTTTGCTAATTTTCACCTTCCCTTTGCGAATCCCTGCTCTTTTTCCATGATTTCAAATGTAACAAGATCATGTAGTAAAAAAATACAATAATCAAAAGTTCCATTTACAAACGTTCCTGTATTGAAAATCGGACTTTTCTTTTAAATATATGTTTGATATTATACTATATACCGTATCATAGATTGAATATTTGAAGAGGGGAGAAGTGAGAGGTGGATATCTCGGAGAGATGATCAATCGTGAGGATTGGGTTTTCTTCCGAATCCGTCATTGCGGCGATAAAAGAGGAATCCAGGTCGTGACATTCCAAAACAACTTAATTCACTATTTTCGTGGTCCGCTCGACCAATTAATATAACACAATTAATTACGGTTTTTAGTTGAGATGGAAAAAAGTTAATGGCACGAGGGGGATTCGAACCCACGACCTTCGGCTAGATACGCCGCTGCTCTACCACCTGAGCTATCGTGGACCTGGATCCACTCGGACATCAACTCCCCATCTCAACCTCACCTTACGAATTTTCGAACCTATGAGATCCACGCCAATTAACGCTCTCCAAGTGGAAGCTAAGAAGATGCCCCTCACTCATTGTAGGTTCTTGGTCACAGGTAGATTTCTATCTCGTATGTTAATCAAAAACCACCCCACTGTCCTCCACATCCGCCAACTTGCTACGTCTAAATAAGAAATCCCCCTTGTTATCTACCTTTTTTTAAACTTTCCCACCTGATCATCCTGTTCCTCCACCGTCTAACCATCCGACGTTCCTTACCAACCAATTCCCACTACTCGTCCTTGACAAATTTGCTATTCCCGATCCCCTTTCTATTTCCAACTGGTCCTCCTTCCATCCATACATTGAGGAGGCATCAGGTAGTGGCTTTTGCGAAGAGGCTCTAGCGATTTATTCAGATGGCTCCAAATCCGACAAAGGTGTGGGCGCAGCCTTCCATATCCCAGCTAGTTCCGTCTCAAAACAATTCAAATTTTCCCGCATTGCCTCCATTTTCACCGCTGAAGCTATATCAATCCTAGAATCGCTAAATTATGCCCAATCAATTAATCCCCGTAATCTAATCGTCTTTTCGGACAGAGTGTCCTATCAACCATTTCCAATATCCACAACTCTAACCATCCTCTAATATCCCAAATATTTAACGCCACCATCGAACTGACCAATAAAGTGCACATAATTTGGACTAAAGGCCACAGCAATAACAAATTTAATGAAGAAGCGGACAGGTTGGCCAAGACTGCGGCCTCCGCTGGCATTCCCTGCCCTATTATCTCCCCTAGAGATTTTAGAGCCCACATAAACAGTTACTGCAGGCTTCGTTGGCAATATGAATACTCCGCCAGCACAAAAGGAAAATTTTATAAATTCATACAACCTATCATTCCTACTTTCCCTTGGTTCCTATCTTACAATAGTCCTCGCCATTCCCTCACCTTCATAATTCGGCGTCGCCTGAACCACAATTGTCTTCCCTCCCACCTCCATAAACATCCTAGACTCTCCTCACTGTTCCTGCGACCCCTCGTGCAAAGCCGATTCCAAGCATATTATACTAGCATGTCCCAATACCTCCATCGACCGAGAGTCCCTCTCCAACACTCTTAATTTCTAATAATATCCCTCTACCTACCTCAATATCCGTTATACTCTCTTTTACCCGCAATCCCAAAACAATTTGCTCTCTCTCTAAGCTCCTATCCCAAAATAATATTGTAATATAATACAACTATGTACCCATCTCAAACTTGAAGTTTAGAGACTTGGCCAATATGCTAGTCCATAATGCCACCAAAAAAAAACATACAAATATATAAATATCATAAAAAATATACATATAAATATAACCAAGGTTTTGTCTTCACTTTTACAACCGAAAGGTGTTGACGTTTCACCGGCTGATACAAAAAACGTAGGTCTTTAACGTACGTAACTTGTAATTTGGTTTATAATTAAAGTTGATAATAAATCTTGCTTCTACGTTTCACTTTTGCCCCTTAGCACGTGGATGGTATAAACGAAATAGGTCGACTGGCCAACTCTGATCAGTGCATTGTATCTTGCGACGATTTCGCCAATTTTGAAACTGGATTTTTCCCTGTTGACCATTTGTTGGGCATCGTCTCGTCCCGAGAAAGGATTTAAGGTAGGATGTGGGGCCGAAGACTGTATGGACGAAAAGATGCAGTGAAAACAAACTCCTCAGCCGAGGTGTTGAGGCGTTTTAAAAGATATATGTCAATCAGAGGCCAACAAGACAAATAGTTCAACCGGCCAGGAGGAAGAAATTTTTCGGCCATCTTGGGACAACGAGCTGGGACCCCGGAAAAATCCACCCATACACAAGGTGCCTTTCCAAATTACATTCGCCTTTTGTTGTTTTCAAAGCCAGTAGTACAGAACAATTTTTTATCTTTGGAGGAAAATAATTTTGTATAAAAAAAATGGGAATTTTTGAAGTGTACATTTGACCTTTTTTTAGATCATTTCAAGTTTGGTTGTAATTTTTTTTATTATACATTATCTTGGTATTTAGTTTCATTTTGGTTAATCACCCTTTTTTACTCGCCTACATAGTTAGGCCATATGTGAATGCATTTTAGTGGGCCTTCCCCCTATCTTAAAGTCTTAAAAAGTTTTTTAAACAATAGTTTAATTGAAAACTGATCATCACAATCTCAACAATACAAATAACGACTTTTAAATTAAAGTTTTACGTTTCATTAATGTTTGAAAATAATAATATGGGAATAAACTAATATATTACAGATGGAAAATGCAAATCATTTAATTGGCTTGACATCTCTTTAACAAAAGCCTATTTGCTTATAATGCTTTTATGAGATAACAAACAGCAACTAATTATAATGCTAAGTTTTAACCCTGATATATGTGGATGTTGTTACATAAATGATCAATAATCCATTATTAACCTTTCAAATGATAAGAGCTGGTTTAGCGTTTATTATTTGTGCTTTTACGATGCCTTTGGCGAAAGGTGGTCTTTTTGTCAATATGCAAAATGGTATATATAGTGAATTTACCTCGCTTGATGAACATAACGTGGCAAAGTTGTCCGGCTCAAACTTATAAGTACGATTTAATCCAAACAATGAAATTTCCATCTAATTCGCATTAATTATCTGCCTCATCATACACGGTTGAATATTCCTGTATAGCCGGGGTCTGATTGGGAAATGGCCTTTTCTCTGTCCCTAATGTAATTACCCATTCAATTCCAGTGGTAATCCAGCTGGCACGATTACCGATTCATTTCGTGTTTTTCTTTTTATCATGGGGATCCTGACACTTGTCAAACCAGCGTTCCATTAATTTTATATATAACAACAGAGGAAGAAAAATGGTTTTGGAACTTTTTATTCACCACCATATACATATCTCCCATTTTATTTATTCATTTTTAAAATTTATTATTAAGTAACCCCGGCCATCTACACGGAGCGAAGTCGCGAATGCTCAGCGTAAGATTTTGGCGACCAACACATTGCATTTATTGCAGTTTGCGATTGCTACTTTTAGGTTATCATCCTTGTTATTCTTTAATCCCAGACAGCTCGCTCTGGAATCAAGAAGTCCAATGCAATTAATTCCAAAAAGCGACAATCTTTCCCGGACGCATAGTCGGGCTGACATGAGGATCTTTAATGTCCATACCTAGGCTAAAAAGCACTTACCGGACAGTCCGATTCTCAAAGTGATAGCTGACGCACCGTCGCCGAAGCGACGATGTAGAGGTTTCGCACCCCGAAGGGCTTTTACCGCCTCGCTCTCACCCCGTCAGAATGGGTAATTGTCGCACCCAAGGTCAACCAACCGAAATACATCGGCCAGTCCACCCGCGTACTCCCTAGATAAAGAAGACGACTCTATCTCTCTGAGTGTAGAGGCTCCCCTAGCGTACAAACTTCCGGGAACGCCCCGCAATGGTTCGGATTTAAGTGAGATTGCTACCCACCCCCTAGGTGAGCACTATCTACGGTCAAAGGTCTAACTTTAGTCTATTGACTAAGCTAAGGAACTAGGAAGGTACAATAAGCCAGAAGGCTGCAGTGCCTGGGGTACACAAACCCCGCCTCCTGGTATCCTTTTCCACCATAACATACCATACATAATTATTGTGGAATTGAACAAAGAATATTTTTATTAAATTCACTAATTTCGTGGTCCGCTTGACCTATTACTACAACGATCACGATAGCTCAAGTGGTAGAGCTGTAGCGTAATACAGCCGAAGATCGTGGGTTCGAATCCCGCTCATGCCATTGACTTTTTTTATTCAACTAAAAACCTTAATTAATTTTAATATTTTTATCGTTGCTTATCTGGAATTTTTTATATGCTTTGTGCCAAATTAATTTGTTTGCACCGATAATTTTTCTTTCAAGTGTATATAACATGTAGATTACAATTATTTCAGTTTGATTTATATTTAATGGCGAAAAGGAAAGGAAATTCAAAAGGTGGGGTTGAGGTGGGAAGTTGGTGTCCGATTGGATCGAGGTCACGATAGCTCAGTTGGTAAAACAGCGGCGTATCTAGCCGAAGATCTTGGGTTCGAATCCCGCTCTTGACACTTGACTTTTTTATCTCAACTAAAAACCATAATTAATTGAATGATATTAGTTGATCAAGCGGAACACGAAAACTAGTGAATTTAATGCGCGTTAAAGGAAAGTTAAATCGTTTAAAAATTCGGCGACTTTACTGTTCTTAAAAAGGGCTAATTTTGCTCAATAAATTGTATAATTCGAGGAGTCCCTCTTATTTCAATAAATTATTCATAAATAATAAAAACCACATTGAAACTTTTAGATTAATGACGTGATTAAGAAATTCAATAAATTTTGGAAGACAGCGTAATTTGCAATTCTAATCATTTTTAAATCTTCTCGACTAACATGTAGAATCGAACATATCGCTTTAATAAAATATGACTACTTGATAACTCAATCGTAAAGTCAAAAGAATTAAATAATAATTGAAATTTAAAGAAAGAAACGCAATTTTTCTGAATATTGGACTAAAGAAATTTCATATTTTTGCTGTGATCACAGTTCAAAAACTTCAATCTTTGCTCTGGCCAGGAAAATTTCCATTTCAAACAAACATTACAGTGAACGTGTAGAGATTAGTGACCGTTAACGGATAATTATTCAGATATCGTGAGATACGGTCTGGTGTGATGTAGGTTTCAGAAAAACATTTTTTTTATCGTGCCAACGTTTCGATCTTTTATTGAGATCATCTTCAGGGCTCAAAGTGTTTGTCTTATGTGTAATTGTGTAATCTGTGTTGAGAGTGCCACTGAAGATGATCTCAATAAAAGATCGAAACGTTGGCACGATAAAAAAAAAATGTTTTTCTGAAACCTACATCACACCAGACCGCACATCACGATATCTGAATAATTATCTATTAACGGTCACTAATCCTCTTCATGTCGAGTATATATCATATGGAATATCGAGTACCCACAGATCTGACAACCAATTAGTTTTATTTAATGAATGCGTTTATTTTTCTGAATGTGAATGCACTTATTTCCGTGAATGAAGCGAAAAGTCAAACCGGAAGATTAGGCTGAAAATACTTTTAGATGGAAGGGATAGAGGGGAAATTAAGTAGAATTTCGAGAACGATTGGGACTCACAAAATTAATGTTAAATTAGGTTATAATAAAGGTTATAATAGGTTAGGATAAAGAAAATGTTTTTCTGATACCTACATCACTCCAGACCGCATCTCACGATATCTGAATAACAATCATTAATGTTTAAAAACATTTTAGTATCAATTAAAGGCCTTTTAGCAAATGTAATCTAAAGTCATTTACATAAAGAAAGTTACGTTAAATATAATTTTGGGAACGAGATTATTAATACATCTCCAACCTTGACAATTCGTTTCCAAGGAAATTTTTCAAATTACATTGTCGGTTAGGATTAATATTATTCGATTAAAGCAACAACAGGCCAAGTTGTCCACCCCCTGTTTTGTATGTGTTTATAGTCAAGATAAAAAAAAAAGGGTTTTGTTTCGGATCGTTACCTTCCTCCCTAACGATTATAAGACTGGAAGGGTAATAGGGTTGGAGGTAAATTCAAGGGAGACAGGAACACGGGCCTGACCCTGTAGGGGTGGGTCATTCGAGAGGGCGGCTCTATCGCCTGCCCTGCGTCTAATTACACGAAACGCACCCTTATCAACAACAAAATGAAACAATAATTATTATTAAGTGCGTTTTAAATCCGCGGCTTTTTGAAGGGATAATGTGTTCTTAAAACGTCTTATTTTAGTCAATTACTATTTATTTATCGTTCCGGTGAACGGTTGTGTTTAATTGCACGGTCGGACTGGCGTGGTTTTAATCCAGAGGGAAACACGCGTATAAAAACAAGAAAAAAACCAATAAAAACCATTTATGAGTATTGTATTTTAAGAATTTCTAAACAAAAATTGATCAGTTGCTCTAGCATTTGGCACGGTCTGGCGCGAAAGAATGTTGAAATCATCTTTTTTTAAAAACACTCAAAATCTCATATTTGCGTCAGAACAAAACAGAGCAGATAACACAGTTTTGAAATATTCGGTATTTTTCTTTTACACTCGTTCATTTCTAATTATTAGAGTTTGTTTTCTACTTGGATGAGGTTTTCATTGCTTTGAATAAAACAATCTTAAGATTTGAAATGAAAGGAATTTTATTTTGACATTCTAACGTTGCCTGCTCAACCTTTTACAATCCTCGGAAAAACACGGCTTTTAATCAAAATCCTCGTAGTTCTTGAGTATTTTCCTCTTCGCGATTTTTTTATATTCTTGTGATATCGCAATTTTGATTTCATCATCTTTTAGGCCTCCCAGAATTCTTCTTATTCATAAAAATCCTTTGTCTTCTTTAAAAAAAAAAACAGAAAAGAAGCTTATTTATATAAATTAATTTTTTTAATGTAAGGTCTTGGTAAAAAAAAATAATTAATTGAAATAAGTAATTAGATCATTAAACATAAACAGATCCTTATTTTTATTTTTAAAACAGAAGGAGAAAATAGTACATATAAATGTTAAAATATTACTCCCCATCTTAAATCTTCGGCCTCGTTGAAAGAATCAAATGAATCAGGTGGACCTGAAGCTCCATTAAATCTATTGATAGCGCCTGTTGATACTTGGGTTGGAAACCAGCCATTTAGGGATGCAACAGCTCGCACAAAATTAAAACCAGCCGTGGTTTCCTAGTGGGAAAGTCTATTGAGTCAATGAACTCGTCAAATCCAAGGGCGATGGGTTTCTAAAACTAAAGGCACTACGTTTTCTTTAAAATGAAATGTATCCACACATTCTTGTCCGTCCGTTTCCTTTTGGCAAGTAGTTTATAAGCCTATAATTTTGCCTTTTCGATCATCTAGGTCTGTTTTATATAATCTAACATAAGGGCCATCAGTAACTGGATATAGATTTTGGTAAACATCTTCAATAACAGCATCTTCTTGATTAGCCTTCGTATATCCTTTACTATGACCTTGCTGAATTGAAAAAACCTGAGACACAGAACATTCCCGATGATAGAACCGTAGTAGTGCCTCAGTCTTGGATATGAAGTTTGTTGTACAAATGGGAGGAAAAGAACATTATGGATGGATACATGGCACATGTGATCAGGGATCTCCATGAGAGATATGTTAGACA
>CM077114.1:17200781-17211987 GCA_039619505.1 Cimex hemipterus | reverse complement strand
AATTTATAATTCATAATTTGTACTGAATTCTAATGAACAAGTATTTTTGTCCACTTATTATTTAATACATAATTTACTTTTTAATAGCTCAATTATTGTACAAGTTAGAATATTTATTTCAATATGCAATTCGACGTAAATACATATGGAGAAGGAATAGAAAACATATTGACCTCAAAAATCAGATATTAATGTTTAATAAATTAATAAATAATATTAAACTTTTAAAACCTTTTCATAAAGTGGAGAATGAAAATAAACCGAACGAAAAGCGTATAGATAAATTTTAAAGCGTAAAAGTATCTGTATTCCGGTGGATGAATGGAACCCTATTGCCTACCATTGACCTTATGGGTTATCTTGCACTTTTCATGGATAAACGACTGTTTGGACACACACACACAGAGAAGAAACAAGGTAAACAAAATATTGGTTTATTATTTGTTCCGTCATAGTATCGATGTCAAAATAAATTGCCGACTCTATCTGTAGTGTGGTGGGCCGCGGTAGCCGAGTGGTTAAGGCGTCGGACTCTCGGCTAGTAGACCCCGCGGTCGTGGGTTCGATCCCCACCGTCGCCTCTGGAATTTTTCTGACGCCTAAGGGGACCGGTGGCCGCAATTAAATGAAATTGACTCATCAATGGAAGGGGCGGGATCCCAGCGACCCTGAATCTGATCCCAACCCCCTTCAAAAATGGGTTTCTTTGATGGAAGAACACTGGTACAACGGGGGCTCAAGTTCATTTTGTGTTGTGAGCCCTCCCCCAAAAATGGAGCCAGGATATGGTACAATAAGCTGTACAGCTGCAGTGCTCAGTCCCTGGTATACATCCATCCATCCATCCCTATCTGTAGTGTGTATTATTTTTTCACCAACAATAAACACATTGCCGAATTTTTGAGATACGAAACGAAGATTTAGGTATGATTTTTTTAACATCGATTATTGTTGAGGTAAAACGAATCGGGATTAAGTGACGGACATTGTCAAACCGTCTCAACACTGCTTAACATAATCATAACGATCTCATTATAATTAACCAGATGAAATGTAATTAGCCCTCGGAACGCTGTTTAGCGAAGGTCGTTATCGTATCTATTGGGGCATGAAATTGCTAAACCCGCCTGCATACCTCACGTCTACCGGGCAACATGTCACTTTTTTTACATTCAATAATTGCTCGAGTTATTTCAAACAACAGTTTTATTAATAGAAATTTATGTATAAATAGTTTGTGTTGAACTTTAAAAATATTTAACCGGTGTTGTTGGGGGGAAGGGTTTAATTTGAAATACCGATTTCCTTACCCAATGTCCCGCTGGTTCAATGTGGGAATTACTTTTAATTCTCCCGATCTCAATTAATTTCAGAGAAGATGAATAAATCAACTATATATTGTTCTCAAATTGAAGATGGTTATCCAGAAGATTTGACTCCACTTTCCCCCTTTTTACTTTGAATGAAATGAAAATACCTAAAATTTGAATATATGGCATGCACACATGTATACGGTATATATGGTTTTATACATATATAAAGAACATATCGTTATAAAAAAATGTAGAAAATAAAATTATTCTTACTTGATTAAAACAAAACAATATCAGATAAAATTAAAACTAACCCTTTTAAATAAAATGAAAATGATTAAATTTTCAATAAAAGGAAATAATTAATATTGACCTTAATAATGATGTTCATGTAAAGACGTGCACGTTAACTATGAATTAAATTAACTTAACTAATAAACTTGCATGCAATAAAATAATAATAACAATAAATAAACTTAAGGATGAAGAAAAATGGCGAAGCAGGTATGAAAATCGAAGATGTAAAGTCGCAAATGATCAAGAAGGCAGTGATGACGAAGAAACGTAGATGTTGAAGAGAACCAGACGAAAAGACGACGAAGAAAATAGATGAGATGAAGACGATCAACAGAAAATAAACGTCACGGTATAAACCGGAGATTCTCCGATCTTTTCGGCGGTGGTCCTCGGTGGTACATGGATCGACGATGGGACGGAGCGAAATCGATGTAATAATCGATTGTCCGATGTACCGGAGACAGCTGTTCTGTCCTTCAAGGTTGCGTAAAGACTGCGCCTCGATGTCTCCTTCTTGTCCAAGTGTCCGCGATAACGGCTAAATCCTTACTTGTTTCGTCCGCTTAATGCGTTATGAGCGGCGTAATCAGCAATTATTTGAACTATTAAACATTTATCCCCGATACATATGTAGAATACTAATTAACTTAATGCATGCAAAAACATTATCAAACATTAAATATATTTTTAAGATAGAGAGAGAGAGAGAAAAAGGGGAAGGAAACTAAACTTATCAATTTACGACAAAACATAAAGAAAATACGCGCCTTAACAAGTGTGTTATCGAAACGTTGGACTGGGGTGAATGAGATGAAAAAATCATTTTTAAATTTCAATAAATAAACAAATTTAGCCGTAAATCAGATGACTCATATCACGATGGCCAGCATACAGCATACAGAGGAAATCAGGACTTCTTTAAACTTGGTTGTTCGAATAAATCAAATCCTCTACACGAGCACACATGTTGAATAATATCCCAAGAACAAAAAAAAAAGTTTACATTATATAAAAATTTTTTGACAAAACATCCTAATTAATCATATGCAAAAAAATCCATAAATAATTATAAAAACCGAGGTTTTCCTAACTTTAAAAATAAGCCCCAACACGATAGGATATTTTGTGAAAAAATTTAAATGGAAACATGAATTTAAACTCTATGAGATCCTGCGAAGTTTTTAATCACGTCGTGATCCCGGCCCGAATTCGCAGTCGGTCCTTGAATAATTTCACAAGGATCAAGGCCACAAGGCCCAAGGATCTCTGGAAACTGATGAATAATGTACTTCGATCTATCGCAAGAGTCAAAAGGCAGCAGGACCACGATCAAAATAATGTAATCAACCTTGCCCAAATTGAGTGTACAATTGGATAGTTTTATTTCTTAAAAAAGAACTGGTATTCTGCGTAAAGTTTGTAGACATAAGAAACTGAAGATTTAGCGGACAAGGTGATATTTCTTGATATTTTTACAAGCACGCACACTAGCGAGAGGAAGAGATATATATACAGAGAGGGAAGGAAGGAGCATGAATGTGTTTGAGAAAAGTGTAAAACAAAAGAGTGGGAAAAAAGAGAGTGAAGTGAATCGGAGAGTATGAGTAAAGTGAGTAAGAAAGAATGTGAGCAGAGAGTTAGTCAGAAGAGTCGAAGAGAAAGAGAAACCAAGAGAAAGCGTGTTAGTTAATGTGAGAAAGTGTTTAAAAAAAGGGAAAATAGCGAGAAAGTCAGAGGGAAGACATATAAATAGAGAGAGAGAGAGAGAGAGAGAGAGAGAGAGAGAGAGAGAGAGACAAAAGATGAATCAGCGATATAATGTTAGAAAGGAGAGTGAAAAAGAGAAAAAGATCGTGAGTTAAAGACAACTACTGAGTGACCGTTAAAGGAATTGAATTAATTAAGGTTTTTAATTGAGATAAAAAGTAAGTGTCACGAGCGGGTTTCGAACCCACGACCTTCGGCTTGATACGCCGCTACTGCCACTTGAGCTATCGTGAATTCGATTCCTTCGGGCACCAACTTCCCACCTTTCGAATTTTCCCTCCTTTTTGCCATGAAATGGCCACGGAGGGCTTTAGTGAGGTGTACTTCACTTTAATTAAATTAATTAAGGTTTTTAGTTGAGACAACAAAGGGGAAGTTGGTGCCCGAGTGGATCGAAGTCACGATAGCTCAGTTGGTAGAACTGCGGCGTATCGAGCCGAAGGTCGTGGGTTCGAATCCCGCTCGTGACTCTACCTTTTTCCTATCAACCATTACCTTACATACAGATTAATTAATTGAAAGAAATTATTTGCTCAATCGGACCACGAAATACAATGGATTTAAAAATTTGAACTTTATACTACTATATTTTTTGAAAATCTTGTTTCAATTTGCAGTGTTTTCTCGATATTAATTTTTCTCCTAATTATTGTTGAATTGAACAAAGAATTTTTTTATTAAATTCACTAATTTCGTGGTCCGCTTGACCTATTAATACAACGATCACGACAGCTCAAGTAGTAGAGCTGCAGATTATCAAGCCGAAGATCGTGGGTTCGAATCTCGCTCGTGCCATTGACTTTTTTATCTCAACTAAAAACATTAATTAATTTTAATATTTTTATCGTTGCTTATCTGGAATTTTTTTTATATACTTTGTGCCGAATTAATTTGTTTGTACTGCTTATTTTTGCTTCAAGTGTATATAACATGGAGATTACAATTATTTGAGTTTGGTTTATATTTAATGACGAAAAGGAAAGGAAATTCAAAAGGTGGGGTTGAGATGGGAAGTTGGTGTCCGATTGGATCGAGGTCACGATAGCTCAGTTGGTAAAACAGCGACGTATCGAGCCGAAGGTCGTGGGTTCGAATCCCGCTCTTGACACTGACTTTTTTATCTCAACTAAAAACCTTAATTAATTGAATGATATTAGTCGATCAAGCGGAACACGAATACTAGTGAATGTAATGCGTTAAAGGAAAGTTAAGTCGTTTAAAAATTAGGCGAATTTACTGTTCTTAAAATATAAAGGGAAGGGCTAATTTGTTCAATAAATTGTATAATTCGAGGAGACCCTTTTATTTCAATAAATTATTCATAAATAATAAAAACCACATTGAAACTTATATAAAAACTGTTTTATTGTTTAATTCGGTATTTTTAAAAAACTCAATATTCCAGAAAGTGTGGGGAAATTGTTAACTTACAAGAAATGTTTTGTATCCGACCACAGTTAGTCTTCTACTGCCTGGTGCTGGAAATTTAATAATTTAATTACGTATGAAATATAGCCAAACGGAAGCCATAAAAGACAAAGTCATCACGATTTTCAACTATCTCCAACCTCTACATATCTGACTACAACACATCTGTAGTTTGAATGTTGGTCAGCTATTTTTATAAAATTCCGACAACATGTTCAACACGAGACGAATCCTCATAAATAATCAAAGAACGAGAGGAATTCCCGGAGTCCAAAGGACGCAGAGATGTACCATTTCATTAAATACAGCCGAGCTCGTTCTTCCTAGCGGAACATCCACTCTAATGAGTTTTCATCTAGCTTAAAATCCCCCTCAAACACAAATATTAAAATATGTATTTATAAAACAAGTCCTATCTTTCAAATAACTTGGATTGCTCCTCTTAAATATGTTTATTTTTGTCGAGAAGGAAAACAAACATTATTTTGTAGGTACACCAAAGGGATAAACGAGATTCAGGATCGTTCAAATTTATTAAATTGTATTCTTAGTCTTGTTGATCAAATCTGAACTAAAAGGCTCTTGTTTATTAACATGATTTTATTCTCTTTCACAATTTAAAAGTCATATTCCATTTTTCAGGCAGAATTTGACCTTCGTGATAACAGCTAATATCCTAATCACTGTCCTTTTAGTTATGATTTCTTTTCTAAAAAGACTTCTAAAAAGAATGCTTAGGATTCAATAAACTTCCAACTTGCTCTAGCTTAATAATCAACAGAACGATAAAGTAAAAAGTGCTAAAATGGTTCATGAATTTTAACACTTTTTACTTTATCGTTCTGTTGATTATTAAGCTAGAGCAAGTTGGAAGTTTATTGAATCCTAAGCGTTCTCGAGTCGCAATCGACTCCAGCGTAGTTTAAAAATTGAAATTAAAGCTGCCACTGGTCACATTTTCTCTCATAAATCGCTATCTAAAGTTTACTTATTCGTGATAAATTGAAAGTTACTCGGGGCATTTCATGCAACGTTGCATTGCAGGGTTCTAAATTTAGAAAAATAAATGTTAAGTGGATTAAAATGGTAAACTAAATAGAAAAAGCGACACTTTGGAGAGAAATCTTCTGGCCAAATTCAAATTTCAAAAAATTGTCCCTCTTTTGACATCCTTGATTGGCCAAAAAGCTGGTGAAATTTTGATTTAAATACACAGATATTGAAATAGAGATGATGATATAAGGCAACGGACTGTAGTCGAGTGGTGGCTTGTCGTTGACCCAATAGTCGTTGGTTCGATTCCCGTCGCCTCTGCGATTTTTTTACGCTACCCTCTCTCTAATAAACAAAGACATATTATGGTATACAACTTTCTGGCAAAGTCGTTTTTACTTCTTACTTATCTATATCTAGAGGGCTTAACGTTTCGAAACTCTTGGTTACGGTGTAGCTCGAGATAAAGAAATAATCCGCAGCTAACTTCGAGCAAAGTTTAAAATTTATAGGGTCTGAAAAAAAAAAAAAATTCAAATTTATTCTGGAACCGGAATAAAAGTTCGAACTTTTTCTACTTTCTACTACTTAAGACACTACTGGCCTGCAGAACGACAAAGAAACTATTTCGCTTCAAGCTACAAAAAAGTGTAATAAAAAAAATTGGGATAAATCACTTAAAAAGTAAATTAACGGCAAAAGGTTTAAAGAAACTTTTATAAAAATTCGGTGAATCTTACAAACAGAAGTGAGAAATAATTGTTTTTAGTTATCTTTGTCTTAACTTCTGTTGTTCTTCTTAAAGTCTGATTGTTACTGTTGAATTTTTTTTTAAATCAGGTTTGTTATGTACTTCAAATCCTTATGTAATGTTCCTATCTCAACCGACCTTTCGACATTTTACCTCCTTTTTGCCATTTTTCAAATGAGATTGGAAGTTGGTAGCCGAATGGATCGAAGTCACGATAGCTGAAGTGGTAGCACATTGGCGTATTTAGGCAAAGGTCGTGAGTTCGAATCCCGCATGTGACACTGAATTTTTTTTTTATATCAACCAATGCCTTACATAAAGTTAAATTAATTCAAAGCAGTTATTTGGTCAGTAGGACTAAAACTCAGATCTTGAAATAATCTGAAAATCGTCGTCGTTTTTGTGACATCCGATCCTTAAAACAAATCCTCTAGCGCAATGCAGTAAAAGCTTGGTATTTTCTAATAATGTTCGGGGGCAAGCTTTCGCCGTCGGAGTCACCTTGCATATTACCCTCTTTCTGGCGTAAGTATTTGTCCTAATTGCAAATTTATTTCGTCTATGTGGTCGCCTTTATGGTCAAATCGATGGAACGCGCTATGTACTACACTACTATTTTTAAAGGTTTTATTTAACAAAACTGCAGACAAAGTTTAATGTTAATTCCAAGAAACCCGTTTTGCATGACCAAACAAGTTTTTTTTTAAATTAAAACTTTCATTCGCGCTGGAGCGATATGCAGGAAGCTTATCAAACCTGTCTGTTTTCCTTACTTTTGTAGATTTTTCAGTATGAAATATTCTGATTACTGCACAACATGAATTAACGTAATGGCTGTTTTTCTGAATCTGTACTATTCCCCGAAGGCAGTTTTTCCAACTTTTTTTTACCCTCGGGGATGGACTGGAGAAACAGGAAAAACCGGCCATAAGAGAGTCGAGAAGTATGTCGGCCTTTTAAGCAAATCGAGTGGTGCTTCACTCCGTTAGCACACCATATCGATTACGCAAGCGAATTTTAAGAAGCCGGTGAAAGAAGTACAACTATAACCACACACAAAAATAATACATCCAATGTTTTTACTACATCAAAAAGGAGTTTGTTAAATTTACAGAAAACGTTGCTACTTTGTAATTCCGATTTAGAAAAAAAAGATCCTTTGACACACGTCCAAATCTAAATATTATAACAAGCCTAGTTGATTAATAATTAATATAAGGCTGTGATCAATATAAACAATATCTACGATGTGCTTATTTCATTAACATTTCCAGCTTTGCTGATATACATTGTTTAACAGAAAAACAAAAAGCCAGACATGAACCTGCTGAAGTTGAATTCTAGATTCTTCTTCTTGACAAAGTTAACTATTAAATAAGTAAAGTTTGATTCAAGAATAAACCACTCACGTAGGAAAAGTACAACCAGCTAAAAACCGATTAACTTTCTTGCCTCAACACAAAACACAATGGAAAGTCTTAAACATCAAACACTCGAACTATAAAACCATTAATTTTATTTTGGCCTCTTTTTCTTCTTCACCTTACTTCTTTCCTTCTCAATTCTTTATTTTCTCTTTTGTTTTTTTATCTTTTAGATTGATTCTACTTTCTCCATTTATTTGATTTTTCATTTCTATCTTCCTTTCTTCTCCTTTCATCAGATTTTTCGTTTTTTTATATTTGTTATAATTAATTTGTTTCTCTCTTTTCTAATTTCTCACCTTTTCTTTTTCTTCTTTCTCTATACTTTTCGATTTTTCTATTTATTATTCTTAATTTGTTTCTCTCTCTTCTAATTTTAAACCTTTTCTTTTTCTTCTTTCTCTATACTTTTCTATTTTTTTATTTATTCTACTTAATTTGTTTTTCTCCTTTCTAATCTCTTACCTTTTCTTTTTCTTCTTTCCCCATGCTTTTCTTTTTTATAATTTCTTACTTTTTTTCTTGTTTCTCTACTTTTCGATTGTTTCTATTTATTATATTTAATTTGTTCTCTCTCTTATAATTTCTCACTTTTTCTTTTTCCTCTTTCTCTAAATATTTCGTTTTTTCTTCTATTCATTATACTTAATTTCTCTCTCTCTCCCTCTCTCTTTCTCTCTTTCGATCTCTCTCTCTCTCTCCCTCTCTCCCTTTCTCCCTTTCTTTCTCTTCTAATTTCTCACGTTTTCTTTTTCTTCTTTATACTATTCGATTTTTTCTATTTATTATACTTAATTTGTTTTTCTCCTTTCTAATCTCTCACCTTTTCTTTTTCTTTGTTTTCTATACATTTCCGGGTTTTTTCTGTTTATTATGCCAAATTTGTTTCCCTCTCTTCTAACATCCCATTTTTCTATTTCTTCTTACTCTATATCTTTCCTTTTTCTATTTATTATAATTAATTTGTTTCTTACTTTTTTGGTGGGTATTCCAACTACGAGGTTATTTGAACCCTCGGGTAATTCGTTTAAAAATTGCATGGGGAAAAAAGGGCGGAATATAGTTTACAGCTTTTCATGGGAACACGTACAAAAATGTTTTGATGCGGTTTTTCAAAATCAAAATTAAAAATCAAACTTATTTTTATGCATGTGATTTTTTTTTTAATATTTAGTTGATCATTATATAATTTATGCTGTACAGCCATAGGATCATTTATTGGGTCCGTCTTTACGCGCGGTTCTGTTGAATTACTCAACCGCGTTTCCCCATTGCGCCATATTCAGTGATGAACTGCAATCCAACATTGCATGAAATGCGCTGGGTGACTTTTCGTTATGAACGAGCAAATTTTAGAAAGCGTTTTTCAACATTTAATGTGAAATTGTACATATAGAAAGGAAGATAAACTCCCTCTCGGTTCAGAATAGGTCATACCTGATTGACCATATTTATGTGGAAATCCTGTCAATGACGAACCACATAATGTCAGACAGTTCGTTGCATTGAGTGATTAACTAACTAAAATAATAACCCTTGCTTTTGGTGTACGTATTTCGATTTCGTTAGTTAATATATTAATGAGAATGAGACATGTGTATACACGAAAGGTTAGTTTGGTGTTTCTAATTAGTCTCCTCGTTAAAAGGTCTAATTCCTCTGGAATATCTTGCTGTCTCAGTCTCTCATTTAATGGAAGTTGATCAATTATATATAGCGTATGTCTCTTAAAATAATTGTTTTAAAAACCATCAATTTTATCGAAAAAAAATACAGCGTGGCAATTTTGCTTTTCACTCTCCAAACAGCAATAATCGCTTTGAAGCTAGTTAAACAACCATCGATGGCGAATAACTGACCGGAAAATGCTCGTTGAAAATGAAAATTTATGGATGGGTTCAGTGTTTTAACTGTAAGATCTATTGGCTCGATTCTTCTTATTCTATCTTTTGAATATTTAACATATTAAAAGCGAATTTTATAAATCCAGTTTTTTATGTAAAGAGTTTACCCTTAAATTTTAAAAATTAAATTCTTTTTATTGCCTTAAAAATTCCTGGCCATTTTGATATAAATATTTTATAGGTTATATTTTATGTAATCTTTAAAAAAAATGATATGTTTCAAAGACAAGCCATTTCCAAAGTGCTCGCATTTAAGAAGACTATATATTGCAATTATTTTTTGGCCCTATAAATAAAATAAATGCCAAAACGATTTTTAATATCGAAGCCTTGCTCTTTGTTCGTAAATATTAAAATTTTGAATTATTTTGAAATATTGTTTTTCTAAATTGAAGATAGTATTGTACGTAATGAAACATTTTTCAGTAAATTTTTTTTTTTTAGATTTGCAATGATTTGAAATTAGACAGCAGAAGTTATGCTAAATTACTTGAAAATAAAGCCAGATTAGGTTAAAATAAGTTCTAATAGTAATTGTAGCATTTTTCCTGGGATCTGGTACCGTCCGACATATCACTCTCCCGAAATTACGAACTATCTCTGTCCTACTAATCCACATTTTTACAAGAAAACAAAATTTAAATTAAAAGCAGCGGAACATTTGTTTCCTAAATATTTCCAAATGTATGATTAAATTCAAAGAAACTGCTGCCTGAGTTCATAATCATTAAGATAAATAGTAAGGTATGACGGGGTAATTGGGTAAAAATTCAATCCTAATATGTACACTACTTCTCTTAATTGTATCATATTTTTCAAAATTGATTGTGAATCGCTGTTTATAAAATTATAGTGTTTAGGTAGCAATTTTTTTTCAACCGATATGAAAACCTGTCAGTAAAGAGAAATTGAGGCATCATATGTTGACGGTCCGTTTGGTTTCTTCAAGCTCTTCAACAGAGATGGCGATGTCGTCAAGATGAAATGCCCAGATAAAATATTTGAAAATGATTTGGATTAGCGAGAAAAAAAATTATTTACAAAATTACTTATTATAAATAGACTGTAAAATAGATTTTAATGACGACTAAATGAAGGGGTTACAATTTTAAGAAACGTTCTAGGAAAACGGATTTTCATTGTACAGGATTTTTTATACCTCCACTCGTTTGGAAAGTTTTTTTTTTTAAAGCATAATTCGAAGAACCAGAGATGTTTAGTTAGGACAAAACCATTTATTAATTAAGGGCAAATTTGTTATCCGTGTACGAACACGGCGCTCCAACATACTAAACCTGCAACACAGTCAGGTCAGGCGAAACTGTATCG
>CM077114.1:17157354-17176585 GCA_039619505.1 Cimex hemipterus | reverse complement strand
ATATATATATATATATATTGAATTTTGTTCCCAGAAAACCAAGCTTAACTTTTTTTTTTTTTTTTTCAGAATTTAACTTATATATATTATCTCAATGGCAAAAAATAAATAAAGATGAAATGGAATCACGCTTTTTTTTTTTTTTTTTTTTTTTTTTAATTTTATATAACGCCGACAATTTTTATTATAGAATTAGAATGGCGAGACCTCCTAGGAGGTGATAGGTCAGGGGGAGTCGCCCACCTTGGTGCATAAGCGACTCCTTGGTCGGGTGCCATCGACTTCTTTGGTCATTTCGGCGCCCTTACGTTCCCTAAAACTAGTCATTCACACACTCACTCATACAATAAATACATATGTCACCTAACCGTGGATAAATGAAATTTAAAATTCCTTCTTTAAAGCTTAGGCCCAACAGTTTAGTTTTACTTGCCCCAGAGGTATTTTTAAAGAATGAATTTAATGGTTTATTATTTTTTTAATATGGTCTTATTATTCAATAAAATAAAAATTCTTTATAGAAATAAAATAAGATTTATTGATTTTCTTTAATAAACTCAAAACAAAATACACCTTTTTTTATAAAACAAAATAAAATATATTTTTCCTGATCCTTTATAAATTGAAAATAAATACACTTTTTTTAAATAAATAAATTGAAATGAACAAATAAATTTAATTGACAATCACTCAAAGGATGTACGGACTAAAGGAAATGATCTTAATTAAATACCTTATGTTTTTTTTAATCAGGTTGATCCTGCTCGGGTTCAGGAGAGAGAGTGTTTTCTTCTCTGTCCCCTCGAGCTACTCTATCGTTACGGTTAGGGATACCACTATATACAAATCCAATCACACATGCTTATCCTCTATGTAGAGTCCGGGTCGGAGGGTACTCGATATTCCGCCCCGACCCGGTTTAACGGAGCAGCAGTGGAGCTTTGAAATAATATGCTGCACCGCCGCCACAATTTTTATTATAAATTGAAATTTCCTTTAGTTTAATTTAACAAAAACTGGAGGTTGATAGAAAATGAGGTGGGGAGGAAGAGAGAGGGGGGGAGAAGGAAGATCAGAAAAACTAATCGCGCATCACATTATTTATATTATTTTCCCCGTATATATTTGTTTTGTATAATGCTATAAAATTTAACGTATAATTTACTAAATAAATAACAAATGAAATTTTAAAGAGTGTGAATCCCTAAATTTCATTGAAGCAATAAATAATACAATACAATATGAAGAATAAATAAATAATCAGTCCATTTACGGCGTATCAAATGCATCATTATACTCCGATTAATTCCATAGGAAGTTATTTACCAAATAGTCCATTTTTTTTTTTTTTTATCTAATGCTGTTTTTTTTTAGTTTTCTTATTTTTTTATTTAAATTTTCATTTAAACTATTAAAATTATGCATGGTTTCAACTATAAATAATTTGTAATGTTTAATTTTTTGTAGCCCTTAATCTGCTGTGACACACTTCTAGTATAGTGGTCGTGAAAACTTGAAAAGAATTGCAATTCCTTGTACAAATACAACCGTTTTACAAATTTTTTATATACCATGTAACAATAGACAATTTTAGGAGCGTCGGTGGCCGCAAGGTTCCGTCTTTGATACGGCGCTCATCACTGTAATGTAAAGGTCCCGGGTTCGAACCCAGCGGCATACTTATAAATGGGCTTTTTTCAAAAACACCGGCACCCTGAGGGTTTATATCACCTCTGCTGTCATCATCATCAAACAATTTTGCAGCTGATCTATTTCCACTTTTTCATTATTTTAAGGATGACTTGTAAAAATGCATAAAATCATATCAACAGTTAGATTTTCTTTCATTTTGACAATTTGAACATTATTATAATTCGTATTATTTTTGTGGTCCTTCGGATTTCAAATTATAAACAGTCACCTATACATACATTATATGGATTTAATTTTATTAATTTATGTACAGGGTTCATGGGGCTACACATCAAAATGGACAAACGACTATTCCATCGTGCTCACCGGAGCAGCTTTTTACCACAGATACTTCAACCATCTTTATACAGATTGGTTAAGCCCTCTTCTCCTCAAGACAGTGGAGCAATCGCACAACTGCGAAGACATCCTAATGAATTTTCTTGTCAGCCATGTTACCAGACGGCCTCCTATCAAAGTCACACAAAGGAAGCAATATAAGGATTCCCCTCCGACAACCGGGACTTCCAGGTTTACTTTTGAATAAATTTATTTTCCAGACCCGAAGAATCAATAACGTTTGTACTTTCAGATCACCATGGAACGACCCGGATCATTTTATTCAAAGGCAGACATGTTTGAACACGTTTGCAGCTGTTTTTGGATACATGCCGCTATTAAGAAGCAATACTAGAATGGATCCTGTCCTCTTCAAGGATCCTGTATCTAACCTCAGAAAAAAGTACAGACAAATTGAACGGGTTGGCAGCTAGTATACACCTTACATCAACAGCGTGTATATTTATAATTGAAATACATATATTTCTTTTTTCTATAATTTGTTGCATTTAAACTATGGTGTCAAGTAGAGAGAAAAAGCTAATTTAATCTAATAAGGACATTGTTGTATTCATTAAATATTGTTATGATAATGATATTTTTATAAGTTACTTTTTTATAATTGAAAGTATTGTAAATAGTTTTACTCATTTTTTGACTACTTGGTGACATCAAGAAATTCACTTTTTTCCCCATCATTGAAGAGTATTCTTCAATATAGTTACATTTCTCAGACTCCGACATTCCAAACAAGAACATTTTACTACTATTTTATTAAATTCGTGATCTATAATCATGATGAACTGGGGTTATTCCAGTTTCCATGTGATATATAATATACAACAGCTCATGTTTTTAATATCATTTATTTTTTACTCGGTACTAATAATAATAATAATAAAAGATCCACAGCCGTCCAAGTGGGTGTTTAGTACGTTCCAAATATGTTTCAGTTTCTTCCAGGCTACCTCTCAAATATAAATTGTCTGAGCCTAACGCATTTTCTCGTTATGAAAAACCGATTATATCAATTTTCAATACGTATTGGCCTCTAGCTCTGACAATCGTTTTAATGATTTAAAAAATTTGTCTACTACCTACGTTATTTTTTTTTTTTTTTTTTTCTAGCTTAGCTGGAGGTTAATATCTATTGATTCATCAGAGGCATTTTGTGAACACAATGTCTGCAAAACTGTCTAAATTTTTATGTTTTATAATGTTTTATAATGAAACATACGAGGAGATATCGGTAAATTCCAACATGTTGTTTTGAGACAATCCATTTTATAATCAATGCATTTTCAAGTCCCCAATAAATGAGATTTACAATTAGTTTTTTTTTTATAATGTTTACTCCATGACACACCCACTAATGGAATGTTAATTTCCCATGGACTAATTACTTTCAAAAATATATTGGTTATTTTTTTTAATGATTATTTTAAAAACTAACATTATTGTCCTATTAGGTTAGCAATATATTTTTTTTTAAATATAAGTGTACCTAAACAAATTATAATTTGATCTTTAGTTAATATATATAATGTATTGTAAAATAATTAATTGTAAATAATTGAGTTTCCTGGTGTATTTATTTATTAAAATGTCCATATGATCATTGCATTTGTACAAATGAATGAGTACTTAACAAAGGAAAGTTCAAAAGTGTAAACATAATTCAAAAAAAAAAAAAAAAAAAAAGAAAGAAAAAAAGGACTATGTAAATTTCATAAGTTTGGTGTTTAAATGTATTTTAAAAAATAATTTATATTGTAATAACTTCATGTTTTTATATCATTTGATATTTACTTTGAAGAAGATTTATTTAAATAACAAATCATGGGAAGATTTTCTTCTGAGTGGATTTTCTATGAAAGTTAAAGGAAAAAAAAATTAGGAGATTTTATAAACTAATGGTGTACTAGTAATAGAAGTTTTTTTAATTGCCATATCATATCATAATGATTGAAAAATGAAGACTGAGAAAATAAAAGTTATCAATATCAATTACCATGTCGTTTCTCTCTACCTAAATACTTATTAGTTAAATTGGATTTAACAGGCGCACAACAATACAAAATTAAGCAAAAACTACACAATTACATTTATTCCATGTATCACGATGATAATAATAATAATAATAATGGAATCTCTAGTTTTGAAATGTTAAGAGGGAATACCTTAAAAAGGTTTAAATTACCTACTGCCACGATTATCGAAAATTTTGCCTTATTGAACAAAAGAGAAAGAAATTCTCTATGATGGGGCAGAATTTTAGCTAACCCAGTTTTTTTTTTTTTTTTTTTTTATACCAATGGGTCCAAAAATGTAGGTGTGGGATATTTGCTGATTAGTCAACCTCAGCTAGTTTTTATTGAATATGGCTAGCATATACATAGACAAACTTCATGTAATCAGAACATTGATCATTTAAAGGAATCGCAAGGAATTTATGTCATTATATGCTCTGATTCAGAGTGGTTTTGAAGCCATAAAAAACTCGGTTGACCCATACATTTTAGATATTCAAAAATATCTTTAAAAAATCAAAGCGCTTAACGTGGGTCACGTTTGCATTTTTAAAAATGAAAAAGCTGTTCAATAAAGAATGCTGCAAACCATCCACAAAGAACAGATCGATTTCCTCCCAGATGACATAGTCGTTTATGATAGAAACATTATCAAATGAAAGTAGGCGGCAAGATGAAATGTCTGTAGACATAGTATGAAAGAAATTAAACCAATCGTACATAAATTGCCAACTCAGGAATTTGAGAGAAAAGAGCATATAATTCTCTCTAGATTGCGACTATGTCATATCAGGCTAATCCATAATTGGCTTTTAATAGGCGACTTGACCTCGATGTGAAGTGGAGAATGTATCTGACTGTGAAAAATATTTCGGTCGACTGTCGCACTTTGCAACTCTAGGCAAAGGCTCAATCTTTCGATTGATTTACAGGAGTTTCTGGATCCCCAGTGTTTCGAAGAGCACTTTTCAGCTTTCTCAAATTTATTTAGGCCTTTTCCCAAATTCTTATACCATTGAATATGTCTGCTAATGTTTGAATGAGAATTTTGCATACAAGATTTATTTGTCTTTTCAGGAATTTTTTTACCCTGCCGGAGCGGAATAATGAAATAGAAGAAAATAAAAATTGTGGGGGTAATAAACTACAATGCCCAAAATCACAATTTAAATAAGAAAGATCCCTAAAAAAAAAACCAAGAAGTGTTATTGTATTTTTGTTTCTTAGTACTACTGTTAAGTAGCATAAGTTTATTTGATATTTGATTGGAAGAATAATGCATAATGGCCATGAAAAATGGAAAATGGAAAGGAGGGAAAATTGAAAAGTTGAGGTTGAGATGGGAAGTTCATGTCCGAGTGGATCGAGATCACGATAGCTCAAGTGGTAGAGCTGCGGCGTATCTAGCCGAAGGTCATGGGTTCAAATCCCGCTCGTGACATTAACTTTTTTTATCGCAACTAAAATGCTTCATTAATTGTAATTTATTAATTGGTCAAGCCGACCACAAAATTAGTGAATTTAATAATAGATAATGATGAGATTTTACTCATGCTGACTGTTGCTAGTCTATTATGTATTATTATTAATACTCAATTAATTATTCGGAATTTTTTTCGAAATGAAAAAATTGTGTCACAGGCAGGATTTGAACCCATGATTTCTTGCCAAATACACCGCTGCTCTACCACTTGAGCTACCGTGACTTAGATCGCCCATGCCACAAACTTTCCATATCTTCTCCTCGTTTATTCCATCATTTTCAGCCAAACAAGCCTATGGGAAATATTTTTTAAATTGTGGAACAAAAATTCAAAATTCTGATTAAAGAACAGGAATGAATTTTACAATTTAAAATGGGATTTTGGCGGCATACATTTGGCCTACTGGGAAGTTTAGGGGCGAACAACAGCAGAAGTCTTCACCAACTATCACGAGAGGGATTCGAACCCGCGACCTTCGGCTAGATACGCCGCAGCTCTACCACCTGCTTTTCATTTCAACTGAAAACCGTAATTAATTGCTATAAATTAATTGGTCGAGCGGACCACGAAAATAGTGAATTAATGATTTAAAAATTAAGTACACTTCACTAAAACTCTCCGTCATCGAGAACCCAAACAGATTACACGACATTTGAAATATGGCAAAAAGGAAGAAAACTCGTAAGGTGAGGTTGAGATGGGGAGTTGATGTCCGATTGGATCGAAGTCACGATAGCTCAGATGGTAGAGCAGCGGTGTATCTAGCCGAAGGTCGTGGGTTCGAATCCCTCTCGTGCCATTAACATTTTTTCATCTCAACTAAAAACCGTAATTAATTGTTGTTATGAATTAATTGGTCGAGCGGACCACGAAAGCAGTGAATAGTAAAAAATAAAATAACGTTCAATCAAGAGAGTCCAACTCCGTCGAAAGAATCAAAGGTTCGGCAAAGAGAATGCAAGAAGAAAACACGGCCGGATTAAGCAAGGACTGAAAGTGAACTACCCAATCATTTAAAGTAATAGAAGAGCCGCAGGAAAAGCCCCTGCACTTAAGGTGCGACACCAACATCCAAAATTCAGTAGCGTTATTAACTAATTGAATCGATCATTAAGGGAAACAAGAAACTCTTTCTTCTTCTTGAGACAAAGACTCTTATACAAAAAGTGAGCTTGCGGATAAGCCTGCCTAGACATAAGTCGAACCTGTTCTACAAAACAAATTTAACGATGAAAACACTCTCTTACAAGCCTTGAAGCACTGAATGTCAAACCAGGGGGATTTTCAAGTTAAAAGTACACCCGATGGCGAGTTCTGAGCACTAGGGCATGAAGATTTGATCAGCTGGAGTAAACAACTAAGAAAATAAAAAACTGAAGCTATAATACAAAAAAGTATTTATTAGTGTGAATGTGTAGTGTGAGAGGGGCGATGGCAAAATATCGAGTAGTCCACCATCCTGAGTGAATGGTGAATAAGTAAGGGTGTGTGGGAGTGAATGAATTTTGTAACTGAATTGCATTGGGTGCTGACATGACATATTTGTGCTGGACAGACGGTCAAAACCTACCAGTAATTTATTGTAAATTTCAAAAGGTGGAATCGCCAGTGGACTGTGAAAAGTGATAGAACCCGATAGACATGTACCTGTTTATAAGCATTGTTGATCAGTAACTATATAACTATATGTATATATGAAATGGTAAGGACAAATTAATATGTTTATATTTGATAATGTTAACTCACCTATAGTTGCCCCTCTAGTCGAATTCTAGAGAATGGTCATGAGAAGAGAATGGAAATGTATTGAATACCAAAAAAAAAAAAAACCTAATGAATTTTTATTTTAAAAAACTTGAAATATATAAATCTAAGTACGACGATAGGCAATCTGATTCAGGGTCTAATTGTTAGTAAGCAGATGGAATAAAACGACTTGAAGCCTGAAGTTTGAGGTGTTTCCTTTCATTCTTAGTTCTTGTGTTATGCTTGGTACTTGCCACGAGAGTACTATACATTATTTATCTTTTATTGGGTTGTCCGGAAAATAATGCAGGATTTTGGTATTAAACAAAAAAAAGAAACTAGTTACTTTAAAGCAATGTTCTTTAATCAAAATAATTTCCCATACTCTCAATACATTTCTCCCAACGTGTTGGTAACTTATTAATTCCGTCTGAGTAGAATTCAGAATTTTTAGAATTGATAAGTCAATAAATGCATTTTCCAGTTCCGTTTGATTTTTGGATATTATGTGTTGTAAGAGTGGTCCAGGTGTCTCAAAAAATGGTAGTCAGCGACGGTCGTTTTACTGACTTTGAGTTGCTCTGCAAGTTCTCGAACAGTTGTTTTGGGGTTTTCTTCCACCACTGATCGCAGAACATCATCATTAAGAGAGGAAGGCCTTCCACGACCTTCTTCATCTTCAAGGCTGAAATCTCCCTCCCGAAATTTTTTAAACCACCTTTGCACAGTGCACTCATTAACACAACCCTCGCCCCAGACTTGGTTAATGTTTCTAGCCGTTTGGGCTCCGCTTCGGCCGAGTTTAAACTCGTAAAAGAAAATCGTACGAAATTCTCGCTTTGACATTATAAGGATGACTGAATTATTTCCAAGTAGCGGAATGCTACAGAGGTAAACAAACAATATCATTTGGAAGAGGATTAATAAGTGTTGACATTCATACAAATGAGTAATCCTGTAAACGTAAACAGAATATTTTATATAGATTTTTTTTAATGAAAACTTAAAATCCTGCATTATTTTCCGGACAACCCAATATTATTTAATATTTCATTTTTCGATGTGTTTTTGTACATCTTGTCTTCTATTGGCATGGATATATATGTCTTATGACTGGGGGTCAGTCCGAAAGTTTGACACGTGTGACGCGACACGATTGATTCTTATGACACGAAGCGATTGACGTTTTTGACACGTGTGACGCGACGCGATTGATTCTTATGACACGAAGCGATTGATTCTTATGACGCGACGCGATTGATTCTTATGACACGAAGCGATTTACGTTTTTGACACGTGAGACGCGACGCGATTGATTCTTATGACGCGACGCGATTGATTCTTATGACACGAAGCGATTGATTCTTATGACGCGATGCGATTGATTCTTATGACACGAAGCGATTGACGTTTTTGACACGTGAGACGCGACGCGATTGATTCTTATGACGCGACGTCGCGATTGACGCTTATGACGTCTGTGACGCGACGCGGTTGTAATGAGCTTCCAAATAAAAACGATCCTCAAATTTATAAATAAGAATGATAATTTGCGAATCTGTTTAAATAGCCATCATAATACATATCCATGTACAGATGTATCTGCATGCAGTGTAGATACTCGTTACATTTTTTACTTTTCATCTTTCTATTTTGCTTCAATCTTGAACATTTTATTTTATTTTATTTTTTTTTTTTTTTTTTCCTAGGACGGAGGTGAAAATACTTAATGAAACACTTTAGTTTTGCATCATCTTTATTTTTGGCTAACAAATGACTAGATCCTAAATTTGCTATTATAAATCTAGAGTTAGGCCTCAAAACAATTCATTAAGTTTAGTTCCTTTAGAATTATTTTAAAAAAACTGGTTCATTAAAAACAGTGCAATACAGTACGAATACGGTGTAACATAAAATTCTCTATGTAAAATGGCTGTAAAATTGCTCCTTTGCTTTTCAAATCCATTAAATTTCCATATTAACAACAAATAATAAGGCAGTTTCAACACGAGACAATCCTGAGCTAAAAGGAACTAAAATGTTTAAAATTAAAAGTAACGAACACTATATAAATGGACATTATTACTATTCATGGAATGGTGTTTAATAATGATTGTACTATTTGTATTATTCATAATAATTATGAGTATTAAATATGAGGAATATTTTTAATTGCAAAAGTTTTGCCGTTTGCTGGTACATTTTTGCATTGCAACTACGCTTACTTCAAATCAAATATTGTGATTAAATTAATTTTTAATAAATATAAGAATAATTTAATACATTTTACAATAGCAATAATCTATTCATTAATATTAATAAACTACATGTGTGCTTTCCTGACAAAAATAAAAGATAAAAATAGAAGAGAAATTTTTTTTTTTTTGTTAACATTAGTTAGACAACAATCGCAACAATACATAAAATAAAATTCATAAAAACTGGATTATAATTTGGAACGATAATTGATTAAAATGCATAACTTTTGTTACGAGTATGTGATTTACAATTGATGAAAGAAATAAGTTAAAACATAAAACAAATCATAAATAAATAAATAAATAACACGTCCCTAAAATAAAGCTTTTTTTTTAAATATATGTATTTTCATTACATACTCTACAAAATTATATTTCATATTTGGTAAAATGGTAAACATTCACAAAGAATAAGTTATTATAAATTTGGTGAAATTAACATAAATGGTACAGAAATAATAGATCTTATAATAAATAATAAATGTGTTCTGGAAGAACTGTTTTTATTCCGACTATGTAATTAAAATAAATCTCCTTCTTTCTCGCTCTCTTTCAAAGTAATTTTGTGGTTATTAACAGAGAAATAATACTGATTCTCAATAGAAAAATAACCCTTTGATGAAAGTGTGTCTTCATCGGAGAACAGCACATGGCAAAATTCAGGCTTTTCTATAAGATATTTTTACATTTTTTCTTTTTTTTTTTTACATTATTCAATTGCATTTAAAACGATTGTATTACCTCAATTTAGTACGCCTGAAAATTCATTGTATTCTTTCCACGTAGTTTCCTGGGAAAGTTCCAAATTGCCCATTCCTGTGCAATGAGCCGACGTACCATCCATCGTCGCACTTTTCCATTACATACACGACGTCTCCTTCTTTCAATTCCAATTCGTCGTCGTTTTGTGGTCGGTAATTGTAAAGGACACGATAACTGTAAAAAAACGCAAATTAAACTACTTCAGGAAAGGGGGAAAATATTACTTTATTGACTTACGGTACTGGATCCGATTGTGTGTCGATATGAAGGGATTGACTGACCATACTTATGTCACCGTATTTATTTTGAGACGGCTAAAAAAAAACATCATTTAAAAAATTATTTTTTACTCGCAGGAAAGTTGATTTTTTAAATTTATTTTTTAAACACTCACAAGAGATGAAGAGCTATAAAGGGAAGGTCTTGGTGGCTGATAATGTTGTTGACCTAAGTCCTTTGCACCATTCAGCATAACACTGTGAGATGCTGGGGCAACTATAGGTTTAGTTGAAACTGGGCCTGATGGACTCACTAAAATAATAAAAACTTAATTTACTTAACCGCTATAATTAATTTTTCAATTGTAATAACACACTACGATAAATAAACAAAAGATATCCACATGTTGAAATTAAATTCATTTTTATATTGCGAGTTTTGCCATTTCCAATTAATAAGCCTAACAGACCAAAAGAGCGAGGTTAGACATACTTAAAATGATAGAAAACAGGTTCATAAACCCTAGGAATTACCATTTAATTTTATAAATCAAAAAATTATTTTCTATTACGGAAATATAACCAAATCAAAGCAAAATATTGTACCTGCACAATTCCACAGCATTTTTAATAGGAAAAAGTGTTCTGCTCTGGTTCAAATATAATGTAAAATATAATGTTCAAATACATATTTATCCTTAAAGAAGCAAGCCGTTACACAGAAGAAATATTCATCATTAAACCCTGCGTCGGGTGTGTACCTCAATTTTTTTTTTTTGTACTTTTATTTTGAATTTTTGTTCCAGTTGCACCCAAAGTGGTTTGTATCCATTCTCTACATTATGAACCCTCCATCGGGCGCACCTCTGAATGGAACACAACCAGGTGCCTGAGAGGCCACCGACATTTTTCCCTCCTTCTTCCCCTCTAATTAATTCCAAAACACCGTTAAGGCAGCCTTTGCTAGGATTAACGGAAATCAAATAAGCCAAATTGGATGGAAACAAATGAGTTTATTGAACACAATGAAGCTAAAACTAAAACAACCTAAATTGTGAATTTTGTACAAGTTTTTACAAAAATCATACATTTTTTTGGCCCATTTCAGTGGGAAATCTAAAATAAAAATCAGGAAAACTGAATTGAAAAGTAAAATGAACGATTGTAACGAAAATATAGTGAAAAATACATCTTTTAATTTATGATGCAGTCAGGAGAAGGCTCGACAAGCCAGGATGGGTCTAGGCTAGCGGAGTGAAGGTTGACGACAGAATGAACTAGAGATTCCTATGCACAACCCCTAAATAGTAAATTACTAGGGCGGGTGTCCCGTTAGGCCGCTAGGTAAAAAAAATAGCAAGTAAAAAGGTGTTTAGTTGGCCTCTCAGGCCAGCTGCGCCCGACGGAGGGTTAAGAACAGGGAACAAGTGCTATTTTTTCCATTTCTTAATCTCAGATCCTATGAAGCTGTTAAAGAGAAAACTTTATTTTTCAGAACTGTATATCACTCACTCCTCATATAATTATGTAGAATCATCTTTATTTTGTCTTAGATGATAATATTTCTATGATTTTTAGTTTTATTTGAATTTTTTTTGTACTTTTTAAGTAGAATATTTGTGTAACAAATTAGGGATTGAAATAAGTATTTAATGATAGAGCAGGCTTTCGGGTTGGTTGCTGCTGTCTCATGAGTGTGGGAGGACAGGCTTTCTAGAACGTTTTGCTCCAGGGGTCTTGGAGATTTGGATTTTTCCATGATTATTTCAAAATACATGGTTTTTTTTCTTCATAAGTAAAATTAAAAGAAAATAATAATATAGTTAAAAGGAAATAAACGAGTAAGTCTGCACTCTACTCGTTGCTTCCTTGTCTAATGTGGAAACCGCAGGCGAAAAACATGGTTTCGATTCTCAATCTTTTAGTAAATATTCAACATTTTATTTGATATGTGTGGTGATTTCTTTTTCCTATTTATCCCTTTCTATATAATCCTGAAATGATAATCTGGCCAAACCATTACCGACACATTTTTTCCCTTTGTTGGTTCTTTTCACCACAAAGAAGCCGACGCCTTATACAAAAAATGTCTTTTCTATAGACTTCCTTTCCCAACCACTCAAAATCCAACGTATATAAACATAAAACAGCAAAATCTCACTGGCACTCTCAACACGACACGCAATTACACAGAAGACCAACACTTTGAGTGTGTAGAAATATTTTTATTGAATATAAAAATATTTTTTTGCATTGTATAAATTCACTTTTCCACATTCAAAATGTATTTGTTAAATGTAAATCCCAGGCTCTGAAGATGATCTCAATAAAAGATCGAAGCGTCGGCACGATAAAGAAAATGTTTTTCTAAAACCTACATCACGCCAGACCGCATCTCACGATTTCTGAATAATTATTTTATTTGATTCTCAACCTTTTTGCAGATATTCGATGTTTTATATCTTCTTTGACTCCACGTTCATGTCATAATCTCATAAATCTACTTGTAGTCCTTAAACTATTCTTTTTTTGGGAAATAAAAAAATTCATTGAAAAGCGTGTGTAGAGGTTAGTGATCGTTAATCGATAATTATTCAGATACCGTGAGATGCGGTCTGGTGGGATGTAGGTTTCAGAAAAGCATTTTCTTTATCGTGCCGACGTTTCGATCTTTTATTGAGATCATCTTCAGGGCCTGGGATTTGCAAACATTGTTTACATTTAAACAATGAATTTAAGAAATTCCAATGTAAACAACGTTTGTAAATCCCAGGCCCTGAAGATGGTCTCAATAAAGAATCGAAACGTTGGCACGATAAATGTTTTCTGAAACCTATATCACACCAGACCGCATCTCACGATATCTGAAAAATAATTGAAAAGAGTGTTAGATTTCCTTTAAGAAGACACCCTTCAAGAACTTTTAAATTTCATTTGTTGTGAAAAAACAAACACTAAATTATCTAAACTTGTTGAATTTAAAATTTGTAAAAGATACTAAATTAGCAACGTCAATGGAGCAATTTACGGTAGGGCTTGGCAAATTTTAACAACTTCATTTAATAAACTTTCTAGTGGTTACCCCTTTTATTTAATTATATCGAACCAAAATGCAAAAATTTTATGCTAAACGGGGAAAAAGTGGTGACGGTGTGTAAAAAGAGGTGTGAGGTCTAATCTAATAATTCAACTTTTTCTCCTGGGCAAAATTTATTTACCAACTCAAACTTAATTTTAAAAAAAGTGTTTAAAAAAGAAACAAAATACATAGAAGACAAAGATACAATAAACATAGCGAACAACCAAGAAAAATTGGATGAAATATCTACACTAAACAGAGACAAAAGAAGAAGTAAAGGAACAATAAAAAAAGCTGTAAAACCTAACTCCAACCTAATAAAAAAAAATTCAAGGTAAAAATCAAGCAAAACACATAAAAAAGAAGCAGTGAACAGATTGATTGTTGAATTTTTCTTGTTTTAGCCTAACACACAATTTATATTGATACTATGCATTGTATTTTTCTTATTGAAAAAAACTTGAAAAAATGCATGTACATTCATACATAGTATTGACAATAGTGTCTAGTATGCAGATGGAAGAAAATGTTCAAAGCGTGAAATTCGAAGAGAGTCTACTGTACAGTATAAAATGAGCACAAAAGAAAGCCAATAAACATTTACAAAAGTTAAAAAATGAAAAGTTCATTCTTTTTTTTTTTTTTTTTCTTTTTTTTTATTGCTTCTTCCAAAGGAAATCTGCCATTACAGTGTGTAATATGTTATTTAAAGGGAAAGTTTCCCTCCTTTAAGAGATCTGTAGATCGAATCAAAGATTTTAATGTTGTTACTGGCAAGTAACGTCTCCAGATTGATAGGCCAGGAAACACTTGGGACAGAACGTAAATCATTAAAAAAAAACATCTCTTTCTTATTCAAATTCCGGGCAGTCAAGTATAATGTGTCCAGGGTTTGATGGGCAATCACAAGTTGGGCAGATGGGAGATGTCTGTAACCCTATCCTATACAAATAACTTCCCCAAAGGCTATGATTCGTCTTTAACCTGAAAACCGTCGTATGATAATCCTTGGACCGAACAAATTCTGAAAATCGCTGTTTCAACTTAACAGTAGGGTACAACGACCGGTAATAGCTTCTGGTAAAGTTCATTCATTGCACATATGTTCGTGAAAATTGTAACAGTTACTTACTTGCTCTTTCACCAGGTTCTACCAAGACTTCAACATACGAAACTGGAAAAATCCCTTTTCTTGTACCAATCCTCCCTTCAAACCAATTCTCATCAACTCTTCTAGTCAGCAACACAAGTTCACCTGGCAATTACACAACATAATCACACTTTTTCTTTTCATTTTTTTTTTTTTTTTTAATAAGGATTACTACAACATACCTTTAACTAGAGATAATTCAAGATGTGTTTGTGCTTGGAAATTAAACTTTGCCCTGGCTTGACCTTCGCTCGCTTTTTTAGGTAAAGTTCGAATCCCGTCGTACGGAATTATCTAAGAATTACAAATGTAACAATTAGATCGAACAATGGATGTTTTGTTAAAGCATTGTTTTGAAAATAGCTTACCTCAACATAATTAAAGGGAAATAAGCCAATCATCGCATTATGTTCGCCTTCGTACCAATTTTTATCGAT
This sequence comes from Cimex hemipterus, assembly GCA_039619505.1. NCBI lineage: Eukaryota > Metazoa > Arthropoda > Insecta > Hemiptera > Cimicidae > Cimex > Cimex hemipterus. The sequence goes on along the minus strand of CM077114.1, from coordinate 17,161,390 downwards.
TTGCCTTCGGACGTAAATGATGTCGCCTCGTCGAAACGTCAACTCCCTGAAATAATATTTAAAACAGTTTATTATACTAATACTGTCACCAAGAAATTTTTAAAAAAACAACCTTGAAGATTGTCCCAGAAAACTGTACAAGGCTCTAGCAACTAATTTTGGTTCTGGAGTCCGGTCCCTGGGCCTAGGCGGCTGTACGTCTAACGGGAAATCATCGTACCTGTTCAGCGGTATTGGAGATTTTTGTGAAGGACTGAAACAATAAACAAGCATTGTTATTTATTGTTTCATTATATTTTCAATACTGTTGCACAAAAATTATTGAACTGCTGGTATCTTCTTAAATTAACTCATTTCCTACACAATATCAATATGTAATTGCTGTGGGCTTTTTAAAACACTTGCCTTAGGTCAGTTTGACATTATGAAGCTGAAAAACCTAATTTGGATGCTTGCAAAATTTCTTATCTGTATAAGCAAACTTCATATCTTTAATGTACATATTAAAATGAACAATTTCTTTTTATAAACTCTTAGTTGGGTTTTTTAAACCTCCCGACCAAATTTGTAATATTAAAAACAACATTGCTTACTCGCCAAAAAAATACAAAAGCTATCATTTACTTAGCTCTTTCCATAACACAGTTTACAACCTTTGTGCTTGTTTAATGACTGTAAAAGGATTAAAGATAAAAGCAACCCAGATTTTTAGAATTTTAACCAATGTAAAGAAAAGAATAATTTACTTTAACAATAATACTCATGCTGAGAGTGTTGCTAGTCTGACTCCATTATTACTATTATTATTATTATTAGCCATGCAACCTTATGGGAAATTTTTAAATTATGGAAAAAACTCACAATTCTAATTTTAAAAAAAGGAACAGAAATAAACTGTATAATTTTATTAAATTTTATGCAATTTAAAATGGGAGTTTTGCATACATTTGGCCTTCAAAATTAAGAATTTTAAAAAGATAAGGATAATTATTTTAACAATAATAATAATAATAATAATTCAAGCTGAGACTGTGGCTAGTCTGACTCCATTATTATTATTAACCATACAAGCTTATGGGAAATTTTTAAATTATGGAAAATACTCACAATTCTAATTAACAAAAGAAACAGAAATAAACTGTATAATTTTTTTAAATGTTATGTAATTTAAAATGGGGGTTTTGCATACATTTGGTCTTCAAAATTAAGAATTTTAAAAAGAAAAATTAAATCTTGGATGGCAATAGGACAAATTAGATTACGAGTGAATGTTTGTAGTCAGAGCTTTAAAGCACTCAGAAGGGATATAGGTAAAATAAGATAGAAGGTTTGGATATTAGGGTGTGAAATGACCTAAAAAATTAATAATACTAATAACCAACAAAAAAAATTAAAATAAGTTTTTTTTTAGCTGATAAAACAGAGCAACCCAGGATTTTATACATTTTTTCTATTCTAACTAACTTACATAAAATTGTCGGTATGCCTTCGGCTGTGCATGTCGTGCAGTTCATTTAGATATTTCGTCCTCCTCTGCTCTTGGTATATCCTCCTCATAATCTCCGCCTGTTTTTCGGCGAGTTCATCCTCGGGCCAGACGGCCTTGGCCTCGTTCCGAATCGGACTTCTGTAGTGTATGTTCACTTCGGATTCGATGTAGCGATGAGGCGATTCTAAAACGGACAAACGAAAAGCTGTGGTGATTTTGTTAAAACAATTACCGGAATCGGAAACAACAAGATTACTTTCACTTTGAAAGGCTTCAACCCTACGGTTTTTTAAATATATATATTTACATATAGGATTTGACATTTTAATTCAGCTTGAAAATAGAAAAATGTTCATTAACTAATAAAATAATTAGTTTGGCCAATCAACCCCTTAGTGTTGATCTTTTAAACTGTTTTGTTAAATGCCAACAAAATGTCAAAGGGTTAATGAAAATGATTCATTTTCACTGCCTATTCAACAATCTAGAGAAATTGGTATTATCAAACAAAATTAAACAACTTTTAATGTTTTATTATTAAAAAAAATTACGTTAAAATTTGAGTAAACTTTTAAAAAAAAATTATGACAATAAAAATTCTTATTAAAACAAAAAAATCATTGAGGAAAATACTTAAAACTTACTAGTTTGAATGTGAAAAAATACAAAAACTTACTATAAGGCAGAGGCCCGTATAAATAAGAAGGCAAACTGACAGATCTCTCCGGTATTAAAAAGGGTTGATGACTTTGCTTGAAAATATTAGGCAGGCTTCTTTTGACACTCATGGTTCTTTTTTTATTCTATAACACGGTTGTTCATTGAGGAATTTTGGCTGTAACGCGCTAAAATATTGTCCTGGCAAATTCACTCGACGGCTGTCTGAACAAGACTAAAGCAAAGTAGCTCCCTCTCCTCAAAGATGAGCTCACTCCCCCACATATGCTGTAATATCCACGCCCGATTCAGGCCTAATTCAAATTTTCATATACATTTACTCAAGAAAACACATATTGCAATTAACATACTTCAATTTATAATTATACGAATAATATAAGCTAGGAGAACAACAATTTCCAATAGTTCACAAGAACTGACTAAAACAAATTCTTCAAATGATAGAGGCAAAACCAAGAGTGGAACAAAGCAGTCATTGTGTGGAGCCAACAGTGCATGAAGCATCAACCAAATACCCCAAAGAAAAGCGTAGAAAGAAATCTCAATATGATTACTTATTTTGTTTTAAATAAATGCAACGCGAAAACAAGACAAAAGTTGATGCTTCAGCTGGGAGGAGCCCTTTGAGAGTATTACTACAACAAAGCAGTTAACAATTTAACCAGAGATTGGAATACAAAATAAATAAAAAATAGTAAAAATGCAAAACATACAGTTACAGTCCAAACCATCACGAGAATTAAACCATCATTTTGCCTTTTTAATTATAATAAAGCCTCCATGTAAGATATTTTAAGAAAAGAATTAATGTGAGATTACAGTTATCCAGGCAAGTATTAGTAAGTGTGCGATTAGTTTATTTAAATCACATAAAAGCCAGTCAAACTGAAAAAATTAATATGTTCGCTTTTGATTTACCTTGGCCACGATGTCTCGGTACAATGTCTCTTGGAGGTGTGGGTATTGGGTTGCCAAGAGGTTCTAAACAATAAAAAGCTAATAGCAAACAAACAAAAAACTAACAAGAAAACAAGCAATTATAAACAAAAACATAAATGTGCTGAGAAGGTTTTAATAGAAATATAAACTCAGGTGGTGGTGTCGTTGTTGTGTGCTAACTACACTCAAAGAAAAAAAAAAACACTTGTATTTATTCATTTTCCATAATCACTTTGTACAAGATTGATAATTGACTTAAAATGCAAATAGGACTGCTGTAATATTGGGTTGTCCGGAAAATAATGCAGGATTTTGGTATTAAACAAAAAAAAAAGAAACTAGTTACTTTAAAGCAATGTTCTTTAATCAAAATAATTTCCCATACTCTCAATACATTTCTCCCAACGTGTTGGTAACTTATTAATTCCGTCTGAGTAGAATTCAGAATTTTTAGAATTGATAAGTCAATAAATGCATTTTCCAGTTCCGTTTGATTTTTGAATATTATGTGTTGTAAGTAGTGGTCCAGGTGTCTAAAAAAATGGTAGTCAGTAGGCGAGAGGTCCGGAGAGTAGGGTGGGTGAGGCAAAGTTTCATAGCCAAGCTCCAATAATTTTTGTGACGTTACACGTGACACATGTGGTCGAGCGTTGTCATGCAACAAACCTTTCCGATTGACCAAAGAGGGCTTCATTACTGCCAATTTCTGATGCATGGTATTAATTTGGTTACAGTATGATTCAGCATTGATGGTTTCGCCGGGATTTAAGAAGCTGTAGTGTATTAAACCAAATGAAGCCCACCATACCATAACCATTACCTTTTTTTTATGAGTTGGGGGCTTTGGAAAATGTATTGGAGCTTCTCCTTTGTCGAGCCACTGTCCAGAACGTCTAGTGTTATCGTAGAGAATCCACTTTTCGTCACATG
>CM077114.1:17091050-17152354 GCA_039619505.1 Cimex hemipterus | reverse complement strand
CTAAAAACTGTAATTAATTGTCATATATTAATCGGTCGAATGGACCATGAAAATCGTGAATAATATTTGTACTTGTTGAGAATTTATTCTAAATTTCTAGTTGACTTTGTTTACTAAAATCAACCGTACGAATTTATACTTTCAAATTACTGTTGTTTATTTTTGTAATAGCTTTAAAGGTCTTAGCAAACTAGGGGAAAGTGTAGAATCAGGGCTGATTTTGTTTATTCATTTAGTAATTAATTGATAGCTCGAATTGTAAAGAAAATTTGACTTACTTAAATTAGATTAATTTTAAAAATTGATACATAATCAAAGAAAAAGATATATCTCCAATCTTTTCAATTATTGACAAACTTGATTCAAAGATTCAATGATTTACACACTTGGATTTATCAAGTTGAAGCTTTTCTAGAAGAACTATGTTTTTCTTTGTTGTTTATATAAATGTATGTCTGTATTATGCACTAAAATTATTATTATATTAATTAAGTGTTTAATTATTTACATTATTAAGTTGGTGCAGGGCTTTTTAAAATTGTAAATGGACTAACATTGCTGGTGAACAATAATCGTGAAAAAATGTGGAAGGCACCTTTGAATGTGACGGTGGGCCGCAAGTTCCACGCTTTTCCTTGCCAATTCTTTTCGTCGAAATCTTGCTCGGGTTGATATCTATAAACAGGCCGATGGATTTCCGGGTTGAAATGTTGATTAGCGAAAATATCATTGTTTTTTAATATTGACTGGCGTACCGGTGAGGCAGAAGCTGGTCTTTTCCTCACTGGCTTCTTTATCGGTTTCGGCGAGCGCGGGTTTTGATGAGCGATCCAATCGCATTCAAGATACGGAGCTATGTCTCTCAGCTCTGTGATTTCAGGTGTCGAAGTGTACATCTGACCCAATAAAGACATTCCGGTCTTTTCGAAATGTTGCTTTAGTCTCTCGACGTTGCCAGTTTTGCTGGTTTCTGTCTTAGAAGGTGGTGTGTGAGATCTTTGTTGCAAGCTTACTGTTTTGCTTATTACGTTTATGTGTGGCATGTACCTGTCTTCAGTTCGAAAAGGCGTAGGCGATACTTTCCGCGGCTCGTACCTTTTCCGTAGCCACTGAACATCTCCTAATTCTTGACCTTTAATAACTACTTTGCTCAATTCTCCTCCTTTTCTTGATAAAAAATCCCTTGTGAGATCAGGATCGCTTTGAAACATTTTTGGCACAGGGCTCTCCCTTCTTAGATTGTATATATCATCGTAGCTTTCAAACTTTTCCTTCAGTTTTCTAACGTCTCCGGCCTTGACAACATTCAAGTAAGCTCTGTAATATTTCATGGGATCTGGTGATACAGACTTTGATAAACTATCAGCACTGTTAAAAAACGGCTTCTGTATATTCTTTAATGGTAGAGTAGCATAATTGCTAGCATGTTTTTCACCAAATAGATCTTTCAGATCAGTGAGGGACTGAGAAGGAAATAAAGCCCTGTTTTGAGGAGAAGAGGAATTATCCAAATTCCTCAAATCACTGCTGCTCTGGGACATTTCACAATATTTACTTTCATTCGTTCGAAAATCATCTCTGGATCCAAGATGAATAACAGTGGAAGCACTTGAACTACTGCTAGAAGTTGTCTGAATCAGTTTAGCGTACTCTTTACCACCCCAGTCATCAACCATTTTCTTAACTTCTGTTTGTTGTTCTTTGGGTGTAAGAACGAGCATTAAATCTTTATTTTTTGTACTTTTCTCTTTGTCTGTAGATTCGTCTGACATAAAAGAATAACATGTTCTAGGAGAAGCATCAGAAGTGTTTGCGGTTTTAAACTTTTTACTTCCTTTTCTAGCTGCCACTGCTCCTAGTGTTTCCCTTGGGATTACCAATGAACCGTGTTTCTTTTTCTTTATCCTTTCTTTAACCTCGGCGCTCAATGACATTGACAGTTTTTTCTTTTCGGGCTCTGAAAGCCCTTTTGACTTCGCCTGTGGGATGGCACTGATCGAATCGGCTTTCATGCATTCCTGCCTTTTTATATCCCTCTTTTTAACGCTCGGTGAATAAAGTTGATCCGGACTTACGAGAGAATTAGATCTAACGTGAAGTGTTTCTTGAGGATTTAAATCCACAACATTCATTTCATAATCTTCAATGTTTTGTCGCATTTTTTTAATTCTTTCTTTTTTTAAATTGGATACTGTACTGTATATTTCTGAAAGCTGGCACTTCAAAGCATTTACTTGATCCATCGAGAGACTACTCCAGAGTCTACTACCGATTTCTTTTCCAGTTTTAGTCGATGGTTTAATGGGCATTTTACTATTTTCTTTACTACTTTCCAAAACTGGTCTTCCTCTTTTAGAACCTGTGATGGAAGTCAGAGACTGAGCCAAATTCGCGACAGAGTTTCCTCTCCACAGAGGTTTATACACGTCTTTGTTAGTGATGTCTGCTGCTTTTTTTTCCGATTCGCTACTTTCTACCATTCTCTGAAACTTTTGCCTTAAATCCTCAACAGATTTTTCCTTGTTTCTTAATCCTCTGTCACCTTGCCACCTGACCGTTTCTCTCGGCTGAAATAACAGATCTTTCTCTTTCTGTTCCCCTTTCAACTTTTGGTACAAATTGCTCAATTCCGCTTCTGCTCTTTCCTTACTTCTTAGTTTCTTCCACCGATCAAAGTCAATAACCTCTTCACCTTTCATCCTCGGCCTGAGGTCACTGCTCGAAGTCGTTTTCTCAAGTTCTGCCATTCTTTCTAAACTGGAATAAAATTTGTGCAGCTCTTTGAATCTTGCGGATTTTCTTGACGAATGGAGTAATTCGAACACGTAAGACTGGTAATCTGCATGGTCTGCGTAAGACATACTCAAAGAACTTGTACTGCCCATTTGAGACTGTCTGTCTGCTTCGTTAAGACTCTTAGACCTGACCTTCTTTTTTGGCCCAGCAACACTTTCTATAGTTTTTGTAGTTGACCTTCTTATTCGTCTGCTTGATGGAGATCTTGAAACAGTTGGGGATGAGACCTCAATTTCTACAATGTCTTGACTCGGCGATGGGGTCGAACATGGAGGTTCGCTAGAACTTCTGCTTTTTATCGATTCGTAAGTCGGGGTAGTTCCAAAATGTGAATAATCCCAAACGTTGTTATGTTTGTCGAATTTGTCCAATTTGTCAAAAAAGTCCAAAGTGCCGTAAAACGGGCTTAACCCTCTACACCTTCCGCCTAAATCAGCTCTGTCCAGACTACGAAACCTCGACTCTGAAACTGGTTTCTTTTGAGAAAGATAAACATTCAAATTCCTCAACGACGGTTCAGATTTATAAGAATTTTGTGTAGAGTCGGAAAACTTTTTTGCTCTCTCTGATACCGACGGCGTTCTTTGTAACGTAGTTGACACTGTGTTGTTTGGTGCCGGCTGACCTGTATTGACTTCCCGAAGCAGCAGGTGTTGAAAAAATGTTTTTGAGTCTGGACTTTTAATATCTTCATCATTATCATTGTTCTCTCCATTAACAACACTTGGAACATTTTCTTTGTCTTTCTTTTTGGAGTTATTCTTCTTTTTAGAAGAATTTTCATTTTTCTTTTTTTGCTTCTTTTTATCATCTTCTTTTAACTTATCCATATTTTTAATAATTACTTCTGGTTTTTTATCTTTCTTCTTTTTACTTTCATTAGATACTTCCTTTTTAATTTTTTTTGGTTGTTCTGTAACAGCTGGTCCTGTGGTGCTCGTTCTGCTTGATGGCCTACTGGTTTTAGCTAAGGATTGGTTAGAAATGCTTAGTTTTTTAGATGATGTTATTGTTTTAGTCTTGCTTACATTTGGCTGTTTGGCTTGGACTGGTGATGATTTTCTCACATCACTCTTTGAACTTGCCGTGGAAGATGATGTAAACACTTCTTTCCCATTTGAAGAGATAGCCAAAGTCACTTTTAAAGATTTGTCTTCAGCCTTCTTCGACAAAGGTGGAGAATAAACAGATGTGCTTTTCACAATTGTTTCTGGTGTTTTAGATTCCTTCATAGCCTTCTTTACTTCAGCAGGAGCTTTTAATTCAGGTGATTTTCTCAATATCTCTTTCTTTGTAGTTGATGAAGTGGCAGGAGGGCTTTTGGTTGCATCAGATTTCTTCAGATTGGATTTAATTTTACTCGGGACTAACTTGTAATTTACATCGAGATTGTTGTTAGACTTAGTAAAGGTCCTGTCGCAAGTGTAAGTGAGGTTGTCAGGTGATTTGGTCGTTATTTTGGTAAACATTTTCAAAGTTGAATTGTTTCTTGAAGAGAGCCGCCTTGGAGGTGACGGAATCGCCGCACTTCTTGCCGTTCTTTTGTAAGTTCCAAAAACCGGTTCTTCGCGCGTTACCGGGTAGTAAACCTTTTCTTGCGGTTTTCCAACACCTTTTTTGTGTACTCTTATCCTCGTCAGTGTTGGTGATATAGGAAAATATTCTATTTCCGAATCTTCTGTCAAACAGATCACCAAAACAAAATAAATTTTACATTTTTTTTTTATAATACGAAATTTTTCACTGTGGGTATTAATGTGAAGTCTTCTCAAGCAGTGCGTTGTTGCTTGACCCCTAAACCGTCACCTTCAAACATGCCTTGTTTTTGTTATTTTAATTCAATTTATACCTACGTGCTCAAAATTGAAAATAATACAATTTTTATAAATGAGAGCGTTAATAATTTGTTTATTGAATTTTATCTTATTTAAAGCTACGCATTATTTTTTTTTTCTCGGGTGAGTTCAGTTGCGAGTGCTTCTTATTGATACTCTGGTACATTTTAAGATTGACATGCTGACAAATCACTAAATTTTTGTCACATTCAAAATAAAATCCTACCATTTTTACAAATTACTCATAAATAATAACTGTAGAATAATAAATAAAAAATAAAAAAGTGAAATAAGGGAGTTTAAACTAATCAATAAATTATTCACAGCAGTGTGCGGTTGGTTTTCTTTATGCAATTAAATTGTGACAAATATTACCATGCTGTGCAATCACTCTCTAAAAACATCAACGTAAAAAAAAAACTTTTCATGCCTTTGTTGAAAAATAATATTGATAACGTACTTTCTTATAAAATTAATCAATTATTACAACTAAACAAATTTGGTGAAAGGATATGCACTCATTTATGTGAATTATTTTATATCACAAATCACTACAGGTATATATTGGGTAAACAACTTCATGTTTGGGACAATAAAAAAATTGTAAATTAAAATTGCCAAAGGACTGTTATGAAGCTTTAAATATTCCAAACATCAAATTTCACAAAACTTATAACAAATATAAAATTATACATTTTCATTTTGAGAGATTATTTAACAGCATTGTAACTGTATAAAACAAAGCAGAATAAAAATTCATTTAAAAACATTACATGCAAAATCAATTTTATTTTGCAAAAAAGACGTAAGTATTTTACCTTTTGGACGTTCGGGCGCTGGCTTTCTTAAGCCGTGGAGCGGCACTTCACCGCCCCTCTGAATCACTTTGTACGCCATCTTTTGCTCGGCTGGCGAAATCTGTTGATTCATATTATTTTCCCTTCGTTTGAAAACAAGGGTCGAATCGCTGTCGTACCCCGTATCTTTCAGCGTGCTGAAAACAATGAAAAAAAAAATTAAAGATCACAATAATTATTTAAATGTGAATGTACTTACTATGTGAAAGACTTAGGCGGCCGTTCGGAAGGGGAATGATAATGGCTTTTCGTCTGATTCAATTCCTACAAAGTAATTGTCCTTTTAACAATCCAATTAATTATTTAATTTGATGCACTTGGCTTCATACTTACACCATCAAAAATGTCCAAAACTTCATCCCACCACTAAAAATACAATTTAATAATTAAATACCGTTGATGATAAAACGTACTCAATGTTAATGACAAAATTTGTATGCTTTTAATAATAAAAAATTATAAAATGAACAATGCCAATATTTATAAATAAAAATAAATCCTTACTTGTTTAGTCTCTGTTTCAGCAATAGACGAATGACCCGGTTCATAATCCTCTATCCTTCCTGGTTGATTTTTGTAAACATTAACAGCGTATTTTACTGCAGGACCGTATCTAATATGCCATATAGTTAGTACAACAGAAAAGTTTTCAATCGAAAAAAAAAATTACCTATTTCTTGGAAGTGTACTGGTCGTAAAATCATTTTCCTTATTTCTGATTTTTCTCCGATCTAGAGTTGCATACTTTGAAATTGATGCATCTGAATCATACCCTAACCTTTCAGGCTCTGACACATACCCACCAGCATAAGTGTATGGATATTGGCCTAAAAAATAAAATAGCCGCAGTTTAATATATTATAAAAAAAAAATTATATGCGAAGAAAAGCAACTAAAAAAAATTTTCTAGCGAACAATAATTTCTTTCAAAACAACACAAATAAAATGTTAATTATAATTTTATTGAAATACAGTAGAAATCCGTTTATCCGGACAGGTCCCTTCAAGTCGAAACTCCAGATAATAAGAAAATTTGTGATTTTAGTAGGGTCGTGTTATAAAAATGGAAAAAACATAACAAAAGTGAACATTTTTATTCATACATCAAGTAACATTTAAAGTAATCTAGATTTTTTTAGTTTTACTTCTGTTTAAGACCGGACATGTTTGTCGAAAAATATATAAGTAAACAATGCCTAATAAAAATATATGTAATAAAAAAAAACCCTTTTCAAAGGTAGCCAACATATGGCTAACCAACACCATTTTTTTTTTTTTTTTGTTTTACAAGAACCTGTCTGTCAGTGTCCCCGGCCTCTTCGATCGTACGGCTGGTGGAAGGGGGATTTGGTGGCCTTTACGAATTTCGTACAACAAATTCAAATTCCCATATATGAATTGTGAATTTTAAAAAATTAATATATCTACATTGAGAATTATGAGGAATTTATTTTTTTTAAAAACCTGTGGTGTTTAGTGACCGTTAATTAATGATTATTTAGAGATCGTGGGTCTATACGACTATACACTACTAAACCAGACCGCACCTCCAAATAATTCGTAAAAAATATTTGAACAAATGGTTCCGGATAATCTGGAAATTCCGGATCATCGGGGTCCGGATAAACGGGTTTCCACTGTAGTATTATAAAAGAAATTACATAAGAATGTTTTGAACTGATGACAATTTAGAAAATGTTGGTGCAATTAATGATTTTGATGAAAAGCCATTTAAAACGCAATAAGACTAAGTGAAGAAAACTAAGAGAAATAATTTTTTTAAAAGTGTATTTGTTAATCTATCTACAACACTAATTAGAATTTTTTTAACATTTAGCCTTATTTGTCAAACTGTGTAAGCTATTGGATTTTATTTGCCGCTTTAAAGTTAATTTGAAAAAGTTTATGTCGTTAAATCCAAAGCACCAATTCAAAGCACACAATTATTCACCTTTTCTTTTTGTCTTATATCTTACTGTTACAAAGTCCTCTGCAAATAAAATGACAATATGGTAAAAATTGTTATTTTTACAAAAATGTTTGTCATTTATTAGCACTTATTTTACATCGTTTTATTTTTGTCTGTCTCTGTTATAATTAATAAATTTTGACTTACTATCGTGGTCCGCCTTGTGGAGGGAATCATACATGCGCTTGTACCATCTTTGTTGGTTATCTTCTTTAACTTCCTGATAAAAAAAATAAAAATTGATAGAAATTGTTTAAATAATTGAAGTTTTAGCAATGCAAAGCTTACAGATCTTAAGCCAATTGGAATTCCCTCTCGTGTCGTCGGTCCGATACCGTCAAATTTTTTCGGCGTTAACTCAATTACATGTTTTGTATTGCCATCTTCTTCGGTGAAATACTCATTTTTAACTGCGAATTCTGAAAAATTACAAACAAAGCGTAAATGAAATTTTCAAACAATTTATTATTTTATTACTTGAGCTGTCAGTCTGTGATGATTGGCTGTATTGTGTATTTGTTGTTTCATCCAAATACTGAGCACCTTTTGGAATATGCCCTTCTGTAAAAACAAAAAATAAATAAATAATAAAAATTTATTCGTTTTATTAGCTTGTCTTGACTGTTTAAGATACCTCTGGCTTTTTGAAGTAGTGTGATTGTTGGATTTTGTGCAGAGGGAAGACGAAGTTGTGATGTCAAAGTACTGTTTTCACTTGTGCTTGACACAAGACGGGTCGGACTTGTTTCTAAAGGCAGTTCTTTTGGAAGTTCAGGTTCATCCTATTTTAAATAGCCGTTAAAAGTAAGTACTTCGTAAACAACTAGTTCGTCAACGTACCTTCACGGAAATTTCCTTCCGTTTCGGCGGTGGACTCTGGAAATTGACAGACCGAAACTTTCTTTCTAAAGTAGGGCTGGCACCGGCGCTCCGTGGTGTCCAAACAGGCGGTGGTTGCTCTTCCTCTTCTTCTTTTTTCGATTTCTCACTTTCAGAAGGGAACTCGAATTTTTTTCTTTCCGCTTCTGGAGTCTGTACTGGAGACCAAACACCTAAATGTTTATGACAATTTTTGTGAATGGAAAGGAATGAAAATGCAAAAGTGAAAAAAGTTGTTTATGACCATTTTTATGAATGGATTTTTTTATTGAATTGGCTTCCCATATAACTATTAAACTATATTTAATCAGGATAATGAAAGTAGTTAGATTCAAAAACAAAAAGTATAATGATTGTTCTTTTTAATTTTTCCCCCCAAGGGCAAATCATTTTATAAAAAACAAGCTTTACCATAAGTCAACTATCATTTGGTTTGAAAATTTATTTATTACCCCCCCTCATCAATAATGCTAAATTCTAGGATTCTACAGAAATAATTGTCTTTTTTTTTTGCAAATTATTTCCCATTACACCACCGTAGTGAGTATTGCAGATGTATGCACAGATTTGTAAATAAACTCTAATCGAGACAGGGAAGTGCTGAATGGGGCAGCCATGGATTATAGGTGAATTGCAGTGCGCGGGGGTGTCTCTAAAAATAGAGCCTAGGCTTAGTGTTCTAATTGGTGACGTTACTCCGTGTTTGATGCCAGCTAAAAGTGGAACCCCGCCAATAAATGATAACATTAAGGGAAAAAAAGGCATATTGATGTTATTAAGAATTAATCGAAATTTGTACAAAATTTACGAGTGCTTTAAAAAAAAATTAAATAAGAACAATTTGTAATCCTGCATACAGTTGTACTGTTTATCCCAAAACCCTTTACCAAAAAATAACATTAAATGTATTAATAAAAATAAAAATCAACATCTAATTGAGTGATATCAAGGGTTTTTTCATCCCTGATCATACAAATGGCGTAATCTCTAATTTTCAATTATACTCCTGACCAATATATTAAATATATATATAATATATTTGTGTATGAACATTGTTAACATTTAGATCTTATTTACATCAAAAGACAGTTGTAGGAATTAGTGTATAATGTGGTTGTTATTATGCAACAATTTAAAAATTGGCTTAAGAGATTTTTGTTTTTGTCTGACAATTAATTTTTATATTGAACTGTTTAAAATGCTTATAAAAAATTATTTCAACTATTGACTTAAAACCAATATTTTGAGAAAAATATTTTTACCCAAATTATATCTTTACAATCAATTTTTTTTTTTTTTTAATGGATTGAATTGATTATGTGCATATTTACATAAACAAATTACACAAATCTGGTAACGAGATATATTAGATACTTTAAAAATGGGCGGTTATCATCTGCACTTTGAGGCCATAAGAGTTTCAAAAAAAAAGAAACCCACATGAAATTTGTTGTTGTAAATTTAAAATTTAAATAATATCCTTCACTTGAAAAAAAGCATACACTCATTGATGCATCATTAATTATTTTCAACATTTGTATCGATTTATATAGTTTTATTTTAATCTTTGCTTTCGACGAGGTTTTGATAATTACGTTATTAAAACGTTATTTTATTTTAATTCTGGTTTATATAAAGGTTAGCTTGACATTGCCAAGAAACAACCTACAACATCTGATAAAGTGCCAATGTAAATGAACTGTGGACTATACATTACAGGTATTTTTATTAAGGGGGATACACTGAAACAGCGATGCGCTAATTCAAATTTTTGTTCAGGAAAGTAATAAAATTAAAAACAAGTCAAATCTCTGAAAATGACACGATTTGTTATGGCGGTTGGATGAAGTTCCCAGTTTAACATTCGGCTAAGATAGAAAAATCCTAGCCAAACCAATTTGACCATTGGTAATAATTAATTGTTATTATAGTTAAAATTTCATTAGAATTTTAATATTTTGTTTTTATTATGGTATGTTTGTTAGTATGTTATAAAAGTTTTCAGTTAAAACAAATCAGGTTTTTTTTTTTTAATTCACAACCATCACAAGTACCTGATTTTAATTTGTTTGCTTTAAATTTCGGTGCAAAAACTGGTGAATCGATCACAGGCATTTCGTGTTGTAAGCGATTTTAGCAATTGACAAATTAATTTATTGAAAATCAGCACTTTTGTCCCTGACAATATTTCAGAATCGGTTCCACTCGGACGACCTTTAAAAACTTCATTTAATCCAAAGAGGCGATCCACCTCTTCACAAAATCTCTACTAATTATTGGAGCAAGTTACAGAACTGGGCGAGTGTGTGTGTTGGTGAAGGTTTGGCAACCGACTGAAGCAAACCAAGCTTTTTTTAGAAATAAGGAGGGAACCTGGCATCAAGTTCTGCAGTAACATGAACCACAAAACCTACTCATAATATTATTTTAATAATTAATAATTAATAACACAATCCCGCATTGAGAAAATTTCTCCAACGATTTATAACAGAAATAAGCAATTATTTTATTAAATGAAATAATATTAGGATGAAATACAGAAAACTAAATTAGATTAACTAAAAGAAATACGTACAGACGAAAGAAAATGGAATTAATATCCATTACCTTTTTTTGTTAGAAAGCCCTTTTGTTCTGGGCCAAGTGCTTGGTCAATTTCAATCAAAAGCCCATGTTTACCAATGATATCTACAAAGTGCAGTGAAGCAATATAAGCATTGCAATACAAGCGTAGAATATAACTCAAAAGGGATTTTTACAGTGGAAAAGCATGCATGCACATCTAGAAACACACTGACAATAAATTGTGCACTCTGGAAATTAATTAATCTTTAAGGTGTTCTATACAAACTTAATGTACCGTTATATTATTAGTTATGAAAATTTCAAAATTGTTCTTTTAATTAAATTGTTAATTTAATATTAATCCATATACGTTTAGTGGTCTTAATTGATCATATTAATAATTAATTAATTTACACTATATACATACAAATTTAGAAAAAATGAATAATGTAATGTTTCGAATTTAATCACAGCAAAAATTCCGAGCCCGACAGGCTTTTTATATGTAAATTATCATATAAGCTTGAGAGGATCTATTTCAAAAAATTTTATAAATGAAACGACTTCTTTCTGTTACTGATTGTACCAATAAAAATTGAGAAGTTTAAATTAAAATTTTAAACAAGCCTTTAGCTTCCGGTAGTTTTATAAATCCCCTACGCCCTTCAGCACAGTAAATATCTCCAGAATTAACTTATTATGCAGTTCTACGATTAACAAGTGAGTTATGTGTTGTGTATCAGTTGCATTAAGAAAAATAATTAATTGGTCAAATGCATACCGTTGTAGCATAGTTAGGTATTTTCCTAAAAATTTTTGAGCTTTTATTTAAATTCTTAATTATAAAAAAAACTGTTAATATATAAGAACATACTGTATATTATTAGAAGTAGTTAAAAGAGTAGTTTAAAAAAAAATATATGTATAATATATTCTGACCAGAGGCTGTCGTGTTATTGAATATTAACGAAACCATGTTAGGACATCAAATTAACACTCAAAACATTTTAAAACTCACCACACTCTTCTGTCAACTCCATCAGCTCTTTGACGTGTTTAGGCACTTGTTCTTCCGTCTTCGTTTCATTTGTCGATTCGCCTGTTTCCTCGTCATTCTGAATTCCTAATTTCACCATCCGCTCTCTAACTTTGTCCATGAATTCCGATTCTATCTGTAACGAGCCTTTTGCGGGGACGGTGTTGTTCGAACTTCCAGAGAGTTTGATTATTTTGTACTGCCTCCGTTCGGTAAGGGCTGACAGCTTGTCCATATACTCCTCGTACATTTTAGTACGCAATGTTTCACCTTGTGTAGGGACAGATTTAGGCCTTTTGTCTTTAATTTTTAACCTATTGGTCTGCCTGGGAACTGCATCTGGCTCGGATTTTTTCACTTTAACATCTTCTATTTTTGTTTTATCTTCGTTGTCACCTTTAGAGTTGTCAGGTGTACAAACATCACTTTTTGACACTTTCTTATCAGAATCAACATTCATTTTGTCTAGTGGTTTGCCAAATTGGCTTTGGAAAGAAGAATCCTTTATTCTACTCTCACCACTTGAACTTTGTGAATCCAAACTTTGGAAAAGTTCCAAGAGTCTTGAATTACCGACTGACTTGCAATCTTCTTCAAGGTAATCCGAATGCATTTCCCTTATTTTTGTTTTCTTTTCTTTTTCTGGTAAAGACTCGCCAGGTTTCTTCGGTTTTGAAGCTGATTTCATCTTTTGTTGCCTACTTTCGTGATATTTCTTCAGAGCCAAGAATTCATCTTGCTCGTTTAAATAAACAATTTCTGGCTCATTAGAATCATAATTTAATTTAGGCACTTCATGGTATCCTCTCCTTTCAATAAATTTTTGATGTAGATCAAGAAGGTCAACTGTATTTTCTTTAGGATTAGATGTTTTCAATTGGCTAGGTGATAAATTTTCTTGACTTTTTTGATCAGTTTGTGTAGTTATAGTAAGCAAATTTGAAGGCTGAAGTGTTTCAAATAAATCAAATTTTTCCATTTCTGATTGACGGAGGTTATTTGAGCTTTTTTCAATGATGTCTTTACCAAATTCTCCACTCAAGTTTAGTTCTTTATCAGACAACTGATTCTTCGATGAATATGAATATTCAGAATCTTCTGGTACATAACCGGAATATTGATCAATATCTGAATAGCTGATGCCCAGCTGTTTCAACATTTTGAGACCACAAGGCAAATTCAGAACTGCATTGGAGCTCAATTCTTTCAAAGTCAGAACACGGTTTAAATAATGTCTTGTGGTACTCTGAGAACTAAAACTTTCTGTACTGTGCGAAGACAAACTTCTAACATTTAAATCATCATCAGCCTCAAAAAACATTTCCTTGTGTTTAGATTTTTCCGTTGTTATGTCAGATTTTGTTATTGGATACGACAATCTTCTTTCTTTATTAAAATCCTCTGAATATTTTATCCCATTGTCATCTATTGCTAGAAGTGATCCTTCAGGTGTGAAAAAATCATCATTACTATTAGCAATAGCTTTAGCTGTTTCCTGAATATCAGCAATAATTGTTGTAATAATATCCAAACTGATTTCGTCACTGTTTTTGTTTTTGTCATCTTTTGTTGTGTCCGGGTCATCTTGTTTGTTATCTGTGGCAGCCAAATTTGTGTCACTTTTGCTTGCAAACAGTTCAGAATCACTGCTATCGATGTATATTAGTTCTACGTCTTTTTCTGGAATCTGTGCTTTGCTGGTCTGAGCAACATTGCTGACTAAATCAACATGCACAGGTTCTGGAATCACTTTTGAATTGTAATAACTTGACACTACATTTTTGACTACAGATGCACTAGGTGGAGGTTTACTGTACAAAGACTGACTTTTATTGGAAGCCTTCAAATTAAAACATGGCATTTTACAAACTGTCTCTAAATTTGTGTATATATTTTTATTTTCATCTATATTTCTTGACGAATTAAGCTTTACATCGTTAACTACACGGGCTTTATTATTTACATCTGTACGTTCTTTATTTAGAATTTGGAACGTTTTCTCTGTCGGTATATTCTGTGGTCTATCTGTATTTTTGGCTTCGGTTCTTTTGCCTTTTTTCTCATCTAAAACGTCGGAATCAGATTGAGAGTCAGATAGAATGGGCACATCTGAAACTTCCTCTAGGCTTTTGCCATCCATCCAAGAAGTATCGATGCCATCCTGCGATCCAAACCAGTCCTCTGGAATCGTTTTTATGTTGTTAACTTGCCTAATGCGCTCAGCATTCTCCCAAGGTTTATCTGCATCACTTAAATCGCTATTTTCTTCAGAGATTACCTCCAAATACCTTCTAGGCGTGTAGTACATTTGCTGAATAAAAGGGCAAGGCGGGTTGATAATTTCGACGGTTTTCTCTTCAACTTCTGCCCTGTGGAGTTTCGATGGGCCCGATGAGCTTGAATGTTCAGCATTTGCTATCAAGGGAACATCTAAGTCATAGATATGCTCATCATCGTTGTCTACTGTGTCAGCTGTAGTAGACAACCCGATGATATCATTAGGAGATAAATATTTTACAGTCTCTTTACCTACATCATCCGAGTGATGCACAAGAGAAGTTGGAAAATCATCACTAGGTGAAGATATGACAACTTCAATTGAAGTATTTTCTTTTAAAACACGAGGCTTTTCTTCTGGAGAAGAATCTGGAAAAACGTTTTTCAAACCACTTTGTTTCTTTCCTTGGTCAACTTCTAAAACAACTGAATGGTGAATCGGTGGTAAAACAAAATCAATATATTTCAGAGTAGGCGGTGGTTTTTGTGGTATGTCCACAATAACAGGAAAGTTCATTTTTTTCATATCAGGTTCTATTAGGGATGAACCGGTTTTAAATTTTAAAAGACTCTCTTCAGTGGTTAATTCTCCATTTGCATTCTGGGCAGGATTGGTTGAACTGTCTGATGAATCCGTGTTAGATACGCATAGGCTTTCCACGACTTGACTTTTTGAAATTGAATCTAGCAATTTTTTATCAATAGATTGGACGCGATCTTTTTGAATCGTAACTCCTTTTTCACTTTTTGGCTCTAGATTCTCTTTATTTTCAGAGTATTCCGGATGATGGACTAGTACAACAGTTTCTTGCTTGGGATTCAAAACAACAGAATCGAGTGACGAGTTTGTCAGCTCATCTTGGCAGTTATCGTACAGCTTTTGCGATGTGTTATCATCGTCCGGTTTAGATGTCCTTATGCTGTCTCCATCCTTAGATCCTTCGTCTCCATCACCGAAAGGGTGCAAATTAATAACTTGACCTTTTGTCTCTCGGTATCCTAACATCTCTTTAAATCTACTTTTTAACCTCGATCTCCTCTGTCTCCTGGACTTACTAGATGTCGGTATTGTACTTTCTACGGACATACAATTTTTAAAAAAATACTGTGAAAACCGGAAAAAAAATTTAAAAGAGTTTTGTTTGTTATAGAACTATTATTAATTATTTTAATTTATTAAAGATAATATTTTGACACTAAAATTTTGCTTATTTTTATTCTTTAAAACCTGCACAATCACATTATGTATATTTTAATGTTAAAAATAAATTCTTATGTATTTTTAATAACAATTGAAAATTTTAAAATGACTAAATCAATAGGCCACAAACATTCCCAGCATGTGTTTGGTTTCAACATTATTGCAAAATAAATAAAAAATTACAGTTTAAAAAAAAAACTAATATTTGCTACTGAAAATAAAATAAATCGTGGTTAACACATTTACAAATAATATGTATCATAATTTGCAAAGAGAAAAAGATAATGGCACCTTTTCAAAAGTGGAATTTTTGATCCAGGTGTATTAGTAACAGGGAATTCAAGGACTTCTAAAACCTTAACATGTTATTATTTATGCTGCAATTTTTTTTTTTTAAATTATCAAATTGTTCTAAAGATAGCAGTTTTTTTAAAGAGAGATTTAAAAGCAAAATATTTAAAGATTTATTAATGGAAAAGTTACGAAATTTTAATGCTCTTAGAATAAATTAAGTTGAGGATAAAGAGCGAAAAGGAGAAAAATGAAACGAAGCAACTGCCAGGCATTTTAAAAGCTCAATCTTAACTTGATTTTTTAAAAGTTGAACTATGATTTAATTTAAATAAAAAGAATTAAGCTTAAGAATAGATATTTTAAATAATTGAAACATTATTTACATCACGCTGGGTGTCATTTTATTATTTTAGTTCGGCTTATTTTAACCTGAGTTGGAACTGAAAATAAAAAGAGGTGGGTAAATTTTTCTTAGTTTGACTTTCAATCAGATCATCCTTTTGCTAGCATAATATGCAAGTTGTATGTATACTAATATAATAAATAAAGTTTGTTTGTACTTTTTTAAATTTATTTTTTATTTAAGATGCGTTTCTCATGCGACACAGGCATTGTTTTGCCGTGTTATTGTTTCTGTATAAAACCGTATGTTACTGTGCAGCAAAGCAGATCGACTTGACCTGCGACGGAATGTCTATACAGTATCCTATATAAATTTGTAACTAATCTAATGCAAGTTCGATGGGGATGCAATATTCCACAATCGTTTCAGACTACTCATTCACTCTAATAAATACTTTCACGCTCTATATGCAAAAGATGAAACAAAACAAAATATCTACATACTTAGGTGGTGGACTTCTTGTTTCATGGATGAATCAAAAGATATAATTTATTTTTTATTAATTAAACAAAATTAGATTATCCTGCACATTAATTGTACTTTTAGAGAACTATAATCTAAATTTCGTTAAAATCGTTAAAAAAAATGACATAAAGACCCTCCTAAAGCCATATTCTGCAATATATTTATTTTTTCTAAGGAATGATTTAAATTACGTTTAAATTTTCGTGGTCCGCTTGACCAATTAATGAAGGTTTTTAGTTGTGATAAAAAAAAGTCACCGTCAGGAGCGGGATTCGAACTCACGACCTTCGGCCAGATACCGGTCTAGATATAAATGTCGTGTAATCTGTTCGATTCTCGGCGACAAATCAAAAATGGCAAAAAGGAGGGAAAATTCGAAAGGTGGGGTTGAGACGGAGAGATAGACTAGCAGCGTATCTAGCCGAGGTCTAGATAGTCAAATAGAAGGTTGTGGGTTCGAATCCCGCTCGTTACGTTTAAAATTGAATTATAATAGGTTTAACGGAGGATTTTCCTCCCGGTAGAACTTAAAAATTAATTCGTTTAAAGGAGTCACAAAAATCAACGCCATCACACGCGTTCCAACTTTTGAAAAAATTTGCATAGAAGAAAACCTAAGAATCTCGAACATTTTATCTAGCATAAATATTTCGGCCGATCTGTTGGTTTTTATTTTTTAACGGAAAACCCCTACTCTCGTTTATCGGGATTTTTTATTTACAAAATTTATTTTTATGACAATGACCGAAGATGGCGTGAGAGCCGACCCAATCTTTTCACTCTTTGCCACCCGAAGGAGAAAACGTAAAAATGAAGTGCGTGAACTGTAATTTACGCCAATTGACAGGGTAATAACGGTAAAAATGTATATGCAACATTTTGTTTACTTTCTTTAATTAAGAAGAAAAACGGATTTCTCAAATAACTCCAGAGAATCTTTTAAATGATGTGTCAGAGTACAAGGCCTCGTTTGAAATCTTGACGAAGCGCCAAATGTTGAGCATCCTGTTTTTTTTTCCAGCGAAAGGATGATTGATTTGAAAAATTACGAATTGAAGAAGAAAATTAGGACATGTTATTTTTCTTTTCGTACAATTTCCCCTCGCTCTGGAGAAAATAAGCCGTTAAAAATGACACTAGGGTGGAAAATGTTTTAAAAATAAGTTCCTTCATTACAAAACATCGAAGTCATATTTAAAACAAATAATAAAAAAGCATTCTCAAAATAAGCCATCTTGGGTTTTCATTCCCTTGTAAAAAGCTGTTCTTCAAGCTTTTGATTCAGTCAAATTTAAATTGTGCGGTTTTTAGGCCATGTCATTAAATTCAGATACACGTTTTATACGTAAAAAATATTTTTTTAAAAGCCTCGAAACAAATTTATTTATTCTAGTTTGAAATTGCGTTTCGGAAAAACGCTGGAATGGACGCGCATGGTTAAAAGACGGCAGCTTGATGACTGCCGGCGCCATCAAAAGGTGATACAAAAATAAAAACACACGAGTAACTTTTACACAATACAAAGCCACTTTAATAATTTTTTAAAACTAATATGCAAAAATAATACACAACACATAACTAAGTGCTAAAAAATAGAAAAAAAGCCCAGATAGTAGTAAAAGAGCAATATGCACCCATCAAGCTGAGACGTAAAACTGTCTTACCTTTACCCGCCGGTGCAGTCTGATCTTTGTCGGTCGTCACAGGAGAAGCTGAAAATGAAAAAAAGAACTCATGAAGTAACCAGTGAACATGAAAACTTGATTGGTTTTGATCTTCAAGGTGCGTGTTATTCCTATTCTTGACTTTTTTACCTGTGATGTTTTCAGTGTTGTGCCCTAACAGGGAGTGACTCTCGAGTGCAACTGGGAAAAATATGTAGGATTTTAGGCGTTGTCCGCGGAGCAGGAAGTAGGGCCGGAAGGGAGACAATAACAGAGCCTATCGGGTGGAACATACACACCTATACTCCCCACCTTCCATTTGGCTTTTTAGCGATGTCCCTATCACTTTTGTCATGCTAAGATGTCATCCTTTCCCACGCCATTAACTTGTAAACTATTGGCCTTTCAGGTTGTAAGAAAGGCAGATAAGAGAAGAAATGGGGCGGAAGCCTCTTCAGGCCCACCGGGCGATTCTGCAATAGCTAGGGCAGGTAGAGACGAGAAACACAACAAAAACACTTTTATTGGCGGATTTTGTAAATTTTGGAAGCTTTCGTTCTGCTTTTGTTAGACCTTGCAGCTATACCTCTAGTTAGCTAAAGCTAGCTACTTCTCCAGCGTCTTTATAAGGAGTTTGGTCGTTTCCGACCATTTTGGTCTGCCAGACCAGTTTTTAGACTCAGCCAAGTTCATCACCAGCAGATCTCAAAATTTATAAAAAAAATCCAAATTCATATTACCCTATGATTTTAAGGGTCTCCTTCAGACGATTCCTTGTTTTTTAATCAACCCAGATCACAATTGATATACAGAAAAAGCTCGAGGTTGAGTACAAATGATCAATTGTTATTGTTACAGCTGAACTGTTGACCTCTGGGCAAGAGCCCCGGAGATGCCGTTAAACCGAGACGTGTTTGTCAACAGGCGAGAACGGGCGGACCAAAAGCGATAAATTTCGATTAAACCAATGATGAAAGTTAATCGACTTGCAAAACATTTTTTCCCATCGAGTTGCACGTAAAATCCAAGTGTTGAGTCCAAATGTGATTCCAAACGACTGATCGTGTTTCAAGAAGCGAGAAAACAAACAGCCAATTTATTTTATTTTTCTTTAAAAATAAATTGACTTTAAAATAACATTAGTCAGTGTAAAGAGGAGCCAAATATTTTAAGAAAAACCAAAGAAAATTGTATAGAATTATGAATCAAAAAGTGTTTTTTGACCATAGTTAAACCTTGTTTTATAATAAAAAATTAATAATAAAAAAAAGGTTGATAATTGATCAAGTCTCAATGTAGCAATTATTCTGCCAAGTTTAAACAAATTGATTTATATTAGAGAAAATCTGCTAAGATGAACAACGAGCATGTTTATGCTCCGAGGGCGGATTCCTCGCTGCTTTTTTGTTCTTGTCTTTTTCGGAACAGAGCCCGGCCTAATTGCTAGGCCATGTTTCATCCGATTCGTTAGATAAATTCGCGAGATAAGAAGGAAATGTGTTTTTGAGAGGACCCTCAGAAAACAAGCAGTAAACTGAGGCCACTTGAGCTGATTCTTTAAACTGATCCATTTCAAAAACTATTTGATGGTAAAGTACGGCCCAAAATTCGTTTATTCGGTCAGGTTTCGCCCAATTTTTTTGAAGGTTTTTCAAAATAGTGAAGTTTTATAGAGAGTCTTCAGAAAATAAGCAATTGTACATATAATCGCTGTTTTCGTGCCAGACGTGTTCGGGCTTTTCGACATCTTTAATGCTGAGCCTGTATTACTT
Source organism: Cimex hemipterus (assembly GCA_039619505.1). Classification (NCBI taxonomy): domain Eukaryota; kingdom Metazoa; phylum Arthropoda; class Insecta; order Hemiptera; family Cimicidae; genus Cimex; species Cimex hemipterus. Next base: position 17,132,341 of record CM077114.1, on the reverse strand, counting down.
GTTCATAAAATTAGTCACGACATTGAAGAATGCGAGAGGAACAGGTCTGACAGACCAAATTGCCAAACTACAAGTCCGTCAAACCTCAGACATTAGACCCCAAAAGGAAATCTCACAAAAAATATTTAATTTGAGAATTTTACTGATTTCTTAACAAAACAGCGAGGATAGGCGGACCAGGGTGATCAGAAACTAACCAATTGCATAATAGAATGGTGAAAAGGTTTTATATTGAGTCATGAGAAAATAGGCAATTTTACATACACTCGGTGGTTTTGGGTATCAGACACGTCGGGAGTTTTGCCATCTTCAGTGCTAAGACTTGAATTTTCGATATTTTGAGACAACAAAATAAAAAAGCGAAGATAAGCGGACCAGGATGATCAGAAACTACCCAATTAAATAATAGAATGGTGAAATGGTTGTATAGAGTGCCATCAGAAAATAAGCAATTTTACATACACTCGCTGTATTCGTGTGCCAGACGTGTTCCGGCTTTTCGACATCTTCAGTGCTGAGACTGTGCAAAATTTTATTGACGAAACACTGAAGAATGCGAGACCGTGTCTGACACCAAAAGTGATCGGAAACGTCCAAACTACAGGCTCATCAGACACCAGACCCCCAAGAGGAAATCTCACACTGACCAAATTTCATGAAGATTGAAGCAATTTCCCGTTTTCAGGACTTCAGAGACCAAAGAGGTTAACTCGCTACTTTGGGGCAAACAGGTCTAAAACTTTGATCCTTCATAAAATATTTATTTCAAGGTATTTTTTCCATCTGTTTGCTGTAGGTCATTGGAAAATTGACAGAGGATATTTGCACCAAATTTCATGAAGATTGAAGTAATTTCACGTTTTCAGGACTTCAGAGACCAAAGAGGTTAAACTCGCTATTTTCGAGTCAAACAAGTCTAAAACTTTGATCCTTCATAAAATATTTATTTCAAGGTAGTTTTTCAATATGTTTGCTGTAGGTCATTGGAAAATTGACACAGGATATTTTCACCAATTGTAATGAAGATTGAAAAAGTTTCCCGTTTTCAGGACTTCAGAGACCAAAGGTTAACACAAATGTTGTATCATCGATATTTAGTGATAACAAAACAGCGAGGATAGGCGGACCAGGACGACCAGAAACTACCCAATTACGAAACATATGGCAGAAAATGTTATGATTGATCGGGACATTCACCATCAAATTCAATTGATTTCACGGCGATTTATTCACAGAAATACACTTTAGAGGCTGAAAGTTTTTCATGCACATACGACCCACTATTAAACAACTACCTTCACGAAAAGCTCCAGGTTATGATCAAATTACTAAAGAAATATTACAAACTTTGCCAAACAGAGGCTTAACATACTTAACATAACCATACAACGCTGTACTCAGGACCACATATTTTCCATTGCAAGGGAAGTGCTCTATAATTAAAATGATTCCTAAATAAACTTCTGATCTCCCAAATTCCTATCGACCCATTGTCTCCTTTCTATCCTTGCCAAAATACTAGAAAAACTACTTCTCCGATTATTCCAGATCAACAGTTTGGGTTCTGCACATTTCACTCGACAACACAACAGTTACATCGTGCTGCTGACAATATAGCCTCTTCCCTCGAGCAAAAACAGCATAGCTTGAGTGGCTTTTTTGATTTAGAACAGGTCTTCGATCGAGTCTGGTACTCGGGCTTGCTTTGGAAACTGAAGAACATCCTCCCTCATACGTACTATCTTATCTGACGGATCAATTTTGTCGAGCGCGTCAGGGAACTGAATTCTCACCTTATATATGCATTATGGCGGGTGTTCCACAGGGAAGCATACTCGGCCCTTTCCTATTTTCCATATGTACCGCAGATATTCCTACACATGTTAACATTTCGATACACACATTCGCTGAAGATACAGCGATTCTTGCACGCAATTCGGACCCCTCAATTAACACTCAACACTTACAACAGCTGAATGTATTAACGCTATGGTTCACAAAAGTGTTGAGAATAAAGGTAAACCGAACTGAAAAAGCAAACAGATCAATTTTACCTTACGTAAAAAATGTCTGTCCTGCGGTGAGTATAAATGGAACTCCATTGCCTACCACTGACTCCGTGCGTTATCATGGACTTTTATTGGATGGAATCCCCATACAAGACTGAAAAGACAGCAAACAAACCGACGTTATAAAATGTTCGAGTTAAATACTACTCGACTCAGATCAAAATCACAAACTTTTAATTTACAAAACAATGATTAGACCTCTCTGGGAGTACGGTTGTGAAGTGCGTGGCTCAACCAAGGATTCCAATTCCCAACGTCTCCAATCAGTTCAACCTAAAATTCTCCGTCCAAATATAAATGCTGCTTTGTACGTTTCAAATTACACAATCCATAAAGACATCAAAACCCGATAAAAAAAATTTCATCAATCACTGAACACTATAATGTATGTATGGCGTTTATCACGTCTAACTATACCTGATAATTTCCAAAACGATTAAAACGAAATGGCCCCGAGATCACCTCATTGAGTGAAGATTGACCAAGTTATCAGTGTGAAGGAGTGTAACCACTGGGCAACTTCTCCTACAACACCCCCAAATTATAAATTCAACATTTAATACATCACTTGTAGTTGTTAATACCAAATAAATTTAATAAAAAAAGAAAGTTTTTCGAAATAGTCATGACGTGAGTTTTAGATAAATTTATCAGAAAATAGGTAATAAATGTTGATTTCGCAAAATTTCGTTTTGGGACTAAACAAAACAGCGAGCATAGGCTTATCAGGATGAATGAAAAAGACCTAACTAAAAAACTTCAAGAAAAATAAATTGTAGATTAGGCAATCGATCAAAAATTGTGCCAATATGTATATGTTTTTCTAAAATTAGTCATAGGGTTATCAGGATGAATGAAAAAGACCCAAGTAAAAAACGTCAAAAAAAAATTATACATCAAGCAATCGATCAAAAATTGTGTCAATATGTATTTGTTTTCTAAAATTGGTCATAGGCTTATCAGGATGAATGAAAAAACCTAACTAAAAAACTGCAAGAAAAATAAATTATACATCAGGCAATCGATCAAAAATTGTGCCAATATGTATATGTTTTCTAAAATTAGTCAATGTATGTTTTTCATCAAATTACTTTATAGAATTTGATGATAAATCTTTTTGATTGTTTGGGAGCAATTAAATGTACAAACCTTTATTGACCTGGGGAAAAGATTGGTAGAAGGGAAGATTCGTAAGGAAGGATTTCCCAAAAAAATTGACCGTAGTTAAAAAGTCCAAATTTTTGTTTTTATTCTGTCAAGTTTCAGTTTTCTTTGTGAATTGTAACAAAGAAGTAACAAGGAATGATAGGCGACGAATAACTTTTTTTTTAAATCGCTCTGACCTATGAAACGAAGTTTTCTTTTGAAATAGCATAAATATTAAGCATTTCTTCTCTAAGTTAAATATACGTTGGTCAAAATTTGCTGGTATATGCTGGAAAGTGTACACAATCAATATAAAACATGATTAGTTCACATCTAAATCTTTCTCACTAGAATATATTGCTAACTTTTAATAGAATTGGCCGAGATCCATTAATTTTTATATTCAGGTAAAAGAGTAGACGGGTCAGAGTTCGTTACGCCCGGTATAATTTGACACGGAGACCGGCAGACGTACAAAAACAAGCATTTCTGACCAATTTTGAATTTTTTTAACCATCGTCCCATTAAGGACAATTTAAATCCGATTCACCTCCCCGGTTTATCCAAGAATTTATAACTTTTTAACCTATTTTACGTTAGCTTAAATAAACGGAAACTTGGCACATATTGTAGTGTTATTATAGCGTAGAATCGTCTTTCAACTTCTACCACAGCTTTATTTGTCCCAGAGTCTTTTATAATCTGAAGGACGGCAAAAGGCGGTTCAGAATCCAGCAATAAAAACGTTCCAGGAAACGGGAACTTGATTTATTGAAATTTCTCAAAACCACAGGATAATAAAGTGAAACCGCCGTGGGGAAAAAAGTCGCCCACGTTGTACAAAAGCTTGACCGAATGAAGCCGCAATAAAAGATCATTCGTTTCATTAAATTAGGTTGTTTTTATTTGTTTATTGTGACAATAAACAATAAACCTTTTTATACAGGGTGTCCCGTGAACTACGTCAATAGACTGACTCAATTGTAGTCGATTTTTTCACATTTCAAGTCCTTTCAACTTTTCACAAATTTTACTCATAAAGCCTCCTTACTTATAAAATATTACGAATTCAACATCAAAGCAAAAGCGTCATGATACGCTGCAAAATAACGGTCATGTGCTGATAAAAGTTATTTTTTGTGAAAAAAATAAACTGAGAAATACTCTGTCCTGCGAACAGACGTGAATATTTCTGTACATAATAATCAAATTGTACTAAATGTTTATTCAGCAATCGTGAGAAGCGGTCTGGTGTGATGTAGGTTTCAGAAAAACATTTTCTTTATCGTACCAACGTTTCGACCTTTATTGAGATCATCTTCAGAGATATTAAAAAAATATTATATATACTTTTTTTGCAATGTACAAATTCACTTTTTTCCACATCCTGCATGTATTTGTTAAATTTAAACAATGTTTGTAAATCCCAGGCCCTGAAGATGATTTCAATAAAGATCGAAACGTTGGTACAACAAAGAAAATGTTTTTCTGAAATCACACCAGACTGCATCTCACGATTTTTGAATAATCATCGACAAACGGTCATTAATCATCACAAAGTACTAAATGTCCCTATTTCCAAATAATTTTATAGTAATCGGTCCTGTTTTGGATCAATCATAAATTCTTTTCATCAACTTAATTCGCCAACCTGATTCGCCAAAAATGAGTAAATCTCGAAAATTAAAACATTTAACATGAGATTTTCTCTTAGGAGTCTGGGGTCTGATGAACCTGTAGTTTGGTCGTTTCCGATCACGTTTGGTGTCAGACACGTCTTTCTAGCATTCTTCAGTGTTGCGACTGTAAGATTTTAAGAACAAATTACAAATGCTCAGCTCTGATGACGGCGAGAAGACGGAACGCTTCTGACACAGCAAAACATAGAATGTACGTAAAACTGATTATTTTCCGATGGATGTCTTTAAAACCGGTTTCCTGATTATTTGAACTATCACAAATTTATAGACTGATTGATTACGGTTTTTAGTGGAGATAAAAACGTCAGTGTCGCGAGCGGGATTCGAACCCACGACATCGCGAACTCAAGAAATCTGAGGATAGCTCGAAGGTAGTGGGTTCGAATCCCGCTCGTGACACTGACATTTTTATCTCAACTAAAAACCGTAATCAATTGAATGATATTAATTGGTCAAGCGGACCACTAAAACTAGTGAATTATTGACTAAGCTAGTTTGTAGTTTGGTAGTTTATGATCATCCTTGTCCGCTTGTCCTAGCTGTTTGTTTAGACGAAATCTCGCACCATAAACATTTATTTCTTATTTTCTGATAAATCTTTCTAAAATCCATTTCATGAATAACTCAACCTTCCCCCCTCTGAAGTGTATTTCTTTTAATGACTTATCTGATCATAACTTGGCTGGAAAAAGCTGAAAAGAAATTAGTAACATTATAAAGCGAGAAAGAAAATAAAACAAAACAAAACGAGGGAAAAGTTCCGACTATATTTCAAAGAATTTTGAAACAGCTAGTCGTGAAATATTACCTTGGTGTGCAAGAACATTTTCGTGGTTAACCAAAGGTTGTATTTATTTTATAGCCAGAACGTCTATCCTTTCTAACTGGGGTGAAATATAGTTATGGATTTTAGTATTCAAAAGGACTTAGTGAATAGTCTTGGCACGGTCATTTCGCATGTTAGAAATGAAATATCCGCTATTCGTCACAATCGATTCGTTTAGCGAGAAAAAAAAAATTACTGGAGAAGATTTGAAAGAAGAACCGTTGAAATACACCACACGATTCTGCAGCTTTTGAAAGGCGTACAATTTAGCTCTTGGAAACGGTTGGGATGTCTCACATTCTGCGTTGAATCCATCAGAACCGTTTTACACTTTATACAAATCAAAGCCAAATAAAATTCCAAAGGCTAAATATTCGGAAGCCCCAACCTCTCGAACACCACGGTCACCGAAAATATTTCACGATCAAAATTTAAGTTCTTTTGTTGGTTTTTTTAAAAATAAAAATTTATAATCGACAATACCAATTCCAACGATGATCGTAAATTAGGAACGAAATGTTGAAATCTAGAAATAGAAATTGAACTTACAGAGGTTAAAATTAGAAAACCTATAAAAGCTTCATTGTGAGTATTCTCCACGTATAGTAAACAAAGAAAACCGTTCGTTACAATAATCAACTTAATGACCGCAATAAATACAAAAGGAATAAAAGAAATCAGGATTAATTAAAGGAAAAAAGGAACCCTGCAGAATCAAAGAACAGAATTTATTTTAGCAATCTGCCATAGTCGTAAAGCATTTTTTTTATAAGTTTATGATTGTTTAAGCCACCAATAATCTTTAAAAGAAAAATACGGCTTTGATAGTTTTGTTTATGTCCAGTTAAGCAAATAACACCCATGAGCATTATTCCGATTCTTTTTCAATATTCGAACCCGTTCGTTCAGAAACGTGCGCCGAGCATAAAAACGTGATCAGTGAGGCGAGCCTGGTCGAAATCCAAGGTAATCGCTTCTCTATACCTTCTTTTTTGTGTCGACCACCCTTCCCAACGATCCATAACACCAGGCTCATTCGAAATCACGATCTCCGGAGCTCTGTACCGACGATGAATCATCTCAGGGCCGGCCATGACTGACAATGGAGGAAATTCAAATATGATATTTTGCCTATACAAATTTTTTAAACGGTTGAAACATTGGCTAAGAGGAAAATTGTGTGTTTTCTTCTTGAGGTCTGCAACGTGAACTTTTTTGATTATCCTGGAACGCTTATCCTCGTCTGTGTCTGTAGGACGCCTTTCGCCATCTTCAATGGTGAGTTTGTGTGATTTTGTATACGAATAGTATTAACCAAGACTGAAAAGAAATCGGCAAACAAGAAAACGATTCATGTTTCACGGTCGAAAAAGAATCCCGACAGACAGAAAGAAAAAAAATACACCGATGATGGGGAAAAGCTGATACCAAAAGCTGCGAGAATACGCGGACCGACTTTGTTCGAAAACAACAAAACCAAAGGACCTCAGAAATTAACTTACAATCCAAAAATTCCTAACGCTTACAACATATTCAACATAAATTTAAAAAAAGCTTACATGGATTTTATTTATACTTCACACAGCAAGTTTTACAGAAAAAAAAAAATCAAATCTGTATTTTTCAATGTGATAGGGATGTGATTTGGACGTCGCAACGTAAAGGATATAAGCAGGGAGAGGCTTTACGCCCCGTTGCATGGCTTTATTTCCAGTTGATTAAAAGAATAAACAGTTACCCACTTTTCTTTCAGTATACTAATGAAGTTTACAAATGGAGTGAATTTTACCAACAAAAATTAAGTATAATAAATAAAAATAAAAAGACAATATGAAAGATGCCGAATCTCAATAAAAGATAAAGAAGATTTAAAAGAGAAAAAAAAGTGCTGTTTTAGGCAATAATAAAAAAGACATACTAACTTACAAAAGAGCACTGGAACAACACATAGGCCCAACTCTTTTTCGTCAAAAAAAAAAAAATCCAACTGAGAAACCAGGCTTAAAGTGAGGAAAAACCCCACAGAACAATAGAAGCGGTTAAATGCTATACTTAAATATGACCAATGTATACTGTAACTAGTAGAAACTACTGCCCTGTAACAAACAGCTAGGAAAAGACTACCAAGCTGATAAAGACATTCCTGTTTCAATATAGACCTAGATATCACACCAATGAGAAAAATTCTGTATTTCATTAACGAAAAATCATCTAGGAATCCAGTTGCAGATTTATTTAATTATTCTCTCTTTAGAAAAACACGTCATTGCCCAGAAAAAATTAACATTTATTTCTATGGGTTAAATTTTAATTGTGAAAAAAAAATCGCTATTTAAGGGTGAAAGATGCTTTTTAGTTATGCGAAATGTTTACGGGTTTAAATTTACTTTTTTATCATTATTGCTTTATCCTGGAATTATATATAACCTACGATGGTTCAGAATGAGGTGCAGCAAGGGCTCTCGGAAGTCAGTCAAGCCGGCGCCCCACACGGGAACATTCTAGGTCCCATACTTTATACCATTTACACTGCTGACTACCTAACACCCTAATACATACCACAATTTTGTCCTCCTCGACCCATCCTTTCATGCTATCTCCAAGAAACGTGAGGTTATCGACCGGTTGCAAAAAATGAATACCGAATGAAGAAAAATGTACTGTGATCGCATTGAAAAAAACAATCTTGTCTATCTATAGCAAAGATACCGACTTCCATTCCAATCAAATACTTAGGATACCTTGACAACAGACTGACGTGGAATTATGAGATTTAAGAGACAACAAGTTAACACAAGATTTGGACAACTGGTAAGACTTCTAGAACCGAAAGCCGCCAAAATTAAACCAACACAAGACTTTGCGACCACTTTGGACGTTCTGAGTGGAACTGTGTGGTTCTGCCAAGATAATCCAATATCCAGCGGATCCAATCCTTCCTATCAAAAGTCATCAGACAAAGTGTCAAAGCTCCTTACTACGTCACGGACCTCGCTGTCTAACGACCTCAACGTTTCTTTTGTCAACGAACTGATCCCTTCTCGATTCCAAAAGTTTCACATCGACCGCTCGATCAATTATAACTGTGAATCACATTTGTACGCAGGATCTGTATAGCCTACAAATATATATTTTTTTTAAGTGAGAGATACAAATATGGAGTGAGATATAGAGATGTAGAGGGAGAGAGAGAGAGAGAAACATACTGATAAAAAGTGAGAAAGAGAAAAGAAAGAAAGAAAGAAAGAAAGAAAGAAAGAAAGAAAGAGAGAGAGAGAGAGAGAGAGAGAGAGAGAGGAAAAAAGGGAAGTAGGAAAGAATAAAATACAATGAGTGGGTTGGATGTGAGATAGATAGATGTGAGGATAGAATCAAAAATAGAAAGAGAAATATTAATAAAAAGAAAGTGGAAGTGTGAGAAACGAGAAGAGAGGGAAGAACAAAAAGAACGTAAAAACAGAGAAAGGCAAAGAAATTAGAGAGATGAAAGTAGACATGGTATAGATAGGTAAATTGAATGTGATGGAAGAGAGAGCAATAAGTGAAGATGAATAATGGGCAAACAAACACAAACGCCACAAAACGTTGAAGATACAGACATACATTCGGTTAACACTTGTTGAACCGGCACTATTGGGTGCATATCCTATTCGGCTTTGCGGCCTCCTCAGTGAAGACATTGCGAGTATATATGGGCCCAAAGTTAATTTTTTATTTGAACTGTATTTTAAATAATTAAATAAATCTTTTCATCCTGGATATACTTAAATATGAATTATAGGTTTTTTGTAATTTTGTGCAAACAAATATAAAATAATTTATTAATTAGTGGATCTAATACATATTTTGAGCGTTAGCCTGTTAATACTGATCAATGTTTTTGTAATAATTCAGGTCCCTTGTAAATATCTTGTTTGACATCCTCAGTACGTTTTTATTTTATTATTGTGACGCGTATTTTTTGACGCAGAAATTTATTTGATAACTGAAAGGAAAATGTTTCAAACGACTTCTTTGTCCAAAAAAATGCCATCGTCTTGTGTTTATTTTCAAGAATTTTGCCTTCGTCCGACTTCTGAAATAACAGGGCCTGTATACAGAAGTTTCAATTGTTTTAAAAATGCGCTGTCCCTTTTGTGACAGATTCCAAAATCGATTTCACATTGGCAAATATCTCAGGGATTTGAACTGATTTATAGTTTTACGAGACAAAATTACAAAATAAACTAATCTTAGCCCATGAACTTCACGATGAAAAAAAAACTTTCGAGGGAAATTCCAAATCTAGGGTCCGATACGAGCAAAATACAAATCGGATCTGGACCTCGTGGAATTGGCCTAAGTCCAACGGATTTTCTTAGCGTTGAAAACGGGAAGAACTGAATAACATCCTCCAGGTCTAAGTATATCTGTGATCTAAAGTCCTAATTGATAAACCTAGCATCAACGTTCATCAACTTGGAAAATTTAAACAAACACAAACTGACAAAAAAAGAAAATTTTGGCCAATTAGCACAAAGGCTTATATTTAACATTATGAAATTAAATGTTAAAGTAAAAAAAAAGAATTTTATGTCAATTATGTAAAATCTTTGAAAATAGCTTATTAAAAAAAAACTACTCCTTCGTTAATTTAACAAATTAAATAACAGCATAAAGTTCAAAATTTAAACAACGTTTCAATAGGATTTTGATGATTTTGTAAATATTTTCTTGTAAACTTTTATCATATTTATCCTCCATGTGACCCATTGCAGTTTGATATATTCATAAAATAAATATAATTAATTTTGTTACAAATTACGAGCCTCGTCAAGTCTGGCTTATTAATTTCCTCAACCAGGCATAACACAATAAACCAGTTTATGCGAATATGACCGAGATAATTTTATATTAAAATACAAGGAAATTTATTGGTTTCTAGAGCTTTGTGTAGCTTAGAGCTGACCAATTGGTCAACATGATTTACGCAGGCAATTTCATCGTTTCCAATAATAGAGTTGAAACAATAAGGATCTAAACTTGATTTATGGACCAAGGCTAAATGAAAATTACTCGTAAACCATCGTTAGCCCTGGGGATTAGGGCTTACGTTTTGTTCTTTTTTTTCTAAAACGGGGTCGCCGGAAGACACCACGGTTCCCACCTGTACGTCCTGCTGATTTAAAAAGGTTAATTTCAAATACAGTAAAAGGAGAATGGGAAAACCTGGGCTCGAAAACTCGTAAAAATAGAAATAACTTTGCCAAACTAAGAAAGACATGGTCCACGGAGAAAGGCTAGAAAAGGGAAGGCAAAGAACCTCAAAAGGTGCCATTATACAAGACTAAAACAATGAAGATGTTCATTAAATGCAGACGCGTTTGTGAACAAATTGTGTTGTTGACAACAAAATATTGGGTTGTCCGGAAAATAATGCAGGATTTTGGTATTAAACAAAAAAAAAAGAAACTAGTTACTTTAAAGCAATGTTCTTTAATCAAAATAATTTCCCATACTCTCAATACATTTCTCCCAAAGTGTTGGTAACTTATTAATTCCGTCTGAGTAGAATTCAGAATTTTTAGAATTGATAAAGTCAATAAATGCATTTTCCAGTTCCGTTTGATTTTTGAATATTATGTGTTGTAAGTAGTGGTCCAGGTGTCTAAAAAAATGGTAGTCAGTAGGCGAGAGGTCCGGAGAGTAGGGTGGGTGAGGCAAAGTTTCATAGCCAAGCTCCAATAATTTTAGTGACGTTACACGTGACACATGTGGTCGAGCGTTGTCATGCAACAAAATGGGCCCTTTCCGATTGACCAAAGAGGGCTTCATTACTGCCAATTTCTGATGCATGGTATTAATTTGGTTACAGTATGATTCAGCATTGATGGTTTCGCCAGGATTTAAGAAGCTGTAGTGTATTAAACCAAATGAAGCCCACCATACCGGTGGTCAGCGACGGTCGTTTTACTGACTTTGAGTTGCTCTGCAAGTTCTCGAACAGTTGTTTTGGGGTTTTCTTCCACCACTGATCGCAGAACATCATCATTAAGAGAGGAAGGCCTTCCACGACCTTCTTCATCTTCAAGGCTGAAATCTCCCTCCCGAAATTTTTTAAACCACCTTTGCACAGTGCACTCATTAACACAACCCTCGCCCCAGACTTGGTTAATGTTTCTAGCCGTTTGGGCTCCGCTTCGGCCGAGTTTAAACTCGTAAAAGAAAATCGTACGAAATTCTCGCTTTGACATTATAAGGATGACTGAATTATTTCCAAGTAGCGGAATGCTACAGAGGTAAACAAACAATATCATTTGGAAGAGGATTAATAAGTGTTGACATTCATACAAATGAGTAATCCTGTAAACGTAAACAGAATATTTTATATAGATTTTTTTTAATGAAAACTTAAAATCCTGCATTATTTTCCGGACAACCCAATAGCATGATTAACCACATTTGGAGCCTGTTTTTGTTTGAAGATTTTCACTAATCAAGATGTGTAAAAAAGTCGTGATAAACCATATCGTTAATAAAGTAGGATCTTACAGATGGGGTCTAGCTTAACTCCGCGGAAAATCCAGTAGACAGTGGGGCAGTGTGAAAGAGGTCTGGTGTGTGAATTGAATTTATTAGCGCGAATGGTCGGGGTTATGCCTAAATACCACCAGCATCAAAAACTCTGGGGCAGTGTAAAAGAGGTCCGGTGTGTGAATTTAATTATTAGCGCAAATGGGCGGGGCTATGCCTAAATACCACCAGGATCAAAAACTCTGGGACAGTATGAAAGAGGTCTGGTGTGTGAATGTAACTTATTAGCGCGAATGGTGGATGCTATGCATAAATACCACCAGGAATATCAAATACTCCTGGGTAGTGTGAACGAAGTCTAGTATGTAAATATAATTTATTAGTGGGAATGGGAGAGGAGCTATCCCCAATTACCCAATGGAATATCGAGTACAGTAATCCCTTAAAATTCGCGGGTTTGACATTTGCGGTTTTCACTATTCGCGTATGACAAAATGAGGTAAGATTTAACATTCAAGGAAGGTCGGACTTGTGTATTCGCGGAAAATTAACACTTGAGTAAACAAAAAAAATTGAATCAACTGTTCGTTCTGTACAGTCAAAATGACTTCTATAAGCGACAGTGTAGCAGCTTCTTCTTCAGCGTCGACAAAATGAGTGTGCCAAATTCGAAACAAAGGGCTGGAAGAAACTGAAAAAGCATTAGGACTATGGGTAGAAGACATGGCGCAAAAGAGATTGCCCTTGAGCTCGGCATTGATAAGAGCTAAGGCGAAAAAACTACAAGATATGATTAATGAAAATTCTGATTCCAAGTCCGATTTCCAACTTCAAACCAGCAAAGGGTGATTTGAGAATTTCATAAAACGTAAAATCTACACAAGTTGAAATTAGTTGGACAAGCAGCATCAGCAGATCACAAAGCAGCGGAACAATTTCCAGCGACACTCCAAAAAATCATAGAAGACAACGGATAATCACCTCAGCAAGTTTTCAATGCTGACGAAACGGGACTTTTCTGGAAGAAGATGCCAAATCGCACGTTCATTTTAAAAGCAGAAACAACAGCTCCAGTATTTAAGGCGGCCAAAGATCGAATCAGCTTATTACTTTGTGCAAATGGATCTGGTGATTGCAAGTTAAAGGGGACATTGATCTACAGATCCCAAAACCCAAGAGCCCATAAGGAAAAAAGTAAAGATGAGCTCCCAGTTTTTTGGAGATCAAACACCAAAGCATGGGTGACTAGTGCCTGATTCCAAGATTGGTTTCACTTCTCTTTCATCAACGAAATAAAAAAATATTCTTTTGATTTAAAACATCACAATTTTTTCAGTCATGGAACGTACTCCTCCTTATAACATAGGAAAATAGACTCAACATTCGCGGATTTAACATTCACGGTAATTTTCAGGAACCAAACCTCCGCGAATGTTAAGGGATTACTGTACTGTGGGATATGTGACGTCTGTGGAAAAAAGAAAGTTATTAATAAGAACAAATGGGTTCAACCACGCCCCAAGGAATGCCGAGCACTCTGAGGTTAGTGTATGATGTCTGGGATAAAAGTAATTATTAGCAAGAATGGAATAGGTTCGTCTAAGCCCCGAGGAATATGGAATACTTTGAAGAAGTGAGAATGACCAGACTTCTATGTTTGTGTAAATATGTACTGTATGTTTTGGTATTCTGTTGACAATCTGAATACAAATGAGAAGCTAACATTTTAGGAAATCGACCTAATAATTTTTCTACATACTCACTAAAAGTGGTTAATTTTAAATTCTGACTATTCGTTTTATTAAGAATTAAGGCAAGCCATAAATCATAAAACCGGGAAGAAAAAATATATTACTTTCAATTATTTAAGTATTTAGAAAACATCGAAAAAAACAGACTTCTATAAAGTTCCAATTTCTAAACCCCCATCATTAAAAAATTGCGACAACTTTCGATCTGGTAGCTGTAACAGATTTTTGTAAAATTTATCAATCTGCGAATACCGAACAGGACAGTTCGACATACATGGAAGAGAAGAACACACATAAAAATAAAAAGTTCGACGAACAACAAACAGAACGCAAAAGAGGGAAATGTTGTGAAGTTGCGATATTATCCAAAACAAATATATATCCTCCTGTTGACCTAGTATAAATAGAATGTATCTTTGACCCGGGACGACTCAGACTGAGTAGGCGTGAATTCGATCGGTTTGGAGGAGAGGGTGTGAATGGTTAAAACCGCCTTTCGACTCTTAAAAACAGAAGATTCACTCTGAAAACAGTTCCTAATCTCGGTTTCTCAACGGTTTTACAAGAAACGATATCAGGGGGACAAAAATCTGTTACAATTTGTACTTTTGATGAGTCATATAAAACTGATTTTTTCTGTATAATTATCAATAATACGCGTACCTTTTGTTGTATCGCTTTAAATTTTTTGGCACATAAAAATTAAGGCGATAGGATATTTTAATCCCATGTTAGCTTTTTTTATTAATATATTTACTAGATAGTTTCTCTTAAATATTTCCATGTTTTTGAAAGGGAAAGCTGAATAGAAATGGTCAGCACGATTCGAAATTTAAGTCTTCATATCAACCACGGCAAGGTTCATATCAAATCAAAAAGAAATTCCTAAACACACACACACACAAGAAACACAACACTAATAATTATCCTACATAAAAAGAGAAATATTCATGATTAAAATAGAATAGAGAGGATTCATGTTAGTCAAGTTGCCTTTCAGTATTAGTAAAACGTATTTTAAAAAATGTGAAAAGATACGATCCAAACAAGCATGCACAACGAAAGAATATAGCTGGGTTTTGTTTCAATGTGAGTCCCTTTTAATTTCTATTCATTCCATCTCTTCTCTATGTAAACTATGTAAAGATCAATGAGAGTTGTTTTCACTGATGAATCTTTGCTGAATCGATGAAAATTCCCTAAAACAATTCTGATAGGAGATTAACTGAATTGTCCTAAAGTTCGGTCGTGAAATCTAATCTACCCGGACCCTAAAAGCTTTCAAATCTGGCGTAACGAAAAGGTTCACGTTTCACTTTGTAAAATAAAAACAAAAAACATTCGGAAAGATGAAAAATCTGGTCCATCTATTCTCGCTTTTGACACAAATTAATCCACCGAAGGCATTACCCACAAAAAATCGCACATAACTCCTGATCTATAAAAGGTCTTTTTCATTATATGGCATACTGGGTTAATTAAGTACAGTTGAATATAATTTTCTAAATTCAAATTCAAAACGTCAAATATGTACATTTTAATCACTAATTCAATTTCTCTCTCATCCCCCTTCAATATACAGACCCAAAAGGCGGAATATTGGGTTTCATACTATTCTCCATATACATTATTATTTTCACTACTAGGCTTATTAACTGATGGCATTGCGCTCTATTGTTCCTGTTAGAGGATTATTGCGGTATTCCGAGTTAAATTATGAGACAAAGCACTTCTGAAGTAGTTACAATACAACAAAAATTGACTTGTCCTGAGAATAAAATATGGTATGAACAAAAAGAACTAATGATCTATAATAAGACAATCAAACCCACGTTACTCTTTTTTCCTGTCTCTCATGGAACCACAGAGCCAAATTAACATAAAATCACTGCTAATTGTGTATCATAAAGATTTATATTTTGTCACTGGTTCCATCAGATACAAATATTTATGTTACATGAAATTTGGTTCGAAGAGGTGCAAGGGCTGTCGTCACATTTTTTTACGGAAGTAAAAGCTTCCAAAAAGTTTTAAGTAAGTGTACCATCAGTCAAGCCTGCCAGAACATGTACAAATTACTAAAGCACTATCTACAAAGTAAATTAGTAATTTATTTAATGATTATTCTGCTCGTGTTATTTAACGGATATATTTTTGGATTTAGTTTATGTAAGCTCAAATCCGCACATTTGCAGAGTCCTCGCAATCTACCTGTGTCTATCATAGGCGTATAACCTCAAGATCTTGAATGTTGGATAACTGAGCAGGATTCGTGTTAGAGGGAAAAATTCCAATATCGTCCGTAGTAAGACGTGTAGGTAGGTCAGCATTATATATGATATAAAGGATGGACCGAGGATGCTCCCTTGTAGGACGCCGGTTTGTTTCTGTCAAACTTCCGAAAACTCGTTGGCGCATCTCGCTCTGGAGCAGAGGTCGGTTAGATATGATTTAAAAGGATAAGTTTTAAGTTGATAATTCATATCCGAGTTGCAAACTGTCTAAACTTTAGGCAAGCTCTTTAAAAAGTGTTCTAGTGATTTTGTATTTTGTTTAAGGTTAAATTGAAGAAACATAAATGAATTTCATAGAGTTTTCCATGGTCTTTTCATGGGTGGAATCTAATTTACGGTAGGATCAACGTTTTATGAGATAGGAAAGTCTTTATGGAATAAAACTGTTATGAGTAGTGTGTTACAAAAGAAAAATATGCCGGATACAATTGAGAATTCAGACTGGGAAAAATAGGGGCTTTTTTAATCCAATTTAACGTGTACGATTATCTATTGAAATATTGACGTATGTTCATTGGATATCCTGTATATTTCTCCGTTTGCGTTTTTTCCCCTCAAGACGCAACAACTTTTGCGCATCATGAAACTTTCCTTTTTGTGCTGTATAATTCATGTTCTCGTATATAGTTTTGATCATTAAAAAAAAAAAATTAGTTCTCTAGCGTTATTACCAAAAAAAGGTTTTATGAGAGAAATATATGCTTAAAAACTACATACAAATGCAAAGGGGGGGGGGTAAACAAAATCAACGCTGCACCGACATAATCTAGATGAACTCGAAACACTATAAAACGTTACGCTTTTGTATAAATTTAAAAAAGTTAATCTTTAAGCAAGGTGTTGGTTGAGATAAAAAAAGTCAGTGTCACGACCGGGATTCGATCCCAGGACCCTCAGCTCAATGCGCCCCTGCTATCGCTAAGTGGTTAGAGCAACGGCGTACTGAGCTGAGGGTCGTGGGTTCGAATCCCGCTCATGACACTGACTCTTTTATCTCATCAATACCTTGCATAAAGATTAAATAATTGAAAAAAACCACGAACTCTAATGAAAAAAAGGCCCAATTCATGTTGAACACTCGCAGATGATAACTAGCCCTTTAAGTGGCCTAAGCTGGAACCGATGAATTTCAATAGCGTTTATTCGAACATTTCATAATTAATTTAATTGAACACTTATTGCCCGCCTATTCAAGATTTCTTTAAGCTATTCTTGTTGAAACTTCGCGGGGAAATGAATAGTAAAAATGTTTGACACTAAAAGATTTTTGTAAACGGATTTTCACGTTCACACAGATAAAAATCCGTTTCTAAAAAATACCAACTAGAAATAGTTTAGAAATGAAATAACTAAATAGAAAATAAAAGGGACGAACTGTGGAATTCTGGCCGAGTCGGCTGGCCGCATTCTCCAGCGGCTTCTGCGGTCGGTGGTTTCCATTGAAAACTGAAGCACCCCGGTCCGAAGGCATACACTCTCGATGTATATTCCAGTTCACGCCGATTCAATTTTGCACCCGCTCCCAAAACCGATTATTTTCCCACCGCAGTGGGAAAACAGAAATGACTATTTTCGAATGAGATTAACACTAACCTCACACGTGTTCGTGTCGGAATTCAAGACAAAAACCGGCTGTTAAACTATTATAAATTGACAAAATATCTAAAAAATAACACAAGGCTGCTTTTTAAAATTGCCCTAAAAATGTCCGCGTTTTTGCCGAATAATCTTTATTGCCAAAAGTGTTGCGGATATTGACAAATCCACAAAAGATCCCAAGATTGCGTTTTAAGATTACCCTAAAATTTTCTAATTTTGTCCTCTTGAAAAATAAATTTACAGAAAAGTCTGCGTCATTTTATTACATTACCGTGGAAATGTACATTAATAATTAATAAAATTAATAAATTCCAACATCATAAAAGTTTGATTATAAAATAGTAACCGTTAACCACAATTTAAGATAGGAACTGATTTTTTTTTTTTTAAACTTTTCATAATAATTGTTTCTATTTCTTTATAACCAAAATAGCTTTAAATATGCTTTGTGTCACACTAAAGACCCAAAAATAAATAATTCCGGCTGTTAAACTACTACAAATTGACAAATACAAAGTGTTCTGTTTAGAAAAATCACAAATCTAAAAAACATAAGGTTGCCTTTTAAGATTATCCTTAGAATGTCTGCATTTTTATTTTATTTTAAGTGATCTTCATCAGTAAAAGGTTTGGAAATTGACAAACCAAAAAAACACAAAACTGCCTTTTAAGTGTACTCTAAAAGTCTTCATTTTTTCAGTAATCTTCATCACTAAAAGGTTTGAAAATTGACAAAACTAAAAAAATAATAATAATAATAAAACAAAAAAAAACTGCCTTTTAAGTGTACCCTAAAAGTCTTCATTTTTTCAGTAATCTTCATCACCAAAAGGTTTGGAAATTGACAAAACTAAAAAAAAAAAAAACACAAAACTGCCTTTTAAGTGTACCCTAAAAGTCTTCATTTTTTCAGTAATCTTCACCACTAAAAGGTTTGGAAATTGACAAAACTAAAAAAATAAAAATAAAAATAAACCTGCCTTTTAAGTGTACACTAAAAGTCTTCATTTTTTCAGTAATTTTATCACCAAAAGGTTTGGAAATTGACAAACCCGACATAACACAAGATTGCCTTTTAAGATTACCCTAAAACTGTCTGCGTTTTAATTTTATTTTCAGTAATTTTATAAGGGTTGGACAAACCCTTGAAAAATGACAAACCCAAAATAAAGCAAGAGAATCCTCGACATGAGAGTCATTCTTGAGAATATCTGAGTCCACTGTTCCAATTTTTTAGAGTACGTGATACTATCTAGCAGGTTTTAGGAGTGAATGTATTTATTAGCGAGAATGTATAGTGTGAGAATTCAAGACAAAAACCGGCTGTTAAACTATTATAAATTGACAAATCTAAAAAATAACACAAGGCTGCCTTTTAAAATTGCCCTAAAACTTCCGCATTTTTTCCCAGTAATCTTCATTACCAGAAGAATTGTGAACATTGACAAATCCAAAAAAATATCACAAGACTGCTTTTTAAAGTTACCCTAAAGTTTTCTTATTTTTCCCCCATGGAAAATAAATTTACAGACAAATATGTCAATGAATTAACATTATTCATTAATAAAATCATTAAATTACTAGACCATAAAAGTTTAATTATGAAATGGTGTATTATATTCATCATTAAACCCAGTTCAAGCATAGGAATCGAAATTTTAATTTATTTTGTAATTAAACATTTTGCTGAACTTAGTAGTTATAAAATAGCTTTAAACACCCGAAAATAAATCATTTCGCAACTCTATGTTTGTTAAATGACCTCAAAAGTAACCCAATTAAAATTAAGCGGTCACAATTGTCGCGTGAAGCTTCACTAATTGTCAAATTTTCGGTTCTGACCTCATTCTATAAAGGTACAATTTACAGATTTAAACGTAAATAACTTAAATTTGCACGTTTATAATTTTTTTAAACTATGCATGTTTGTTGGAAATTTCACTGAATCGCAAGGGTATGGCAGAATCGAACTTGTGATCCTGCAGGATCAAGAGAGAAAAAACAGTAATATTAATCGCCAAAAAGGTTAGAATTATTTATATTACAATAGAAAATTTGATGATTGATTATTTTGGTTATTAATAAAATCAATGATATAATCAGTTGAAAGATAGTGGGATTTTTGGTTGTCTATTATTAGTGAATAATTTATTTAATGATTAAAGAGTAATTTGTTTAATAGAGAAAATAAAAATGATAATTTATTTATGAACAACTTTTGTAAAAAAAAAATATTAAGAGCACCGTTCATATAGTACTACTACTACTGTGTGATAAATTGGGTTGAGGAAATAAGGTTTCAATTAAATTAGTCACATTCACCCCTGGGATCACATAATGTACTTCCTAGATGCAAGGTCAATCAGATAAAGGTTCGACTTGTACACTTTGCATATCCAAACATCAACAAGTTTGTTACTCGAATCGATTTGATTGGGAAATTACCTGATTTGTTACATCTCCGACGGTTTACACGCTTTAACCTAAGCCTGCGGCTCAGCGAAGGTGAACCGCAAGCCAGGGAACGGTCCAACTTTGAACAGTTCAAATTTCGAAAAAATCTATAGCATGTCAATTTTCCACAGGCCAAGAAGCCACATTTCAAAAATTTCATGTCTCTCTAAACTAAACCGTATCAAAACAGAAACTGATTTTATGCTCGTCGAGTCACCGGTTTCACAAGGAGAAGACTAAGACTGGGTCCTTTTGCCACTCCCTTTATTTCAACAATTTAAGATCACTCAAGCATTAAAACACTCCCTACATAATAGGTCATACAATTCTAATTCATATTCACAACATTCCTGGTCTTTTGAGGTCAAGACTACATGCTAATTATTAATGAACATTTATTTCAACGAGTAAAATATTCTTAAGGAATTAAATTCTTGTAAAATTTTTAAACATTTTACAACTTCCAGAAAATGAAACAATGGCCAAAAACTTATTCACAATTAATTAACATAAATTATTAACTGGTGTGCAAAGTTAAAATGTAGGTAAGCCATAAGCAAATCAATACACTTTGTAAACAGCATAAAAATATTTACAAAAAATTAACAAAAAAGCTTTGAATTTTAAGTAATTTAGAAACAATACTTAGTTTTAAAATTTTATTTGATCATTAAATACTGTTTATTGGTTTTATTTCTTGTGCTATTAAATATGAGGAAAATCTCATCTGCAAAATATTTTCAAATTCAACATATTGCCAAGCCTAATCTACCAAACCAAATTTTCTAGTGCAGCAGGTTTATTCGATAAAACTAAAGGAGGTTTAAAAAAAAAAATAATAAACAAAATAAAAAATTGAAAAAATAAAAAGTTTTGAGTTGTTTGTTGACACTTAAAATAAATAAACTGTACTGAGAGGTGGCAGGAAGAGTCATGAAATGATTCTACTAAAAAATAAAGTTGAAAAAGCTTAATAAGATTTTTAGAAAAATATTTAAAACAACATGAAATTTTCGGAAGTAAAATGCATTTAAAAAATAAACTAAATACTAAAACTAAATCTTCAACTTTTTTAAAGAAACAAGTGAAAAGTGGCAAAATAATCTAGGTTTTATTAATTACGTTAGTCAAAAATTATTGTTTTAAAAGAAATTTGAAAAAAAGAAAAAGAAACTGGCAGTATAAACCTGAACCTAGAAGTTATTTTATTTTGAGATGTTTTTTGACACTTAAAATAAAAAATATATTGAGAGGAGGCAGAAAGAGCCTTGAAATGCTTCTACTAAAAAATAAAGTTGGAAAAGCTTAATAAGATTTTATAATGTAATCCTAGAATTTTAATGCTACACAAATGCTATTTCTTTTATAAATCCAAGTCTATTTATCAATTACTGTTACCATCATTAAATAATGAGAAATAAACATTAAAAGTATAATTTTTGAATCATTATTTTCTCATTGCTATCCAAGAGTTTTTTTGTTTTTTTTTAATAATGTTAACATTTTTATAGGCATGTGAAATTCCTAATTTATAAACATATCAAAACAATGCATTTATTTGTGCTATTTTATGCTATGTTAGTGTTTGTATCACATCTAAAAGCTGTTAAATAAAAGTTGTGAGTGTGCTATACAAAGGGAAAAAATTAGATCAGTACACAAGAGAAGTTGAATGACTCACGGAGATGGTGTGGAATTCAAGCTAAGGCAAGGCCTCATCTTTTGACCTGTGTGGTGATGTCAGAGTGCAATTACGGTAATTATAATAGCTATGGTTTGCTGGATAGAGGTACGTGTGGATATAGCAAGTAGCAGACTTATTGCTTAAAAACCTTATTTCTTAAAATTAATATAATGCTTGTTTTCTACTTTGATTAAATTTCTAGAAAAAAATCCCACCTTTCAACCATGCAATGGTTTTTATCATGCAACTTACATTTAATTTCCTTTGATCTTCTCCTAGGAGATGAATTTTTATCTCTGAAAAAGGTGTAAGAAACAAAAAAAAAATAAATAAAAAAATAAAGGAAATAAACAGATAAAGAGGAAGAAGAAAAATTTTCCCCGGAAAAAAAGTCTCGTTTTGGAGGTGTATGCGATGGAAGAATGGAAGGCGTGACAAACTGAAAATGTACAGGATAATAGAGGTACCAAACAAGCCCGTGATATTCTCACGGATGCAATTGTAGTGATACCTTCAATCATCTTGCCACAGATACAAAAAAAAAAAGTACAGTTTGGAATGCCTACCACAATCCATTTGACTTTTTACAGTAAAACAACAATACAAAAAAGATAACAAAGTGGGAGAAATTAATTTTTTTTAAATAAATAAAAATCAGATCTCTCAGCTAATAAATTAAACTTACTCATTTAATCCCAGTCTCAAATTTTCTTTAACAGTCCTTAAAAGGGCATGAGATTCCGAATTAGTCAAACATTTTGTAGATTGACCGTTTATAGATGTAATCAGGTCTCCTTCTCTAACCCCTTTCAGTTCGGCTTTGCTACCCGGGTTTACCTAAAATGTAAATTACAATTAATATTAATTAATACTACAATCAAACCATTATACTAACATTTAAATATAAATTTATACAATTTATATTTGAATATATTTAACCACAAGAAATATGACTATTTATTTATTTGTTTATTTTTATGTTTACAGGTAGAATATTAACCGTATTCGTAAACAGAAAAAAAAAAACAATGGTAAAAATCTGTTTTATAAAAAATAATAAAATAATGCAAAAATTCTGTAAGATCCCAAGAATAAATCTATAAACAAATTATTTTTCATGATTTATTGTATCACTTGTTCACAGATCGTTATAGTTAACGGTTTATTTACTTTTCTTATATTCAAACCCTTACATGTTCAGAGGACATAGTTCATTTTTAAAAAAGGTAAATTTGTTTGATGTGACAATTGGTTCAACAGCCAAATTCTATTTACGAAATGTTGAACTTTTTTTTAAAAAAAAAGAATCGCAAATTTATAGGAAAAATAAAATATGTTTGTTTTAAAAACCTAATTAAATGTTTAAATGAAAAATTAATGTAAAAAAAAATTCAATATCCTGTAAATAATAAATGTATAACTTTAAAAGTTACATGATTTGTAATTCCTTTGTAAATAAAATCAAAATTTTCTTCAATAAAAAAAAAGGATTATGAAGAATAAGCACTTTAAAATCTATAATAATAAAATAATTTTTAACTAAAATGAAAAATTGAAATACTATTTTGAATTATTTGAAAAATCTCAGTTGGCTAATGCATTCTTTCAAAAAATAAAAAACAAAAAATCAATATCGATAACAGTTAAATTGTTTAATAGCAGTAGTAAAAAGTATTAATAAATGATAATTTAGTTCAAAACAAGCTTTCAACTAAATAAAACCAACCGTACGCTTGATGTAGCTATAAGAGTTTGGGCAGAACTTGAGCATTTCAAAACATTTTCTGAAACTACGTTTACAAGCTAATGTACTTGACTGACGATTGTTTCAGAGCTAATACAATACAGGGGATCATTAAGATTCAGAAGCCATCTGTTGCCATCCACCCCTTTGTGTATTCCCAGAGTGATAAAACAACTTCCTATCTCTCTGGGCGTTTGTCTGGCTCGTTAATATGCCCAGTAACATGTTGAAATGATTTAGAACGTAAAGAAAAATTATTCCCTCCACAGTACCTTTTTATCGTCGTTATCCTTTTTCTCTATGTGTCTTACTAGATGATCCCTAAATCTCCGAGCAGAATAATGTAGATGTACATGAGCATCAGAAATATTTAAAACTCGAACCATTTTTAATTTAAGATGTGATTTTTTTTTTTTTTAAGCAAATAATGCAAAAAACACTACAAATAACACTGTAATTTTGTATAACTATTTAATATAACACCCATTACAAGTAAAAACACTAATTAAACACGAAACATACAAAATTTCATGTGATATAATGAATTCTTTTGTAAAGAAAAAATATTGAAGATCCAATAGTTGGGTGTACATGACTGTAAGGTGTCTGAAGAGATACTGTTGGGGCCCAAGTGTGACAAGATTGCTAAGTACAGGGGCTGCATTCCTAGATGTACCATGGACAATAGCATTCAGGTGTGAACTGAGGAGGGAAGACCATGCCCAAGGTCAGCCACCCAATCACCTTTTTACAAGCCAAATTTTTTCTCCTCTCTCCTCTCTCTCTCTCTCTCTCTCGTTCCTCAAGCATAGAATCACTTTCATCCGAGCACGTATCGTGATACAGTTTAATTGGAAAAAAATCAACTATTTCTGGATTGAAAGACTGGCGGAATTGCTGGTAATAAGCAAAACTATGCATACGTTCACGTAATCTCAATTGTTTGTTGTTTAAAATAACTTTCCCTTTACTTTAAACCATTCCACTTTTTAGACACATAAAAGGTCTTTTACTCACAGGAAAAAATAAAAATTATTTATCAATTAATATAAATACACAATGCATTACAAAATAATTGAAATATATTTCATTAATAAAATATATACTTTAGTGCATTCAATACATGTATAAATGAAAATAAACAAAAACTAAGAAAATTATTATCTAATGTAATATAATTTCACATAATTTATGCGTTTCTTAGCAGTATTTATTTATTAATCCCAACAGATTTTTATAAAAATTCATTGAATGCCTGTCATTCATTATTTATAAAAGAAAATAGACTTGTTATCTTTGATAAAAATATTAATCTCAAATTTAATATTTCATATCCAATTTTTTGTTTAATGAAAATAGATATAACAGTTATTATTGTGTGCCTTGAGGCTCCACTTTATCTGTTTCATTCTTTTATTATTATATTAATGATCTTTTTAAATGTTGCACTTATCGCCTCTACTTGAATGATTTCCGAATTTATCTCTCCTTTTCACCTCAAGACTTTCAAATCTCAATCATACTTAATCCAAGAGGACCTAAATGCCATCCTGGCCTGATCAAATGGGCTCTCTCTCTCTCGCAATATTAATAAGTCCCAGGCCTGCTTGTAGAGAAAAGTTGCTTGGCCCCCTACAGGGAGCGAGCGAGTGGCATGAACCCCGACATAAAAACAGTACTTGGGCGAGCAAGTCAGATGTTGGATCCCCTATTCCACTTTTTCAAAGAAACAGGGTGTTTCCTAACTTGTAAATAGTGTATAAAATGTGAATATCTATGTAAATAAGTGTATCTGTGTTGGGTTTTATTGTGTCATGTATTTATTTGTAATTTATTTATTTGTTTGTCGGAAGTGGGTGGTCTTTTAGACGGTAGGGCTGATGGCAGAATATTGAATACCCCATCGGCCATAACAGTGCAGTGCAAGGGGGACTTGTTAGAAGCCCCCGGAGAAAAAAAAAAAGTCCCAGGTTGTAGAGTTTGGATACCATCTCGTTCTACAATTGTTACCTCCTAATCCTCTGCTCTGCATTAAGAACCAACTGATCTCCTTTTAGTCAAAAACTTAGGGATCATCCCTGAATATTCCCAATCCCCCTAAACCGATGCCTCCTGCATTTAAAGGCAGAGTTTAAGCGAATACACCAGTTTTGGATCAAGCCTCAATCAAATAAAATGTTTATGCTCATCAACTAATGTATTATGGTATTGTATTGGTATAATCCTGTGAGTAAAATCGTAAATAAATATTCTCATTGATCTATTCATTAACTTGTTAGATTTCAAATAAGAAAATTTTCAGTGGTTTAAATGAATATTTTCTTTTGTGCGGTGATTTGTCACCGTTAATCAATAATTATTCAGAAATCATGGCACGATAAAGAAAATGTTTTTCTGAAACCTACATCACACCAGACCACATCTCACGATTTCTGAATAATTATTTTCTTTTGTTTTGTTTATTACTCTCGGTAAAAGGTTTCTTTCAATTTTGTATAGTAAATTCAAAAAATAAATTCTTATAAGAAAATTTAAAATTCTTTGATTTTTATACATTCAATTTTGTTACATTAATGATTAACCTGCGAGAAGAGGAGTAGGTTGTCCTAATTAAGTTGAAAAAAAGTAATTTGCAGGTTCAGCAAGGGTCACCTAACACCTGCGATGTGCAACATGGAAACATATTTTGTTGTGAGCATACTACAGTGGCATATAGTATCCAGGGGGTAGGGGGTTCATTTGGCAAAATTTTCAAGGTGGAGGTGACGAAAAATGTTCATCCTGTTCACAAATCAATTTTATTGTCCTTGATTATTTAAAGACAATAATATTTAAAAACAAGGAATCAGCCCAATTTTAAAAAATTATAATCAGACTGATTGAGGGACATTCTCTCAGGCATGGATCTTAAAATCCCATCCCTTTTCTTGGAGCAATTCAAATTTAATTGTGAATCATACAACTATAAAAATACTTTCTTTTTTTTTTCATATCAAAAAATATATCCCAACAGTATTTGAAAAAAGCCCAAATACAGTGCCAGATTCGAGCCCGACACCTTAACTTACTGTCACCACCCACCTCTCAATATATTTTATTTTAATCTACTTATACTAAAAAAAATAGCAAGTAAACTGTGTAGCTGGTAAAAATTGTTTGCCAGGTAGTGAAAATTATTTTATACTTTAATTAATCTATTTTGTAACATCACATCATCTTACAAAAGAACAATGTTCTTTAATGTATTTTGCCTTAATCAATACTACTTTATGTATCTAAGACTAATTCATACTCGAAAGAGTCTGAAAATGTTACAGCTCATTGAATGGATTTCTAACCAACGGTTGTTCATCAATTACACAAGCGCCTAAAAGGCCCAAAATAAATTATACTTAACCTCTATGAATTACACAAAAAAAAAAAAAAAAAAAAAAAAAAAAAAAAAAAAAAAAAAAAAAAACATTTAAATAGTCAAAATGTTATTATATTCCTAAGGCCTTTTCAATTAATGAACATAATGTCCACATCTTTTAAAGCTTGTACTTCTTATAGAAAAATACTTAACTAAACAAGAATAATTAATTTTGTATAAATAATGCAAAAAAATATACATAAACAAATTTATAAATAATGCATTTTGTCTGGATTAAAATTAGGATTATTTTTTTTGTAATTTGATCATCACAACAGCCTTTCTCACTAATTGGTCTATCAAGTGATTTAAAACTTTTGTATTTTATTTTATTTATTTTTTTATTTTTTATTTTTTTTTTTTTAGCCCTGAAAAGAAGTTTAATCATAGATTACGTAATCAATAATGATTTCATTAAGAATTGCTTAAAATTGTTTAGTTAAAAAAAAAAAAAAAAACAATTTCTTTGTGCTTTAGCTAATCTACATCTAACAATTTTAAATATTTTTCAATGAACAATCTCTTTAATATCTTTTTTTGCCCAGACCAAAAACAAAATAGAATGGCTCAAAACTGTGGCTCTGAAGTAAGCAAAAATCTACAAAAATGCTGAATGATTGAAAATGGCAAAATTGTTTAAGAAAAAAAAAAAAAGATTAACGTATCAATATTTACAAAATGTAAAACGGTGGCTTTTACTTGGGTCTTTTCAGATTACTGGACTATCCAAATTTTGATTTTATCTGTACAAGTTTAAAAATGGAATCCAACCAAGATGATGTTAAACAGATGAAGTATAGAAAAAATGCAGAGAGAAACAAGACATAACCCAATCTTAAAGAATTCTTCTCAAACTGTCTTTAAATTTTAATAATTTAGCCATGGTCTACTAGTATAGTGGAAAGGGAATAGAAATTCTATGGTTATGATGGATTAGAAGCTTTGTGCGGAAATTTTTCAACAAAACAGCATCAAATCAGTTTATTGACAAAAGGATTGTTGAGGTTAGGGACATAACAAGGAGCTTAAAAAATTTGTTTGAGTACTATTGATTGGAAGGATTCGAAATGCTCAATATTAGATGGCTTGGCGAAGTATAGGCAGTTTTATTCTGTATGATTGGAAAAGGCACAGTAATCTTTATGTAGAGTTTTAACAATGAAAACAGATTTTGGTCCTAACAATCTCCCTAGTTGTTAAAATTTTCTGTTACGTTGTCTCTTAAATCTTGTGATGGGTTTCCACATCAGACTGCTCACATTATACTCC
The DNA here is from genome assembly GCA_039619505.1 of Cimex hemipterus. Lineage (NCBI taxonomy): Eukaryota > Metazoa > Arthropoda > Insecta > Hemiptera > Cimicidae > Cimex > Cimex hemipterus. The sequence goes on along the minus strand of CM077114.1, from coordinate 17,103,880 downwards.
TGATCTGTAGATGGACACTGGGTACATTCTTCCCCTTTCAGACTAGTCCTTCATTTTTTGCACCAATCTTTGATAAACTCGAGGTGTTTTCAGATGAGGTTGCTTGGACAGGATTCAGATTGTGGTGTAATCCATAAGGAACAGGACTGGTCTCAAAGCAATTTCAGAACCTATTAGCGAATGTTTGGAAGGAAAGTGACAACAGAATGCATCGAGGGAAGTAGGAAAAAATTTTTGAATCATAACAGAATACTGCAGATGGACTGGGTATCTGAAAACGATTGGTACTATCCAACAAAGAACTTGCAGATTCTGCAAAGAGACACGGGAGTCACCAATACACCTACTAACAAACTGGCTACATTTGCCCTGCAGTGTTTCGGGACGACTTAACCACAGAAGAAATCCAAACAGTTAAACCGGCCTACTAATCAAGTTTCTTGGTGAACCGGTACAGTACGAGGTATGCAATAGCTTTCAAAGAGCACTGTATATTACATACTCCAAACATAACATCTTACATTATTATGATATCGTAGTAATCACTGCCGCACTTTGCTTTGAAATAGAGATCAGTTAAATAGGATTCATGATAAGAAATGGGGATATGGGTAGGAAGGGTTTAAGTTTACAGAGAGTGCCGCCTGATGGGCAAAAACATGGGCCAGATCAAATAATCCTACTCTTTGTTCTCTAAAGCGGAGGAAATGTCAAAAATTTTAAAACCTCGCTTGATCTGAAATGACGGATGGAAGCTGAATCCGTAAGAAAGCATAAAAGTAAAATTTTACCATTTAAAATTATTAAAATAAAAACAATGTTACAGCTAAAATTTTTCTTTGTTATGTTGTTGTTAACTTTTTTATTATATTAATTAATCATTAAGACCAATTTTTTAATGTCCCAATGAACAGGTTTTGGTTTCATGTTTTATTATTTTTCTTTTCCTTATAAGCAGGTTAAATATTATTATCTTGACTTCTTGGCATAGTACAAATAGAATATTATAAATTTATGATGTCCATATTTTATTCTTTGTCAATAATAGATCAGAGTCTGAGAAATCAATTTTTTTTTTCTGATATGTTGACTAAGTCGCAAATCAATTTAAAGTTAAAACAAGAACATCTAAGATGGATTTTTTTTTTTTTTTTTAAGTAAGACGTTTCCTTTGAATGGGAATTTACAAGCCTAATGGTTGATAACCTTAGGCAAGTGGAATTAATAAACAGGCACTCCCTTGTTCCATTAATTACTGACACTCCACCCAGTCACAAAGAGGCCCTTAGTCCAAAGTGAAACGGCCTTTTTTTCTAGGAATATTAGAAAATATGAGCTACAGAAATTAATTTCCATAAATTGCCAACACCCCGGGTTAAAACAAAATCTAAACTTGAATTAATTTTTTACAAAATGAATACACCATTAAAAAAGGAGTAAAATATCATAAATTCATTGTTAATTCTTTAAAAAAAATTATAATACTTATATTATAAACAATGACCTAATGGAAATATTGTCATTCACATAGTAATAGTATAGAGTGTGCAACTATTGGCACTGATTTCCCCCCCTCTATTTATAGCATACTTGCAACCCAGTTAAGTTATTCGGAATACATTTCTTGGAAATCAAATGCCCGCTTATATTTCAAAATGTCACTAACCCACTTTCATTATTTTGTTATACAGGTATTGTAAAGATTTGCAAAAATGTGAATATTTCATGGATTAGTGTAACCTATGAAGTAGAATTGTTCAGTAAACAACAAAGAAATTTTAAGTTTGACGTAATATTTGATTGACAGGCCATTTTATATTTAGTATACTCACCCTAGAAATTCTTAACAGGTGGCTGGCGTCAGCCCCGCCATTCATTCTAAAACCCCACGGCGGGGTTCCTTCGAAGTGCACTTCTTTCATAGACATATCAGGTACTTGAGTTCAACAAAGTCTATTAAATCACATATCGTTTGACAGTGTGTGCTGTTTGATCAGGCTGGTAACTCGTTCGCTCGATGCTGGAACAGAAATGTTCAAAATATTCAAGTTTATCAACAACAACAAACAAACAAAAAAAAAACATTAAACATGGTTTATCAATTAATATGGGATAATAAATCTAATAGCACAAAATGGCAGTCTTTCAATACTAATTGTGGATTTTCTAAGAAATATATGTTTAAATTATGCTAAAAATAAATATTACACCAGAAAATAAAAATAGATGTTAAACTACGTGTATGACCTTAAGACATGATCTTTCAGTCCGCTGGATGTAAACATCTACAAAATAATATTCACCTTATAAACCTGTGAATTTATCAATTATTACTGACTTTTCGCAGTGCACAATTTTTCAAGGGCATTTGGTCAATTCATTTGCATAAAACATTAACACAATACACGAAAATGTAAACCAAGTGTGGGTCTGTTTTTTTTTTGTTTTTTTTATTTTTTTATTAGCCTCATAAATACTTCATTTTCAAGTTTATTCGCATTTAGATTGCAATTATTATTTTATGACTGATTGTGAATATGTCAGAAAAAACATTAATAAACAGAGCACATTATCCAGCATAATTATTGCTACTTTCAACAATATTGATCTCTATTTTTTTTTTAATTATTCTTGTTAAATTTAATTATTTTTCAATAATTATTTACATTGAAATCATAATAAAAGCATAAATTTTCTAACAAAACTATAACAACCTTGCTTTACCATTTAATGTCACAAGTTTAAATCAATTGCAAAAAATTAAACAGTGATAGCAACAAGCAGGTGTAATTCAATAAGTCACAGAAACATAAAAATTATGAAATATATACAATTTTATGCTTTAATTGATTTTTCACATTGCTTTTTATTATTTAAATTCAATTCTGACGGTGATTTTAAACTGTGCCATTTAGCAACTGTTTAAATTACGTTGCTAAAATTATTAATTATTATTATAGAGAGATATTATTCTGATTAAAAAGATTCTGTAGGTTAAAACTAGGATGAAAACTTTTCACCAAATAAATTGAGCAAAATTGTTTAGAGGTAAAATAAAAGGTCGGGCCTAAGAGATAAAACTAAGGCTGTACATGAATAATATTAATTTTTTTGTAAATAATAAAAGCCTCACCGGTTGAATAAGTTGTAGTTTCGACAAAAGTACACAACACACAGGCTCCTCGTAAGACGTGAGAAGTTTAAAGGCAGAGTTGCGTTAGTGTGTGAGTGAGGCTCAAGCTAAAATAGAACTATGCTTCAAGTGGTCAGTTCACTCCCTTATCTCAAAGGCTATTAGGGCTCCCCCTCTCTGTCTAAATTGTCAATTAAAAATTAAAACGAGCCCAAATTGGTGGGAAGTAGTACATCTTGAGAAATTTACCTTTTAACACTGTAAACTTTAGGTGTCGTAGTTTTATATTTCATGAATATTTAAATAATCTTACAATAAAGACTTTAAATATTATAATAAAATAGAATGATTGAATCTATGCTTTGTTTTTGTTTTTCCAAAATGAATAAACAGAACTTTTTTTTTTAATTTTAAGTATGTTATTTAATATATTATCCCAAATTTTTAATACATTTTCCATATAACTCAAAATAAAAATTATAAAAGCATTTTATACAATGCTTACATTTAATAAAATTATTTCATGAACAAAAACCACAAAAACACAAAAGTTATAACAGCAATTGGCAATTTTTTTTTTTTTTTAATATAAGGATTTTTTCTCTATCATTGTTCTCCCCATCCTCATTGTTTATATTTCAAGCAACATCTGCATAATTTAACAATTAAGCAAAGTACGTAAATACGATTTAAAAGCGTCACTGTTTGATTGATGCTGAAAATTTTAAATGTCCTGGATAAGGAATATGTATTATATATTATGTATATATAGCAGGTTATATTATACATATATATAATGATGTAAGGATTTTTATACAAATATATGAATTTGAAATAAATGGATAATTATGGTCAAATATAAGTATATTTATTTATATCCTTTTATTTTGTATTTAATACTTTTTTAAAGTTATTTCAAGGATTATTCCCATTCATTTTAAGTATACTGTTTGGGGACAATTTTTACATAATACAATATTAAAATAACAAAAAAAAACATGTTTATCAATATTTATAGAAAGTAAGAAAGCGGTACATTTTATTGATGATAATAAATATTAATATCAAGCAGGGTTTTTTCTTCTTTTCCACCCTATCCTTAAATAGTTATCAATAATTTAAATGATAAACTGATAGATGTAATGTCTTCTTCAGTTAAAAAATAATAATAGTAATAATTCTTTGCTCTACTATCATACGTGTCATTGATAAAAGAGACTGTTGCATGATTTTTTAAATAAAAAATGAAATAGAAAGAAAATGATAACGAATCTATATTTATAGACAAAATATAATTTTGGACTATTAATTTTATTTCTTATTATTTTAACTTTCTAAAAAGTATAAAAAGGTTATTTGTGTTTATTGTTAATAATCTATGATAACTGATTTGCTGTTATAATTTGCATAAAATGTTAATTTGTCTTTTGGCCAGCCTTCTCTCTATCTTTTTTTAAATTTTTCTCCAAACAAGTTTTATGTTAACATTTTATAGTAACAAACTCTATTTTCTTTATCTTATGGCTAGCCTCTCTCTTTCTCTCTCTGTACCCTAGGGCTTCGTCGATTTTGCATAAAATAACACAAATAACAACATCAAGAAAAATCACGATAGTCTGGTTTGTATTCACACTACCTTCTTATAGCACTTGATATTCCTCGGTGTAGTGAGGGATAAGCCTCTCCGTTCACGCTAATAAATTTCACTCACACTTCCCCAGAGTGCTCGATAGTCCTCTGGGTAATCGGGAGTAAATCCTGCCATTCTCGATAATAAATATCGTGCACACACACCAGACGTAGTTCACACTACCCCCAATTCTTTGGGGAAATTGGGGGTTCTCACTTCATTCACACAAATAAATACGTTCATTCATTATCAGTCACATGAAGGTAGACCCGTATACAATTGGTATGGTCCCTAGATATTGAATTTATTATGTAAAATGCTAATAATAAAGAGCTATCACAAATATGTAAAATGAAAACGAAAATGGTGTGAGAACAAGCATTTAATATAAATAGATATGGTTTTCAAATCTTAAAAATAACAATAATTAAGTAATAAATTTTTTCTCAAAGTGTATCACTTACAGAATTTTTTTTTTTTAATGAGCCTGTCTTTACCATGAAATTAAGTTGTTTTGATTAAAAAAATAGCAATAAAACGTACTACTATCAATGCAGAAGCAGTAAAAATAAAATGCTCTATATCGGAAACTGCTAGTTACCATATTAAGTTTTTGAACAGGTTATATCGGTAGCAAAAAGGGTTAAGTCTGGTCAAAACAGGACTAAAATTAAATAACGAACTTAACTGGAATAAACAGTTAGTCAAAATGAGAAGATTGTGACATAGGCGATCAAAGTCACAACAGCTCAAGCAGTTAGAGCAGCGGTGTATTGAGCCGAAGGACGTGGGTTCGAATCCCGCCTGCGACACAAATTTTTCATTTCGAGTAATTGAGTAAAATTAAAGAAGTACATCTGCATTTGGTCATGCTGTTTATTTATTGTTTTCTCTTACAAAAGCCAGAAAAGCTTGTGTCAACAGTGTAACACAATTATAATACATAGTTTTATAATTGACATACTATTTTTTATATATTTTTTAAAAATGTAAGGAAACAAATTTAAACTTTTTTTTTGTTGTTTTTCCCCCTTTGTCCAAAGAAATAATTGTTTAATAACATCTACTGTTAATCAGAGTTAGTGCAAGTCAACTAATTTAAGAAATTCAATGAATAAACTTTCTTCAGCTTTTTAATGTTTTCGGTCAACCTGGAAAATCATCAAAGATCATTTAACGTTCATTCTAGAAGACCATAATATAGCAAAAATACACCGATAAGAGTGCAATCTAGTCAAATATTTATTAAATTAGATAGTTCGGCCAAAAGTCCTTTGAAAGTTTGGAAATTTGATAAAAACAAATGTTTACAAATAGCTTTTTGATAATTTTACTAGTGTAAAATCATTTACACTTTCGTCTTCTTTTTTTTTTTTTTTCCAGAGAATGCTGTAATAAATTAATTCTAAATTAACAAACATTAATAATTGCATTCAAATTACCCCAGAGTATTCAATATTCCTTGAGGTAACTGAGCATATCATTCACACTAATAAATTACATTCACAAATTCATTCTCAATGCCCTAGAAGTATTTAATATTCCTCAGGCTAATTGGGAGTAAACCCTGTCATTCGCACTAGCAAGTAGCAAGCAATAAACAATTATCTTTATGGAAATCTTTAAAGAAAATGTAAATATCTCAGCAATAAAAAGGTGATTATTATTTTATTTATTTTTGTAACAAAAATATTTTCTACTGGTAGTTTTAAAATATTTTTAACAACTAAAATAACGACAGTTTCAGTTACAAGGTCATTCTGAATTTGATGGTCAGATAATTTCTCAACAGAAATATCAGTCTGTATCAGTCCGATAAAGGATCACTAATAAAAAAAGAAATAATGCATCAGTAAATTAGGTTACGTGTGAATTTGAGAGATAAGAAACTTTATTTACTTTAAGACATGAAGATTATTTAGTATTAACTACTTATGAATGATTTTGTTTGTTATTGTGAATCTATTAAGTATTAAGATATATTGATAGATTTTTTTACTTTATAAGAGTTATAAAGACGGGTACACACAATAAACCAAATTTATTCATCACTAATTAGTCTTTAATAAAAAAAAAGCACACAATAAAATATCAAAAATTGAATCAAAGAGGCAAAACACGAGTGGATTGAGTGAAGGCTCTCTTGTGCCAATTGTGAGTTGAAATCATTTATCACATTGAATATTCAATTCCCTTTTTCCTGTTCTGACATTTTTTCCTATGAGAATTTTTGTTTTGTCATTTTTAAAACGGCTTCTCACTCTGAAATATCACACTTTCATTCAATTGAATTGCCCCAATTTTCCACTGAACAGAGAGGAGGTACTCCGCTTTTAACGTATCATCTGTTTACAATAACTAAGCCAAAAATTAGAAAATTGTCAAAAGGTGTGTAATTCACTATTTATCTTGTCAGAAAAGCCTTAATTTGCCTTTTTTTTTAATTATTTGTGATAATTATACCTTTTTAATGTTAATTACATCTTATTATTAATTACAAAGAGATTAAGTTCCAAAACTTGAGTTATAAAAAGTAAGTTCGCTTAAAAATTTAACTTTCTGTACTTTTTGAAAAGTCAAATAAGCCAATATAATAAATAATATAGAACATAAGAGATAAAAAGACATGTAAGTTATTGAACTTCGAGTAATTTCCTGGTTTGTAATCATAGGTTGATCCCTGATATTTTTATTAAGATCATCTTGATAAATTGTCTGATAATCATGGAAGATCAAAATTCTTTTTGAATTAAGTAATAAATAAGTTTAATGTTGGTACATGATTATTTTTAGATGTAATAAAATGAAGAAATGTCTTTTGTTTCTATTCCACTAATGGATATCGACTGCTCATAGACACAGCACCACATAATCGTCATTCCTCATCTATCGTGCAAGGAATTCTGGGTGAAGTTCTCAATGTGTCACAAGTATTTGGCTGCATGAAGGCCTGTACAGACTGAACTGCATCCTTTCAAATATCCTCTACCTAATCCTTCAGAAACCACTGGCCTACTCTATCTGACTATTGTCCTCTAGAAAGTGTATTTGGACGGATCCTTTACCTCCTCTACACTGCAGATGTTCCAATTTCAGTTTATTAGTAAATGTGTTGGTGTCTCTTCTGCCTCCTTGCAGAATCTATATGTGCCATCTTGAATTGTTTCAATTTTCTTTAAGTGTCCGATTAGGATTAACATCCTGCTTCCTTTGACACATTCTGTGATTTCTTTCTTGCTAAAATTGGTTAGAAGATTCTTGGATTGTCTATGTCCAATGAATGAATTCCATTGTTCCTTCATTTTCTTTTTGTCCTTCTGTCTAGGATATTCGTCAATAGTGTGGATTCCTTTGCCACAGAAGGGTTCGGATCCTATCAGCAGTATGGCAGCCCCTTTCCTTGCAAGGGTGCAGTCCCGTTGCCTTCTACTCCCATGTGTCCTGGGACCCAGGCTGACTTTCTTCTGCATACCTGATGTGTTTAATTTGGTCTTGTAGTTCAGCATCATCTTTGAACTAATGATACTTGAGCTTAGTGCTTTGATGGCTGCTTGACTATCTGACATGATAGCTATATTCTTGTTTCTGTACCCTTTACATACAGTGAATTGGATACATCTTTCAACTGCATGAATCTCAGCTTGGAAGATACTGGTGTGTTTTCCCATGGCTTCTGAATACAGCTTTTTCATTCCCAATTAAGTATTACACAGGGCGAATGACCAAGACCTGAGGAGTTAAATGCCTGGGTACTTGGACTTGGTCGGTTCATGGGTCCTGCACAAACCTCTTGGACTTGCAACTCTTTGACGTGTTGTGCACAAACCCTAAGATTTTGGACCAGTTTATCTTGGGGAGTGATTTAGCGATGTCCTCTCCTTCAAAAGTTTCAAAGCCTGGCATATCTATCGCACTCTGTGAGGTAGTGTCATGCCGTTTCTTCTTTGATTTCACAGAAACGGCAAAAGGGGTCTGGTAAAATACACTTTATGAAGAGGTGTCTTCTCAAGGGGCAACAGCCCATCAGGATCCTCTTAATTCCCCTCCTTGAGTTAGAGAATAACCATTTCGATTCTTTTGGTTTGATCTCCTTCACAAACTCCTTCGATTTCATATGCCCAGGGGACATGTTCCATTCTTTAAGGAATTGTTTCATGCCCCAGCAATTTATACTCTCTTTCGATGTGCTTATAGAGTGGGGTAATACTGGTTGTGGCCCGACAAAACGATTTGAGCCTTCTTTGGCCAGGCTATCCGCCTCTTGATTACCATATATATATTTCGCAGGGCGGGCGACCAGGACCCGAGGGGTTAAAAGCCTGGGTAGGCCCGTACCCCATCCCTAAAAGGTCCGGGACCTGGTCGACTCACAAGTCCTGCATAAACCTATTGGACTTATTAACAACCCCAGGATTGTGGACCATTTTATCCTGGGGAGTGTTTTAGTTATTACCATAGTGTCCCTTATGAGCTGGTATCCAAATGAGGGTTACCCTATTCTCATACCTGGTAGTGATCTTATTAAGTTCAACAGATTCCTCCACCTGCCTAGATGTTGATAGCTCTTTTTGTAATGATTTAAAACCGGCCTGACTGTCAGAGGATCCTTAAGTAGAACACAGACTGATTTTTAAATTTGTTTGCTATCATAAGAAGAACATCATGGACTCTGGGATTAGTCGCGAAGAGGTTTTTAAGGGTCCAGATGGCAGAGAGAGAATCGGAACAAAAAATAAAACTCAAAATAACTGCAATCACAGCTTAACATAAGATCATCCTTTTAAATAAATAACAAAACAGTTTGTATTTTTATTTAATCATCTCTTTCACTTTGAACATGCTTCTTAATGCTTCACCGCAGGGCACAATGTTTATCATTTTTCCAATTACAAAGGAAAAATATTTACACCGTTTTGTTTATTTAAAAACGAAGTTAAATAAAAACATTTTTATTTTTAAAATTGGTATGCATTAGGGAAATATAAATTCCAAGACGAGTTATTTATAAAACAACGCCATACCTAGATCTCCAACTCAACTCCCCTCCATTTAAATACTCCAAATAAATTAAACCATGCCAAATAAAATATTTATTTAATAAACTGTTCAGTTATAACAAATCAACATGTATAAATTAAAAAGAAAAATTGAATGCGAGTATTTGTATTGTAAAAAATACTGACCTTGGTTTTTACATGTTTACAAAGGTTGTTAAAATCGAATGTCAGTCTGTTTACTCCCGTGTTTAACCGATGCCGAGTACAAAGATGACGGAGAGCATTTCAGATGATTGCAAGGGCCGAGGGGGAAAAGGCGGAACATAAAAATAAATTTCCAAATGAAAAGAAACGGGGAAGACGAGTCCGTCTGTCAGTGAAAAGATGACTTTTCGACCAAAACAGAACCGTACGCCGTACCAAGGCTTTCAGCTGATTGTTATCAACTGTTAGAAGGACGCCCGTGGCTCGGCTTCACCTTGAAACGTGTTACTTTTGAACTTGAACAATTTCACTTTCATCTTTTTATTTAAATATATTTGAATTTACAATCCGACAACACCGCATATTTGCAAGGCGAAATTTATTTTATCACCCTCTTAATTTTATTCTTGAAGTCCTTCCATTCTAACTCGTTCATGAGCGCAAATTTTCAAAGATTTGGATTGTTAAAAAAAAAAATGAAAAACTCATAACAAAAAAAAAATCTATTCTTCCACTCGAATATGTATCAATTATAAATAGGAAAATTTTGATTTTGTTTAACAAGTGGACTTCATTTGTATCCAAATTTTTTCTTTAGGGGGGGGGTCGTAAAATTAAACGATTTGGTTAAAAAATGTTAATCTTTGAAAAAGGTTTTTAGATTTTCTTTAGCTTCTACGAATAAATATCATATCATTTTTATATTACGTTTTAATAGGTTGAAAAAAAAATTATAAAGAAAGGATAAGGATGAGCCTATACTCATGCTGAGACTGTTGCTAGTCTGACTCCATTATTATTATTAGCCATACAAGCCGATGAGAATTGTTTAAATTATGGAACAAAAATTCAGTACACTAACTTAAAAAAAAAAAAAAAAAAAAAAAAAAAATTATATGTAATTTGAAATGGGTGTTTTGTATACATTTGGCCTTCCAAATTGAGAATTTTAAAAGGATTAAAGCTTGGATGGCAATAGGATAAATCAGTTTACGAGTGAATGTTTGTAGTCAGAGCTTTATAGCACTCAGAAGAGATATAGCTAAATTAAGACAGAAGGTTTGGGATGCTAGGGTGTGAAATGACCATAGCTGTTAAAAATTAATAATAATATTAATAATAGTTTGAAGGTAGATTAACATTTGAACTTAAAAAAAAACTTTTTTAAAAATTTTAATCAATCTCTTACCTAACTGAGAAATCAGATACTGGCATCCCACAGGGGAGCATTCTAGGTCCGATAATTTATATCATGTATACTGCTGACTTACCTGTACATCCCAATACCATCAATGCAACCGAAATTCTGTCCTCTAACTCAAATCCTACCCAGCCTACCTCTAACAGCCGAGAACCCCTTGAGCTTTGATTAAATGAAATAATAATTTTCTGTTTACATGATAAATTTTCATGGGAAATTACTTTCTTCTTTACTTGTTAATTGATATTTGCTTGTAAAATTACGTTTTTACGGATGGTTATGATTATATTACAACAAAAAAATTATTATAAAGTTAATTTATTTATTTGTTATTTTGAACACGTTGTGCATTATTATATGATGCTGCAAGTGGCTCTGGCAACCAGCTGATGCCAAAAATAAAGTTTAATTTTTATATTTTTGTTTTTATGACAATTTTGTTTGTAAAATAAATTTTTATTTTAGTAGTTAATTGATATTAAACCAGTAAAATCTAAATTTGAATTTTGATTTTTCATTTGTCTCCATGACAAATTTGTATTTATTTGAGTCGTAAAATTAATATGTATATTTGTAGTAATTGATATTTGTTGTGTTTTGCATGACCAAAATTGCTTTCTTTAAAAATACTTTTTACTTTATTAGTTAATTGCAAGGAAAATTACTTTCTTCATTAATTGTCAATTGATGTGAGATAAATAATGGAAATCTAAACTGGAATTTTGATATTTTTGTTCCCATGGCCAAAATTAGTTTCTTTAACAATTACTTTTTATTTTATTAGTTAATTAACATAAAATCTAAACTGAAATTTTGATGTTTTTTTTAGTTTCCATAACAAATTTGCATGTAAAATTAATTTATACTTTTGTTATTAATTGATATTACAAACATAAAATGTAAATTGGAATTTTGATTTTTGTTTTTTAATAGTTAACATTTCAATTTGTAAATAAAATTTTCTTTATTAGTTGTCAATTGACTTGGGATAAAAAATAGAAATCTAAATTGGATGATATTTTGCCTCCAATGACCAAAACTACTTTTGATTTAGGATAAAAAATAGAAATCTAAATTGGATGATATTTTATCTCCAATGACCAAAATTACTTTCTTTAAAATTACTTTGATTTGGGATAAAAAATAAAGATCTAAATTGGATGATATTTTGCCTCCAATGACCAAAACTACTTTTGATTTAGGATAAAAAATAGAAATCTAAATTGGATGATATTTTTTCTCCAATGACCAAAATTACTTTCTTTAAAATTACTTTGATTTGGGATAAAAAATAAAAATCTAAATTAGATGATATTTTGCCTCCAATGACCAAAACTACTTTGATTTGAGATAAAAAATAGAAATCTAAATTGGATGATATTTTGCCTCCAATGACCAAAACTACTTTGATTTAGGATAAAAAATAGAAATCTAAATTGGATGATATTTTATCTCCAATGACCAAAATTACTTTCTTTAAAATTACTTTGATTTGGGATAAAAAATAAAAATCTAAAATAGATGATATTTTGCCTCCAATGACCAAAACTACTTTTGATTTAGGATAAAAAATAGAAATCTAAACTGGATGATATTTTGTCTCCAATGACCAAAACTACTTTTGATTTAGGATAAAAAATAGAAATCTAAATTGGATGATATTTT